>JAIGNY010001047.1:2327500-2332500 GCA_020152595.1 Chiridota heheva | reverse complement strand
AAAGAAACGAGCCACTCAAAACTGAGCACCTTGTTAAATCGAAAAATAGAAGAAGTTTTTCTTTTCGATTCTTACAAGAGAATGGTGGGTCCGTATCGAATTGAGGAAAAGGACATTTCTCTTAATAACAAAGCAAAACATAGGGCACAAAATGGCGTCATCGGTATTGGCGAGAAGGTAGCGGTTCCATCAGCCGGACCGCCTCCCTTACTTCGCTCAGCGTTCAGCAGGATAACCCCTACAGATGATGCTAATCAAAAAACTACTCGCGACTCAGAAAATCTAACCTACACATCAGTTCGTCATCTGTCACGTGATACGAGGCGATATGACAGTCCGGAAATACCCGACAAAAATTCACGTGGCTCATCTCATGATGAATTTACCTCTGACTTTGATTCAGACAGGACACATAGGCCGAGCCTATACGAGGGTATCCGACCTTTTATTAATGTCCCAGAGTATAAGATAAAATTGAGAAAATCAGCGTCACCACATGAACGTGTAAGTCCTATTGATCTATCGAATAGCTCAATTCATTGCAATAATCCAGGTTACCCTGATGGACCCGATGACGTGTTCATCCAATCCAATGAATCGGACGGAATCTCCAAAAGTGTTTCTCCATCTGACGAAACAAATCCGCGAAAGCAGGATAGGCCCAGTGACAGAGATCATCCACTTATAGCCGCATCGTTTTCACAGAACCCTTATATGCACCCATCCTTATATTACAAATACATTTATAATAACGAAGTTTCCCGAAGCCCATTTATGTTTCCGGCACCAGACAATCCCCAAAATATAAATCCATATCTTCTTATATCACCTAAATCAATCTTCATGAGTCATAATCAAAGTTCGAAAGATTATTTACCATACCGCACAGTTCCTTCAGTAAGGTACGGAAACTATTTTGAGGATTTATACCTCAATAAAGCAACAAGGCCTCCCGTTCCCGGATTGGAGTATGTAACAAATAAAGAGGGTTATGTATCTCAATTAAGCTCCACCTTTCCACACGACAACCGGCCAATAAGCGACCGTGAGGAACCTGGACACGCCTCAACCTCAATTGGAAGTGTGAATAATGCAAATAGTGTTACGTCACAGCCAAACGAAAATACGTCAACAATGTTAACAAATTCACGACCAACGTTTTTTGCAAAAGACAAACCAGTAAGGGAAGCACATCCAATTGTACCGTCCTTGCCCGTTGCTATGACAACCCCTCACAATGGAGGCAGAAGGAACACGTCAGGTAAACCACCTCAACCCAGGAAGTACGTCTGTGACGTATGCGGCAAAGCATTTAGCAGAAGCAACACTCTGGTTACTCACAAAGTAAGTTTATTCGTACCTACAAATTAACATAGAATTTTATTAAGATTACGGAACATTTTTCGGTTTTCTCGATTTCACCAAATTTCCCTTCGGTCGAATTTATCCTTTTTTCAAATAATAAAAAAAAAAATCAAAACTTACCTCCCAACCGGGAAGAAAGTGTGCGGTTGGGCAGACCCCTGCCCAACATTTACATACATCATTTATAATTATAGTGAATTTAAAACGTTATTCAAAATAATATCAAATTGCAAAGTATCTCTCATAGCCTCACTCTTTCATCTTCTGTGGATGAACTTACATCACTAAAATATGTCCTTTTATGACGTTATGTCAGAAGGAGACAGATGAAAATGTTCGGGCATGTCTATCCGGAGGGTGGGTTGGAACAGCTTGCAGTATGTGGGAAAATTGAGGGCAAAAGAAGCAGAGGAAGGCAGCGAGTTAAATATGTCCAAAGCTTAAACAACTAGGCAACCGACAACAGCCTAAGTAGCAATAAGTTTATGCATTTAGCTCTAAACAGAAGTGACTGGAGGGCCATGATTGTCAATGTCTGTTCCAGACTCGGCACCTAGAAAGAGAGAGAGATGACGTTATGTTACGTGTCTTTATTTCTACCAGTTACGTTTCACAACAGCCCAATCATACACTGCGGGACTCTTATCGACCAGTCAAATACTAGGGGATTCCTAGTCGTCCACAAAACATTTTGCGAGTACCAGAAACGAGTAGCAGAAACAAGTACATGCATGGAAAAGTAGCTTTGGAATTCCAAATACGACAGCAAAACAGTTTAAATGGCATGAGAGCACTACAACCAAATAATCCATTTCTACAAAGAGATGATCGACAAAAAAAAATCTCCACATTCATTGAGACAAAATCTCGCCTTTTTTAGCTGTTTACAGTTAATAGGCATAATGACTGGCTGAGATTTATTGTTGTTATGGAACAAAATACAGAATTTCCATTACTTATTGAACTTCCTCGGTAATACGGTATCCTAATATTGTATCCAAATGGCAGCCCTGCTGACGCATCCTTTCTTTTAATGCTCCTATTCTTTTTAGACTTGAAGCTTGATTAAATCATCGCCATTTTGTTTTTTTGCAGCGCATCCACACTGGCGACAAGCCGTTCTCATGTGAACTATGTGGACGCGCTTTCCGGCAGCCAGGAAACCTCACACGACACAGGTTGACACATACAACGGTTAAGCCGTACGTATGTACACAATGTGGCAAGGTGAGAACGTTTTAGCTTTGTGGAAGGGACATCAAGGGGAGGGGGGGGGAGGGAATGGTTCTGTAGCAGCCCTGCAGTACAATATCAAAGTCAAATTTTCATTGTCATTGGTAGATTGGGAGGGGCCGTCCTTTGTAGATGTTACAGCCAATGATGACATGACAAGGTAGCCACTTACATTCAGGACGTTCGAAAACTATCCTGATAAAAATCGTGAACTTCAATATATATATATATATATATATATATATATATATATATATATATATATATATATATATATATATATATATATATATATATATATATATATATATATATATATGTATATAAATTTATATATATATATATATGTATATAAATATATATATATATATATATATATATATATATATATATATATATATATATATATATATATATATATATATATATATATATATATATATATATATATATATATATATATATATATATATATATATATATATATATATATATATATATATATATATATATATATATATATATATATATATATATATATATATATATATATATATATATATATATATATATATATATATATATATATATATATATATATATATATATATATATATATATATATATATATATATATATATATATATATATATATATATATATATATATATATATATATATATATATATAGTTTGGAATGAAGATGGCTAGGATATAAACGATTGATTCCGTTGTCCCACTGGTAATTCAGGCTGCACTACGGCAATGATTATACCAGGGGACGCCGGCAAGTTGTTGACATTATTTAAAATTCAATGAAAGGTCATTTCGTAAACCAATGTTTTTAAACAGTGAAAATAAAAACTATTTTTCTGAAAGTTAACTACACTAGATTTGCCAGTCACGGTGCATTTCGTTTTTGGGGAAGATCAACTTTTACTAGTTAACGTTTCTTTACCCGTTTAGCATATTTGACACGTAATATCAATGAATCAAAAAAGAAAAAGTTATTTTCAACCTGATTTTTTTTTTCTTTCTTCGGATTTAAATCAACTTCTTTTCTTTAAGAAGGTTACACACTTCTAAACAAGCAATTTTTCATTTCAAATTTTCGACACCGTTATTTTCAACATCCTGAGGTTGAGAGTTTAACTTGTGCCAACGGAATTAAAGACATTTCCTGCGGGATTGCAGATTATAACCATTTTTCTTTCGTTGACAGGCATTCAATCGGGCATCAAATTTGCATACGCACATGCGCACTCACACCAACTACAAGCCATTCACTTGCACCTTCTGCGGTAAGGGATTCCACCAAAAGATTGACATGAAGATCCATTCCTATACCCACACAGGTACGGTTTTGAAAGAGTTATGGCCGTTACACACGGAACGCGACGCGGCGAGCCATTTGTCAGATAATCGTATAGGAAACAAATATTATAAGATGCTTTGACTTTTTGCTTACACACGATAAAGTTTACAATTAAGGCTTTTTGATGATACTCGAAAATTTGCTAGAAATACTTTTTTGTTCAAAATGTGAAGAAATTCGCTTTAGTGGGGCGCGATTTTGTGTCGCGAAGCGAATTTTGTTTTAATGGGCGTAGAAACGCTATTTCAATCAATTTTCAGTTATCATCTGAATAGCCATGCGATGACGATTTTTCTCTGACAACAAGAGGTCAAAATGTTTCTTTTCCTTTGTTTTATTGAATTTTGTTTAAAAAATCGCTCGCCGCGTCGCGTTCGGCGTGTAACGGCCTTTAGACATTAAACACGTGATACGGATTGAATTGGTCTGTGTAGTTAATGGGGAATTTGGTGCTTGGGCCCTGTAAAAGCAAAAAGCTTGGCTGTGACACCCGCGCATCATTCGATGGCTGAATTTCAAAGACAAAATTGACACTGCATTAAGCTGTTAAAGATCAGATCTGTGGACTTTACAGTCATAACATTTCAAATATCTGAAAATCCAGTTGAAAAAATATTGAATCCTTAATTATATCTGTATATCGCCATAGACAAAATTAGCCTGTTTTCAAATTTGTTCTGTCAAGCAATTTTTTGCTAATTTTCTATATTATCAAGTTTAAAGGAATGTTCTTGTAACATTCCATATTCATATGGTAGAGGACCAATCAAGTAACAGATTGGTGAAAAAGCGAGGACCAATTATGAACAAATTGGTGAAAACGCGAGAACCAATCAAGTAACAGATTAGGGAAAAAGCGAGGACCAATCAAGTAACAGTTTGGTGAAAAAGCGAGGACCAATCAAGCAACAGCTTGGTGAAACAGCGAGACCAATCAAGTCACAGATTGGTGAAAAACGCAAGGACCAATCAAGTAACAGATTGGTGAAAACGCGAGGACCAATTAAGTAACAGATTGGTGAAAAAG
>JAIGNY010001047.1:2300000-2320000 GCA_020152595.1 Chiridota heheva | reverse complement strand
ACTTATTGTTACTTAGGCTGTTGTTGGTTGCCCAGTTGTTTACGATTTGTACATATTTGACACGCTGCCTTCCTCTGCTTCTTTTGCCCTCAATTTTCCCACATACTGCAAGCTGTTCCAGCCCACCCTCTTGATAAACATGCCAAAAAAATTCCATCGGTCTCCTTCTGATGGCATTGAGTAGGGACCTGTCCATGCCTGAAGCTATCAGGACATCATCATTTGTTTTCCTTTCTGACCAAGATATTTTCAACATTCTCCTAATGAACCACATTTCTGTTGTTTCTAATATTTTCTTGATGTCACTGGTAATTGCCCAGCATTCACAGCCATAGAGAAGAGCAGGCCATATGATACAGACTTCTGTGTCCATTCCAATATTTCTATTTTCAGAATTGGATTCATTTTTGTAAATAGGTCTTTGGCAAATGCAATGCATTTTCTAACTTTGATAATGCACCGAATATCTGATGTTAATGTGTAGCCCAAGTACTTAAAGTGTTGTTTTTGTTTAATTATTTCTCCTTGGCTTTGCCGTATACTACATAATGGGTGTATGGATTTTTTGTTTTAAAACCCCATACATCCTATTTTCTTTACATTTTGAGACAGCCATCTCTTTTCACTTTCCTCTACAACCTTTATCCAGGAGAGACTGCAGCTTTTCTTCCGACTCTGTTTAAACACTGTGTCATCTGCATACCGTAGGTTATTATAGCCTCCAACTTTCAGCCCCTCAAGACTGTCGATGTTACGAAGTATTGTTTCACTGTAAATGTTGAAAAGATCTGGTGACAAAACACACCCCTGCCATGACTCCTCTTCGAATTACCTTCAATTCACTGTAATCTCCTTCAAGTCTTATTGCTGCTTCCTAGTCCCAGTATAGGTTTTTTTATAACTCTTAGGTCTTTCCCGTCAATGTTTAAAATTCTGAGTATTTGAAAGAGATCTTCATGTTTGACTTTGTCAAAAACTTTGGAGTAATCAATGAAATTTGACTTTGTCAAAGGCTTTGGAGTAATCAATGAAACCTAAATATAACTCTTTCTGTACTTCTATGCACCTTTCTATGATCATTGATAGTGTAAATATTGCATTCCTAGTGCCTTTGTCTACAACAAAACCAAATTGTTTCTGAAATTTCTGGCCGGATACTGTTTCTCATTCTGGACATTAGAACCCGAAGCAAGACCTTGGTGATATGGCTCATCAAGCTAATGGTCCTGTGTAGTTCGCATTCTGCAGTTCTGTTGCACCTGGTTTCTTAGGTAAGGTTATGAAGATAGACTTGATCATATCTGGTGGTATCTCTCCTGCATCACATATCATATTTAAAAGCCTAGTTATAGTTTCAATGCCTACATCATCAAGAACCACAAAAACTTCAATTGGCATTTTGTCAGGTCCTGATGCTTTGCCATGTTTCATGTTACTGATGGCTCTTTGCACTTCCTCTAGTATTGGTGGGCCCTCCATGTTCTTTTCTTTTGATATCACTACTAGTGTCCGCTTACTCATTTCAAGCTACCTGATTGGCTGACAAGCTTCATTTGCATAATCCTACTGTCCGATTATTACTCAACAAACGGACAGTAGCTGAAAAAAAAATAATAACATTACAGCACTCCCATTCAATGACCTGGCAGTTGCATATTCATTAGATTGGTAGTTTCTAATGTGGGGTGACTCTTACATTTATCATGGCAACCACCCCTAACAACCACGGATTAACCCTTTAAAGTTAAACGCACAAAATTAAATTAGGCCTATGCCGAAATACTCGATTTCAGTTTCAGCAGGGTCAAACATCTTGCTGACAAGCTGATTATGCCAGATTTAAATTGACAACAACATAGTCCAATGTGCACAGTTTAAAATATAATGCAATGAATAAAAAAAATAAGAATAGCAAAATGTAAATTTCGAAGTTTAGGCCTAACGTTAACGTTACAAGTTCATAAGTTCAACAGCCTGACAACAGGGCTATACCTGTTCAGTACTTGCACCAAACAGGTGTATTACTAGAAATGACACCTACCACTGCCTGCTTTACTTTTTGTTCTTTCTAAAATCATTTAGTCTTAATTGTAACATTATGGCCTAAGCTTTTAAACAGTGTTTACAACACAATTAAATTGCTGCGTGAAAATTCCATTGCAAGTAGGGCCTAGACAAAATTACTTACTGTCGTTGTAACTGAGCCTAACAGTGAATAGCCCTAGACCAAAACGCTATGTTCAACAATTTCAAAGCTGTTCAAACCTTCCTATTCTGACAAATTTGAGAATATCAAATAACAGTAGTTTATGGTCCAATAACAACTAGGCCTGAAAGAGTGACCATTTCCCAGTATTCTTCGCACTTTGACGGGACACGGCCGGGTGCTTAACCAACCTTCGTACTGTCGTACAGTACATGTTTACATACATCAAGCTGGCCTTCGGTACAGTACGCAAACGGTATGAGTGTGGACATGGCACGGACATAGGTTTGACCTTTGTGTATTATTTCTCGCTAAGTTAACGAAGATACTTTTTCTTTAGGGATAAACCAGAATGGGTTTTTTCTGAAATATTGCTTTTATATTGCAAAATACTTACATTTGTAAATTGATGAAATCGCGAATCAATTACAAGATCAAGCTTTTTTCGTCTAACAAAAGTACAAATTGGTGGATTAGAAACATTCCATCATTCTCCCTGTGTCGTCATATGCAAATAAGCTGAATTGAGGCATGTGCGGTACTGTGTATGTAATTTCGCATGTTTCTTCATCTAAATTTTATCAGATTTAAAGTTTATAATCATATTTGGTGATAGAATAGATATAAACTGCTCTTGCTTGCCCATTCTTGGTAATAACCAGCTCGCCCAAATAATTTGAAGTACAATGATTTGTGCTTGCCGATGTTAAAGTCAATTTCGACCCCGGCCTTTATTTCATAGGACAAGTGGGCCCCCAGACAATAAGCCGCAGCCATCCAGTAAATTTGGTCTACCCTCATTATAAAAACGGTCCGTCAGGAAATTTGGGCCCGGGCCTTCTTTCCTAGGAAATGGTTAAGGCCCTAGGCCTAACGTAGGCATAGGCCCTAAGTCTATTTCTCCCATGAGCATTAATGATCCTACTGTTGGGAGTTTCGACTAGGACCTGGGCCAGAAATATTAACACTAACGTTAGATTATAAATGATCAATATAATTTACACTTCATGCCTTAATTAGCCCATGACTTAGGCCTACCTCCAAAACCGCAATGAAGCAATCTTAGGCATTTCCTTCTCTCCTCAACGGACGCGACAATAACTTGTACTCCTTTTGCAAACAAACAAACAAAAAACTTTTTCTCCCTTTGCAGTAAATTTCACTGCCGTTTTGCGTAAAGCGCGCGGCCATTTGTTCTTTAGTGTATCTCGATGGGTACTGCCCAGATCGTCGAAAATATTATATTTGTTTTTCACCAAAATGCTTACTAGAAGCCATTTTCTGTTCGTGGGTAAATTCTACGAGTACAACGGCGCTGTATTCCGTACATAGACTGATAGATATTACTAACTTTGGTTTTAGCTTATCACTTCAGTACACACAATTGATTGAAGGAATCGTACAGACACGTAAATAACCTAGTTAAATCAATCCGGAGAGGACCAAATTCACTAAACATTCTTTAGGAAATAAGGACCGGGGGGCCCCAAATTTACGGGAGGCCCAAATTTACGGGGGGCAAAATTTACTATTATACTGGTTATTACTCCACAATGGGCTTGCAACTGCATCTTCTTCTTTTTCTACACCCTCCAGTCAAAATGGTCTACTGACGCGCCTGTTTCCCCTCCCCTCCTCCCTCCTTCCTCCTCCTATTGCGCATACCACTCAAAATGCAAATTGATGTCAGAGATTTAAAGATGTTGTAAAAAGCGAAATAGTCAGTGTTTAAAGGATTAGTCCAGCGGTCAAGCATGTTTATCTTATATGAAAGAGGACTTAAAAGAAACAAAATGGTAAAGCAAGCGTTCAGAAATCTTATTCCGTTAAGGAGATATTTAAGTTTAAAGTTTGGTAGCATTTGTGTAAAAAAGACTGCAATCAGACTAGTTGTGATGTCATAACCTCAGATTCCTCAAAGTCGTTATGTATTCTATCATATGTTGTTCTGCGATTTTGTGGCTTAAAGACCATGGGACATGTCCAAAAGTAGTAAAACTGAATCTAGGATGGATATTTATAATATACCAGCTGAAGAAACTTTAAGGAACTACTACTTAAGTAGTTAAAAATTTAATAGAATTCATTTCAAAATACATAAAGACTTTGAGGAATCTGAAGCTGTGACATCACAACTAGTCTAATTTCAGTCGTTTCTACCAAAATAGTATCAAACTTTAAACTTGAATATCTCCTTAATTGAATAGGATTTTTAAATTTTTTTCATCATTTTGTTTCTCTTGAAGTCCTCTTTCATATAAGATGGACTTGCTTGACCACTGAAGTAATCCGTTAATGGAATAAGATTTTTGAATGCTTTCCTCACCATTTTGTTTCTTTTGAAGTCCTCTTTCATATAAGATGGACTTGCATGACCTCTGAACTAATCCTTTAACAGTTTAACTGATTTTGATGAAATTTACTGCTACTGTAGATGGGCTTCAATAGATCGTAAGGTAATCATTTTAAGGTAATTATTGCCTCTATACGTCCATATACCTTTAAATATGTTAGGTGCGAAATAGTTCGTCTGTTTTAATAAACCTATTACGTAATGTTCAACAGAAATGAACTGCTTCAGGATGACTCCGAGGAAACGGAAAAGCATATATTGAAAGTCGGAATGAAAAGAAGAGCTAATGTATCTTTCCATCGGACCAGAGTCAAGTATATTCGTCATGTAAAAGCTTCACATCGTGTTATTAGGAATGAAATAAATGACAGCGCACGATTCTTCATCTCATCATTTTTAAGTTAAATATGGTCAGATTCCACGCTCTTACTTTTTATTTAACTTAGTAACTTAAAGAGAGTTTTTATTAATGACTTAAGAAACTACCGTCAAGAGATAGTTTTGCTGATCAGAAAGAGACATGGAAAGTGTTCATCTTGTGAAGATATGTTTACTGAAGCGCTTACACGGTAGCAACAGTGTAATTAGACGTTTCTTGCGGCCTCGGTTTAAACATTGAAGAATGTAAAACGAACTCCAATTATCAATTCGATCGTCTTGGCTATTATCGAAGAAAGCAATTATAACCAAGGATGCAGGGTGGTTAATGGCCTCACAGACAAAGTCATTTCGCCAACTTCAATTATCTCTTTATACATTTCTTTTGTTAGCTGCTATTCTCAGATCTTATTAAACAGTTCACTAATGTCAATGTTTCTCATTACACAGGGGTGTAGCCAGCCTTTCGGATTAGGGAAGGGGGAGGGTGTCGTCGAGGGAACTATTTGGACCTTTTAGCATATTTTCTGGACCTTTTGACCATTACCATTTTACTCCTTTATTTTGGTGGGGGGGGGGGGGGGGAGGTGGTGCGACCCGATCGACCCCCTGGCTACACCCATATCATATATACAGGAATTTTAGATTGATTAAAACTTGTCTTGTAGAAGGTTTCGTGCATCGCGTAACTTTTTAGATTCTGCACAAATATTTCCATCTGCTACCGGTATTTTATTTACTATAGCTTTCAGGATTTTGTAGTATTTTTCAGTTCATTTTGTTCAAATTTGTTAATCATATATGTATGTACTTGTCTTTTTTTAAGTTATTGTCTAGCAGGATAATTGAACGCTGGTTAAGTATGAAATCAAATAGAAAGATGATCATATTGCATCGGACAACACTTGACTTACTATAGTAAGGTCACCATGACTCAACGGCAACAGTTGTATAGCGGTTTTACAAAACTCATTTTTCGTTATATACGATAAACTTTCCACCTCATTTGGGCTAGTATGGGCCAGATACACCGCTGGCACATCCCTCACAACTCTCCCTTTTTTTTTATGAAGCCTTAGGGTCCACTGAACACGTTATCAACTGATACCATAAACAAATTAGAATCTCCTTATACCCATTTTACCCTAAAATAAGATGGTATCCCAAAATGACGAAATTCTCTTCAATTTCGTGCAAAAAACAAATGAGGTGGCCTGTTATGTCTTATGTAAAATATATCATATTGAAGATCTCACTGATTATTACTTGGGGTAATATTGATATTTGAAATAGCAGTATGGGTTTGTTTACACATTGGAAGTGGTGGTGTTGGGAGGGTTAAGTCTTTATGTATTTTAAAAGAAAGTTTATTTATATTTTCAACTATTCAAATTATTTTTCCTCGAACTTTCTTCAGCTGGTACCCTTCCTAGATTCAGTTTTACCACTTTTTGATATATCCCATGGTTTTTAAGCCACAAAATCGCAGGAAAAAATATGATAGAATACATAACGACTTTGAGGAATCTGAGGCTATGACATCACAAGTAGACTGATTTCGGTCGTTTCTGCACAAATAATACCAAACTTTAAACCTTATTATCTCCTTAACGGAATGAGATTTTTGAACGCTTTCTTCACCATTTTGTTTCTTTTGAAGTCCTCTTTGATATAAGATAAACTTGCTTGGCCACTGATTAAATCCTTTAATTGCTGCAGTTACTTTTTATTCTCTCCACGTTGTAATCCTCGGCAATAGAACCGTGGACCAATTTCCTGCAACGTGTTGTATTTAATCAAATATGAACATCAATGTTTTAATTCAAGTTGATACCTTATCTGTTCAAAATGTCAAAATACACAAATGATTGGATTGATTTTTCTTCCCATTACACCAATTTATATAAGATACTTCAAAACTTCACTCAACTTGTTTACTAACAAAGAAAGACACAAAACAAGAAATAATTTATCTTTTGTGTTTTCAAATGAGATGAGATTTCATTAAATGCTGCTAGTGCAAATTCCCAACCGAATTACCACTTTCTTTTTTTCTTCCTTTCTCTGTGAATGTCTTTACTTTTCGCTTCTAATCTTATCCCTGAAATGTTTTACTTTTCGTCTTAATTATTAGTAAAAGTTCTACCTGACATGTTCTCGTATCGATCGCAGCCTACTTGTTCATATCCGCACGGCGCGTGCCATGCCTAAGTACAATTAAAGATGTCTTGACCGATTACGTAACTTGGCATTATTCGCATCCGTCTGTTTGAAGAAGTTCTCACTCATCATGCAGACCATTATCTTCTCTTTTCGGAATATGAAGAAAGGAAGAGAGAAATTGATGGATTTACCACCTCTGGAAATATGTGTGAAATTACTTTTGACTTTGCTGAATCATAATGTCAAAACAAAAGAACGAGTATTCGGGTGTCGCTCTTGTATAAGTTGGGTGTGAGGGAGACAGACAGTGAGCATGAGGGTCAGTGGCGTAGCCAGCCTAGCATAGGCGTACGGGACGGTGGTGTGAGGAAAGGGGAGGGGGTGCAGCCCAGTCCCCATTCGGGCAACATATACGCAATTTTTCGGGCAATTTATTTTTGACATTTTTTTGATACTTCGACAGATAAACGTACAAAAGAAGTTAAATTAATTGGATCAATTAATTAATCAGAAACAGGGAGAATTGCGTGTTTGATTCACTTTTTAAAATAGTAGAAAACAAAAATCATGTTGGACAGATGTGTCCGTGTTTATCATTATCAACAAGTTCTACTTCATGATATATACATAATATAATATATATGATAATTTTAGATTGTTTCAAAACTTCGTTGCTGACAAGCATTGACCATTTCAGTAATACGTGCGAATTATCTGATAAGGAAGAAACGCCAGGGCAGAACCAGGATGTCGGAGGTGGATAGGAGAGGGGGATGAGGAGGCGAAGGAGGGGGGGGGGGGGCAAGCCAAACCAAACCAGGAATGAAGTGATAACGTGTTTTATGAGCAGTTTTGTTTTCAGTAATGGAACATGTCTGCATATTGGGTGGGAAAAGGGTGCAGACGATCTTTTGTTCTTATGAATCGGGGAGCAGAGGGTTTTCTTTGATTGGGAAAATTGGGAAATTGTTAAGTTACGAAAAGAACATTTCGTAAACTCATTGAAAATTTTGGTAAAATTTCGCAATATTGGTGCCCGAAATTGAAGGACATTTTCCTAAATTTGAATTGCTAAAAAATGAAGGAAATTTTCCAAACATGGAAAGATATTTTCTAAATATAGAAGGAAATTTCCCGAAAATTGAAGAAAACTTACGAAAACCTGAAGAAAAATTGCCCCTAAAATGAAGGAAATTTTCCAAAATTACATTAGAATAAAGGAAATTTCTTCAAGATTGAAAGAGATTTTATGAAAATTAACCAAATCTTTCATGAAAATTAAACAAAAGCTACCAAAAATCGAAAAAATTGCTCCCAAAATGAAGGAAAGTTTCCGAAAATTGTATGAAAATAAAAGAAACTTTCCTAAGCTTGAAGATTTTTATCAAACATTAAATGAAATTTCTAGAAAAATTACATGAATTGTAATTAAGAATGATCTTATTAAAAAAGTATGATGGGAAAAATCTCATGCCATGCCCCGGCCTCACGCCCATCCCCCCCCCCTCCCCCACTGCCTTGAGTAACGCACCGGAACCACGAAACTTAACCATCAGTTTTGCATGCATGTATAAACAGACAAACATATGCATTTCTGGGAATTTTCGAGAAAAAGTGTTCAGCCCCATTTAAAATCACAAGCCTGGGAGAAGGGGGAGGGAGAGGGGGCGTGGGTTATTATGTCAACGTCAAAAGCGTGGGGATTTAATGGAGATTGGCAACAATATTTCTGAAAAATTAGCGGTCCAGACCCGCATTCTTCCTCTGTGGTTACACCACTAATAGGGGAGATTTCCTAGCATCCACACCCGGAGGAATTAAGAAAATTCTCCAAATTCAAAGGATACGTTCATCAAAAGGTGACCAGAAGTAACACAAAACGCGTGAAAACAAAATTAGGGTCATAATATGCTGGTTGCAATATTTATACCAAGATAAATTGAAATAACTTCGCAATTTGCGTCTGGTCTGTGCGTCTGGTCTGTGCGTCTGGTCTGTGCGTCTGGTCTGTGCGTCTGGTCTGTGCGTCTGGTCTGTGCGTCTGGTCTGTGCGTCTGGTCTGTGCGTCTGGTCTGTGCGTCTGGTCTGGTCTGCGGTCTGGTCTGGTCGCTGCTGGTCTGCGCGCCTGGTCTGCGCGCTGCCTGGTCGCGCCTGGTCTGCGCGCCTGGTCTCTGCGCGCCTGGTCTCGCGCGCCTGGTCTGCGCGTCTGGTCTGCGCGCGCCTGGTCTGCGCTGCCTGGTCTGCGCTGCCTGGTCTGCGCGCGCCTGGCCCGCGCGCCTGGTCTGGGCGCCTGGCTGCGCGTCTGGTCTGGCGCTGGTCTGGTCTGCGCTCTGGTCTGTGCATCTGGTTTGCACGTCTGGTCTGCATCTGGTCTGCGAGTCTGGTCTGCACATCTGGTCTGCGCGTCTGGTCTGCGCGTCTGGTCTGCACGTCTGGTCTGCGCGTCTGGTCTGCGCGTCTGGTCTGCGCATCTGGTCTGCGCGTCTGGTCTGCACGCCTGGTCTGTGCGTCTGGTCTGTGCACCTGTGGATGTGCCATCATTTAGTGCTATATGGGCAACAGAGGAACAACAATATTGGGAGGCAAGGCAATCTACTTAGCGTTTATCCCCATTCCTGGCTAGTGGCGGAGCTACGGGGAAAAGGGGATTTTCCCTACATGAAATAGCTTTTCCCCGACACTCCCCCAGAAATTGTTTGTGAGGTCACATAGTTTTCCGATTATTGGCCTTTGCCCCCTACGAGACAAATCTGCTCCTCCCGTTTCCCTCATCAAAATCCTGGCGCCGCCACTATCCCTGGCACCACCACTGCAGGTGTCAGGGATGGTGATGTGTGAATCATTTGATTTTATACGTGTGAATTGGATTGTTTAATTGTCATTATTTGTGAACGTGTAGATACAATTGATGAAATTCTATGGACAAGGGAAAAGTTAATCAAGGTCGGTCTAAATTTGTTTTCTTCATTACTTGTTGTCAATAATTGTCAACATACAGATATAGATATGTAAATGAAGCAAATTAGCAATTCACAGCATGTAATAGAGGAGTCACTGGATTGTCTAACACACCGGTGTCTTTAACGCTTTCTTCAGCAGATGATTTTGCCCATCAAGTGATAAAGAGCTACCAAGAAACCGGAAGTGAATGAAAGCATTATTACGTAACAAAGGAGAATGTCTTAATTTGCACTGCACCACCAGGCGGATATTGAGATATGCCAGGTCGATACGAGCACGGTCGAGCTCTTTCTACTAATTAAGAAAAGCGACAGAGAAAGAGGAGAGTCGAAAATAAACAGAAGATGAAAAGAAAGAGAGAGTCAAGAGCATGGATGGCTTAAACATTTAGAACGTTCCTTTTTACGAATTACTTTTTGTAGGTAGATGAGTATATAGACTCGAATGACTGTGTATATTGTGTTTAAAGAATAATAATAATTGTAGAATATGAGAAGGATACAAATCCAGGGAAAACAACAAATTTAATTAAAGCACACATAAAGTCGAATAATCTAGCTTTATATTTGATAGAGAAATAAACCAACTGCCAAAAACCCCATCATAAAATCTTATTCCATTCTCAAGGTATCCAAGTTTGAAGTTGTAACATGCAGGCTGCCATTTTGTTAAATTTTGTGCTAACTTGCAACTATGCCAGTGATGACATCATTTTTCCTATGTGCTAGCACACAATAATGAATTTCTTCCGAATTCTCACCAAAAGGCTTTGATATGAAATTTTAGGGCTTGAATCATTGATAGAAATACAAGTCATATGCAAAGGAAAAACGATCTTTTAAAAGTTAGACAATTTGAAATAGATTACATTAATATTCTAATCTGATACGAAACTGGAAGCCAATGAAAATCTCTTAAAACTGGAGTGATGGTCATGCTTTTTGTGAAGCGTTACAATACGAGCTGCAGTGTTCTGAATATATTTGGAAGTCGTTTTATTTGACATTTAGAAGCACCATACAGGCATGAGTTGCAATAATCGAGCTAAGCCTTTAAAAATACACACGAGGCACTCAGCTGCTTTATATGTTAGAAATTTTCGAGACCTACCAATATTACGTAAGTGATAATTTGCTGACTTACATATATGAGATAGGCGATTTTCCATGCCATGTTTAGAGTGAAAAAAGACAAATCGTTCATAGAAGTGTTTCTAAAGCAGGTTATTACCTGCTCTAGAAGGGACATGCAGGTCTGCACAATATCCTCTTGGTTTGGTCATAATGGCAATCTCAGCTTATTTCTGTACATATACTGATAAATGATTTAACATCTTTGATACATGCCTCCAACTGTCCAATGGTTCTCAGAGTCAGGGGCGTAGAAATCGAGAGAGGGGGAGGGGCGTTTCCCCCAATAAATTTTTCCAGGGGGGACTAAGTACCATTTTGACCCCCAATAATGAAGGTCTGATGAATTGATCTTGAAGAGTCAGATTCTATAGCTTCTTTTCTTCCGGAAATCTTCAATTTTTGTGAAAACTTTCTCATTTTCGGGATTCTTTTAATCATAATTACTGTATTATGTTTTTTTTATAGTTTCTATTGCAATTTTCAAAAAAATTCTCTAAATTTTCATAAAACATCTTTCATTTTCGTGAAAGTTCCTTCAACTTTCATGAAATTTCTTTGATTTTCGGGAAATTTGTTTCACTTTTCGAGAAGATGTCTTCATTTTCGTGTAATTTACTACAATTTCTATGCAATTTCCTTGATTTTTTGGAATTTTTCTTCAATTTTCGTACAATATCCTTCATTTTCGTGAAATTTACTTTAATTTTTGTGCAATTTCCTTCAGTTTTGGGATTTTTTTTTTTTTTAAATTTCCGAGAAGTTGTTTTCAATTTTCGGGAATTTGTCTTTAATTTTCGTAAAATTTCCTTCATTTTCGTGAAATTTGCTTAATTTTCGGGAAATGTTGCCAAATTTACCAATGACCCCTTCCCTCTTCACCCTCACCCCCTTTACAAATAGTTTTGAACTTTGAAGACTCATTTTTGTACTAAGATTTGTTGAGACAAATGATCAAATCCCCTTACCAATGTTAAGTACATAGAGTGCCATTCACATTAGTAGGATCAATAGATACGTAGACGTGTGTACCATTTGCAAGTTTGCATATGTGAAATTGAAACGGTTTGAAACCTATGTGCACGAATGATATCACGGTTTGATAAATAGAGTAAACAAGATCAGAAGATTGGGCTAATTACTGACCCTTGTGGGACCCCATACTTTAAAGTCAATGCCTCGGACTGTACTTAATGAAGACATAACTAGGTCCTTTCACACAAATAGGACCTAAACCACTCTAAAGTTATGCCAGAAATCCTAAACTCTTTTATTAATCTTTCATACAGTATCAATCGTTTCGGTATCAAAACCGGGAAGCGCCATTTTTTTATTCCGGGAGAATCCTGGACTTTTGGTTTTAAAAGAAAATACACCAACACTTGGAGCTTCGTATTCATTAAGATTCATGGAGGGCGCTATTTTAAATAGTGATAACTTCAAGTCAATGTGGATTTTTACTAAGAGAACGGTAGTATTTGTGTAATGTAACGTATGATGCATGTACACGGTATCAGCGATGACTAAGCCAACACAGATTCATGTTCCGAGAGGGCTGTTCGAAAGGTCAACGACCTTTCAACGGAAGTTTTGTTATTTTATCGCGGAGTCCACGGTGAAATTGAAAAGTCCGCAGACAAATATAATGAATATTCATTTGATATCACTTTTTCCTTCAAAAATACCCCCCCTCCTCCCCACCTCCGCGTTCTCATTTTAAGTTCTCATTAACTTAAGGTTATCACAAGTTAAAATGGCGGCCTCCATGAATCTGAATGAATACGAAGCTCCAAATGTTGGTGTATTTATTATTACACTAAAAGTTCGGTTTCTCCCATACTGATTATACGATGCAGATAAATCCAACACTACAAGTTGTCAAGCAAGCAGACTGCTTGGCATCACCGAAATGACACAACATATCATCTTGTATAGAATAGAGCAGATTCTGTTAAATGGCAAGGTTTACAGTTCGGGAGCAACCCGAAAAACTGGGTACTTTAAAATACCCAAAAAATTGGGTACTTTTATGTATTACGTCATCGCATAAGCCTACACATTTGACTAGCCCACACTAAACATATGGGGTTTCTCATTTTTCGCTCGGATTGTCCAAAATTTCAATGGATATCCTGAAATTTGAAAGACGGATAGTAAATAGAAATTAAAAACTTTTTGCCGCTGCTTTTTAAAATTCATCGTCACCTTTTTGAGAAAATAAACAAAACAGATTATGGGCAGTCTGTTTTGTTCATTTTCTCAAAAACGCGACAATGAATTTTAAAAAGCAGCGGCAGAAAGTTTTGAACATCTATGTACTATCCGTCTTACAAATTTCAGGTTATCCATTAAAATTTTGGACAATCCGGAGCAGAAAATGAGAAACCCCATATGTTTATTGTAGGCTAGTCAAATGTGTAGGCTCATACGATGACGTAATACATAAAAGTACCTAATTTTTTGGGTATTTCAAAGTACCCAGTTTTTTGGGTTGCTCTGATTAGGATCGTTGAGTGAAACTGGATGGTAGTTAGCTGTTAAAGTTGGGTCAAGCGTAAACTTTTTCAGCATCAGTACACAGTGAGCTGGTGGGTGACAATGAGACAAAAGTTGGCATTTTTTCCAGGCCGCGGATGTTGACCGGTGTGATAGTAAATTTTGCCCCCCGTAAATTTGGGCCCCCCGGTCCTTATTTCCTAAGGAATGCCTAGTGAATTTGATCCCCTCCGGATTGATTTTACTAGGTAATTTACTGGGTGTATGTACGGTTCCTTCAAATAATTTTGTGCACTGAAGTGATAAGCTAAAAAGTGATAAGAAGTGATAAGCTAATACATGCACAAAAGAAAAAGAAAAAAGGTGTGCTTTACGCAAAACAGCAGTGGGATGTAGTGTGGAGGGAGAAGAAGGGCTTTTTCTTGCAAAAGAAGGACAAGTCGTTGTCTTCAAATTTCATAGGAAAGAAGGGTCGGGCCCAAATTTTCTAGCGGACGGTTTTTACTATGCAAAATTTACTTTTATACCGGCACTCTGGAGTAAAAATTGCAAATAAATCAAAGATGAATTTTCAAGTAGTGCACAAAAGATTAAATGTGACAAATAGAGGGAGTTTTCCACTCGCGAAATGCAGCTACAAGTGAAGAATCTATCACGTGCCTGCTTTCTGGTTATTTGGCTCTTTTACAAGGTCTTTTTTAACGTCCCTGCAGACCTCCATTGGAGACGTCTACAGCCGTTTTATTAATTAGTCGTGGAGCACTGCTTAGAGACCCATCGGAATCGAACCCGGCACGCTAGAATGCAAAGCTGAAGCTTTATCGCACTGTCTTAAAGGCCTCTGATTCTTTGAGAAGTAAAGCGTCTGAGCGTATAATGTCCGACTTGCTCTGTTGCTTCAAGTGATCTTATATAGGATTTGCCGTAATGAAACATATTAAGTTATATATAAAACAATCATTTCAAGGTGCATGCTTCTGTATTAGTAAACATGCATACAGCAAATGTTTACAAATAATTGTTTGGCGTTTAGGTAATTACGGCCACCATGGCCGTACGAGGGATATTTTCCCGGATCGGGGAGAAAGAGGGAGGAGAGAAGGTAGGGGTGGGGGGACAGCTGAATGAAATTTGAGTTAGTCATTTTCAATACCCCATGCATGACGTCAGAGATCGAACGTGATACACATTCTTATAAGTTGAAACTTTGCAAATTTCTGTGGGCAAGTGCGCGGTTTAGCGCCATCTTAAGATTGACCTTAGCGCCAACTGTACCGTTTAAAGGAAGGTTTGGTAGGCATATCTGAGAGCAAATACATGGTCTAAACTAATCATTGGGTTACAGGTAGGGTCGCGAACAGAAAGGGACCGAGGGAGACGTCCCATGATGTGAACTATTTTTTTGAGAAGAATTGACTAATTGATAGGAATTTTAATTTCATAGGTTAATTTTAAAGAAATCTTGGCGAAAACACTGACGAACAAATGGCAGGTTAAAAATGAGACTAACTCGATCGTCTAGACTGAATATTAATCAGTTTATTCAAATGATAATTTCACTGGTCACACACGTTCATCTTTTATCAAAGGGGACTTTAACAGAAACAAAATGGTACCTTATTTCATTAAGGAGATAGTCAAGTATAAGTTCTGTGTCATTGGGTAGAAAAAGTGACTGATGTGGGATACTGAAGGTTGGCGCCCTAGATTTTAATCACTTCTTAACAATTGTCATGTAATTTGAAGAAAAGAAGTTTTAATAACTTTTGATAACCTAATACTTTGTGTAATTTTCGGGGACAAATATATTTCCCCTCATTTTTTAATAATAAGAACATTTGACCTCCCCTCACACCTGCTGAGCAAAGAAAACATTTAGCTTCCAGTCTCAACAAGATTAGCTACCCCACCCTAAATTAATCTCCAAAATTAATCGCCGTTTGGATGAGGAAAAGTAACGGATGTTGAAGGGTGCGAGTGGGGTGGGGGAATTTACTCTCGATACATCATCACCTCGCTGCACGATGACCGTTTTCCCCGTTACACCCTTTGTGGCCCCTCTCCAGACCCATGTGCACATTTTCCCTTTCCCTTCTCCTCTCGCGACGAGAATTGGTGAAATATCCTACCTGCCACTGGGATTCGATCCTCTTTGGCAAAGACATACAAAAAAACAAAAAACAAAAAACAACACATTTTCACATTACCCCCTCAGTATGATATAATCAATTCACGAGCAGCGATACACGATCTCATAATTGCAAGGTGTATAATTAAAGACACTTTAATTAAAGACTTAATCTTTATGAAAATCTTTCAGAAAGATACCAAAGCGTATATCTGTATATGATGAGTGAAAAACTGGAAGTCATCGACATGCTTGATCATATAACCTTCAAACCCCTGGCAACGCGTTGTTTATGACGCGTTGTTTGTGTACTAAAATAGGTTTTTGGTTTGATATGAGGTGGATACAGCCTAGAATTAAATGGCAAAATATTCTCAGGAAGGTTTCATTTAGTAGGAACCGAATAATCTGGTAAAAAGTATCGTATAAAATGCGTTGGGTTTTTGAAATATGTATGCACGAGCTAGGCAACCGAAGCTACGTTAGTTTCATTAGAGCAAGTCAGTGCATTGTTGCCAAACTTATTTTGCTAAGGATAGCAATATACCAGATAGAGGGGCAAATATTATTATCAATAACATAATTTCAACAATAATAATGGGGGAATTTGGTGAAGACATAACATAAACTTTGGAAAATGGGACCAGTCGCCACCCCCACCCCATTTGTCAGAGCTTCCGCGGGGCAGGGAAAACTTACGAAGGTCCCATTGGAACGGAAGCTGTTGAGTTTGAGATGGGCCCCCGGAGTTCGTTAAATCTTTTTAAGGCACGAAATTTTCAGCACACCGTGACAGCAAGTTCACAAAATTGGCAATTTTCATATTTAATTTCAAACATCCAAAGTGGGATAGAAGCGGTTTTCATAGACCCCTCTTCTTACACATCTTCCATCCAAGCTTCACCACAGATCCTGTAGATGTTAGTAGGCCTATGATGAGACTGCGAAAATTTTAAGCATTAATTATTAGTGCGTGCCAAGTACCAATTTTGTCCAAGTACCAACTGCTCTGATCAAAGAGCTTTGCTCTGATGCACTAATGTTCTTATATTTTAAACTTGAGTAATTAGTACTTATGATTATGGTATATCGAAATTTAATCGATTAGTTTTTAACCAAAGCAAACGGTTGTTATGGAGACATGACGTTGTATCTATTGATAGCGTGTTTACTTTGGTATTGCTTTCGTAATACATAAACGGCGGAACCATAGTCGTGGCAAAAATTTGTCAGAGCAAAGAGCTAAGGTTCTACAATGTGATATTAGGCCTATTCAGTATTTCACTGTAATGTTCTAATGTATAACTAACGATTTTCGTATAGAGTTTGCGATTATTATCTCACGAAACAACTATTTTGAAATAGCCTCGGTACGCAGTGATAAGTTCGCTGTAGCCACACACACAATTATTACGGTAAAGTCCTAAAGACATGCGAGCCCTATAGTTTAATTGCTTTAACGCTTTTCTTAGATTCCCAGGATGAATAAAACAATAGACTGTGTTTACACGTGACGTAAAACGCGTCAAATGACGTAATCTTTCACACCGGAATTGTAGGTTAGCTTCCCTGATTGGTAGATCGTCCGATACTTCAGTATTTCATAGAATTAGGAAAATGATAGTCTATAGCTTTCCTGTTAGAAGTATGTTATCGTGTAATTTCGCCGAGGATAGGCTAAATGACTGTGGTACTTAACAAGAATTTCAAAATGATAAAGCTAGGCCCTACTTAGTGTTTAGAAGAATTTATCCGCAAAGTAATACTGTTGCTAACCTAGTCAGAAATGCACAAATAAAGTCATTACAAAATGTTTCAACCACAGATCTTCACGGGCCTTCGCCCCATAAGACAAATGGACCCCACCAGAGTTTTGCCCCTGGACCCCACCGGGACCCTTGAGCGGGCCCCTAGACCCAAGCCGTTTGGGTCCACGCTTTGCGTGAACATATGGTCGGCCCAATATTTTCGACCTTCCGCCGCCACTGTAATATAAGTCATATTGCAAATACTGATTTGAGGGCGTAATTGATCTGTTTCTTACATTGTTTAACGAATAGAGAAACGTGCGTATTAGGACTAAAAACAGGCACGATGTTTATTCATTTATGCGTTGTAATGGGCACTTATAGAGTAATAGACCTGGCTTATACACTGTGTATACTAAAGTTTAATTTATTTAAAGAAGGCATGACACACAAAATTGAGTTTATAACAGTTTTGCATAGTTCATTAATATCAAAATCATGATATTCCATCAAAAGTCCCGAAAATAAACCATTTGCATGAACATAATTGAAACTAATCAAGCAATCAACGCTCCCGACAATGCAAGAATTGAAAACGGCTGAGCGACATGTGACGTCACTCCCAGAACGATCTCATCAGCGAATTCGAACATACATACAAATACAGTACTAATTCCATAAACAAAGTATTTCTTTGCGTCGCAATTCCTGCTCTTCAAAAAACATTGATATTGATCTGTTGATATATCAGGTCGTTTCTGATATAAATATCCGAGACTTAAAAATTTCATTTTGGAACAAATCTATGTACCAAGTCAATGGGTAATTTTAACACTAGGTTTCGCATTAGAATTTACTATGTTAGGCTGCTACCGAGCCGGGAAAATTCGGAATATAATTTGGTTTCAACCAATAATTCATATCGTCAGAACTTGTACAGCGTGATAATTTTTGGTACATTTAATTTCTATGACGATGATGTACATACAATATATGATATCATAGTTTGAAATGTCACATTAAGAACAATAATCAATATCGTCATGTTCAACTTACAAGTTTCAGTGTTACGCCTAACGTTAGACACGGGCTATGCAACACTTAGGCTAGGTTATACGGCATTTCGAAAAGCGATGATATATTTGCATGAAACTTAATTAAAGATATGTCTTATTGGAATATAGGGCCTATGTTTAAGAAAATAATAACAGCTTGGTAACAAATGTATTGTTGAAAAATCTTTCTCCTCATACTGAAAATACGTCAAATTTTAAGGAACACACGCGATAACACTAGGCCTATGTAGTTTGGGTGATGTGAAAGTGTCGCACAAAATTTCGTTCTGGGAGTGACGTCATTATAAGTTCACCCATTTTTACGAGCAAGAACATGAGCTGATGAGAACAAATACTATATTTGCCTTTTTACCCAATTTCTGCTCTTACAACCAACACACATTTTGGAAGAATTCTCTATCAAATTGTCCAAATAATCAAGTGAGAGTCACATGAAAACCCATGTCACGCCCTCTTTAACAGAATATTAAACAATCTACCCGTTTACATCATTTCAAAAGCAACACTATTAGTTCCGATTCATCAGTTTCTAAGTTTAGGAATTTTTCATCTGCTAATGGCAATATATCGTGTTAACGTGAAGAAAATAAATACACAACAATCCAATGTTTATGATTGTTTTTATGTAATGTTTACACAGTCTCCGACAAGGCCATTCAATCACCAACAAGGAAGTGACGTTACTGGTATAGATCGGATTTAGGTGAGGGGTCAGATCTTGAGATTTTTTTTTTTTTTAACAGTCTTTACTTTACGAGAAAAAAAAACGACCTAGTACGCCTGTGGCGGCGCCAGGCATTATGAGGGACATTGCATGGTGAACCTCTCGAAATGTACTCCTTGGATTTGGACGAAGATCGACCACTGAGTTCTTGCCGAGAAGTGAAGGAACTATACATACCCGTCTCTTCTTCTCAGTGTAAAACTCTTCGTTGGCTAAATTTTCCTGAAAAATCTTGACCTGTTAGCAAAATGTATGGACCTTTTAGCAAACTGGATGGACCTTTTAACAAACTGTATGAATCTTTTACTAAACTATATGGATCTTTTTTCACCTTTTGGGGAGCCGTCGGGGATGGAGGCGACGCGGTTGATCCCTTCTGGCTACACCCATGGAATTCTTTTGTCACCAAAGTGTAGAGTCGTAATTTCATTAATTCGCCTTATAGACATCAATGAGGTTTCGGATCCGATTTTTCTAACCACTGACGTTATGAATTATATGACGTCATTTCCTTCTTCTGGAGGTGTTCATCTTGCCCCTCATTACATCTCACGACAGTCTGACGGTTTAAAGTTTTTTACGCATTTCAATGATTTAACAGTTTGGATAGTGGTTAGACATTATTTTCTGACTTGTA
>JAIGNY010001047.1:1932500-2295000 GCA_020152595.1 Chiridota heheva | reverse complement strand
CAAGAAAGGTATTGCCCTCAAACTCGAACAATGGTCGACGTTAAACCGACGAGCTCATTTGGTAACGGATACGTTAAAGAAATTAAAGGAATATACCCATCGCATCCATTCGGGAGAAAAGCTAAAGCTGGCGCTTGGGCAGCATAACTACGTCACAATCTCATCATTCAAAGACAATCTCTACGCACATATCAGGAAGAACAGCAACATTCCTTCTATCGGCGAGGTCCCTACAAAAACAGAAATTGCTCTCACACCTGATCAATGGATGACTTTGACACGTCCTGAGAGTTTTCGACAAGTGTGTATTTTAAAAGAAGAAGAAGACGCAATCAAGCAAAGAAATATTCAAGCAAGAAAGACCAGCACGCCTGTTGACTCGCCTTCCTACAAAGCAATGTGCAGCAAACCCAACCTTGTGTTCACACCCGTGTGTATGCCTGTTGAGAAAGAAAAAGAGCCGACGTGTAACAAATCCAACCTTGTCTTACAGTCAAAAACATATCTGCCGATTGGAATGAAGCAGGATGTCATCGGCTGATAATTGACTACCGCCCTCTTCTGGAAAAAAGTTATAAGAGTACCTGAATCCAAGAAACACCCATCATCCTTTCATAGCTCTCAAGGAAAAATACATCATGGCTCAAACCGGTTGGAATAAAGTAAACGGGAGAAACGGAAACGTTTACTACCAGAACAAGCATACGGGAGAAATGCGATTCTCACCCCCTCCTTCGGGTCCGGACAACATACCATTGAAGAGAGCTTTGAAAATGCAGAGTTACGACAAAGTAAGAGACAGTCGCCGATGGGTGACCCGAGCTTATCCCATAGGAGAGGACGTGTACGTGTCTACATTGCAGTTTGAAAGCATCAAATACGTTCATCTCGGCAAGCATGCCAAAACCAACCCCGGCACAGTACCTCGAGTCACGGTTGAAGGCATCGCCATGGAAGAAGGCGTTTGGAATGAACTTTGCAAAAACAAAAATATGATATCTGAACTGGTCTTGCATTACCATACGTTTAGCATCAACGGAGTCCGTCGCATGAGTGGTCCGTTGCACCCTGAAAAGTTACGTTTGCTTCTGGGAAAACAGATTTACATCAGTCTGACCGCAGAATATGAAAACGTTCTTGTGAATATACACCACTTTGACTACGCAATGCAAACGATCAACGATTTAAATGGACAGTCGCCAATGGACGATCATACCCGGAGAAAAAAGGATTTCTCTCAACCTGAATTAGTGGTGTAAACTGACGAACATGGAGGACCTATATGTAGTAGAACATTTGAAAGCACTAGTCAAAGTACCTATCGTTTCACCGGCACAGAAAAAAGACCCGTCGTTGTCGCCACCTCCCACCCTGTCAAAAAGGCGCAAGGTAAATTAAAGCTTGACATACCACCCACCATCATCGAGAAACCTAAAAAAGAAGAAGAAGTCTAAAAGAAGAACTGTTATCTACGTCTGTTTGAACATTAAATACAAATCTTTATTGTTGTATTTTTTATGTCATATAAGCTGCGTCTTATTTTCTGGCATTGTTTTTAAAGAAAAGTTTGAATAAAGAGGGCGCTGTATCAAAACTTATAAATGTAGATGAAAGTAAACCGGATCCCTCGAGCTGCTGATGTTACTTTTGTTTGAAGATTTGTTACTTTAAAATTTCATTTTAAATATTCATTATTTGATTAGTGATTTTTTTAGCGCCATATAACCTGCGTGTTATTTTCTGGCGTATTATGTCCTGTACAGTGCTAATATGCGTACGTCATGAAGCCTGCAAGCTATTTTCTGACGATAATGCTGTGTCAATAAATTGAAAAAATTGCAGGTTTGATGTGTCAACGTGTTTCTTATATCTTTTACCTCCTTTTCTGTAGTATTTTTCCGGTTATTCCATTTCAAACGACATAACCTTTGCCCCCAACCCATACCGGGTCCCCTTTCTCGTTTAGAAATACATGCATAATACATCCTCTTGCTGCCCTTTTCTCCCTTGAAATAAATTCATTTTAAAAGTGGGATTAACGCATGGCATGTTTCCAGTGGCCAAAAGAGGTACGCCCTTTGGTTATCTACCAAATGGAATGTCGATCGATGGAGCAGGCTGGAATACAGACGATATCGATTGGTTGTTTACATATACATTGGGTACTTACATATGGTATAATTGAGCGGATGTATATCACACACACATACAATCTGAAGTTAAATATCTATCATATTTTACGTTATTTTCCCCTGATTTACGCCATTTTCACGTGTTTTGGTAATTTTCCCAGTAAATCTCAGTTTGTCCGCTCAAATGAAACACATCTGAGCAAAAAACTGCCTCAAATGACTATTTCAGAAAGATTGTTTCTCAAATGATGAAAAACAAACGTCTTCTCAAATCATTCACGTTTTCAAAATATCTTTGCTCAAATTTTGCTCCCTGCTGCCCTGTGCAAAGGTTAATGGATTTGAAAATAAAATTTCGTTCTCAAATCGTACGCGTTTTCAAAAACGTTGTCTCAAATCACACCGTTGAAAAAATCGTCGCTCAAATCATACCGATTAAAAAAAATGTTCTCAAAATGACAAATTTCAGAAAAAAATAATTGTTTCTCAATATTCAAGTACAATGTCCTCTCGAATGATGTGACTCAGTAAACGGTGACGATAGTAACCCAAAACTATCGATAATCGTGACATGGCAATTTATCTATATTATTGATACCTTTTACAGTTTAATCAACTTAATCTCTTTGACAAATCTAAACTTTTAATCAACAGATTATCATGGCTTTATTGTTTTGAAATGGGCGACAATGAGTAACATGATACCCCACCTTTGAGTAGTTAATACTAGGGTACCCAGCTGGGAGATCCATCTTGTATTATTTCGTCTTGTTTTACACCAGAGGTAATGTAACCTTAGAGCAGGGCGCGTTACCCATTGGTCACAACTTATGGTATAGAAAACATATAGACCCATAATACTTCCAGAGAACCTAGATACGTAAACCACACAAATTGATCAGAACCACTCCAAAATGACATTTAACTTACCGCAAACAATACTGCTCATGCGCAAAACCCTTGGGGTGGGGGTTATCTGTGCCCTCTCCAAAATGACCATCAATTCACCGCAATCAACACTTCTCAGATGGTTTCCTGAAAACCCTTCCAACCTCTGACGCATTCCGATGACTCAGATGGAAAATCTCAGGGATTACTATACAGGCCCCGACCAATCAGACGCTCCGTCGTCGAGATATCATGTGACGGCAATCCGATGACCCAGATGACCTGAAAACCTTCACCTCTAAGGTGACGCAACCGATGACCCGTACGAAAAATCTCTGAGTCACTATTCAGATCCCGACCAATCAGAAGTTCAGTCGTCAAGAATATCCTGTGACGGCAATCCGATGACCCAGATGGAAACTATCTGAGGGGCTATAAAGCCGCTGGCCAATTATAAGTCAGCATTAAGTATATGCAAATGAGATATACACCTCACTAAAAGGTTTCTGCAGAACAATCGAGAATATCCTGTGACGTAATCCAATGACCCATATGAAAAATCTCAGGGGCCATTATACAGTCGCTGACCAATCAGAAGCGAACTACGGCAAAGCTATGACGTTATAGTAAAGCCGGCTTCTGATTGGTCAGCGACTGTATAGTGACCTCTAACTACTCATGGCGGCCTCCATATGATTAAGAATTTTCAAATTTCAAGGACTGATAAAGAATCAATTTGTTTCATCATAATTCTCTCGGACGTAAATTCGAAAAAGGGGTAGACATTATTATTTCACGGTGAAATCCGGTTCCGACAGGCCTATTTTACATTTGTAACAATTGGCCCACCAGTCACTTTATTTGGCCCACCTCCTTTTAAAACTTGAGGTACTGATGGACCAACCTGCATGTTTTAAATTATGGCCTGATGAACAAAATGAGAGTTAAATAAGGTTCATTGCATTTTTCAAGTTTTGACCCAATTTGTTGTCATTGTTTTCTTATTAAAAGAGTGGAGGCTCTGTCTCTTCTCAGACCTCCCACCGGTGGCACCGTTTCTGCTTTAAGGATTTACTCTGCCATTTTTTCCATCAATATTATTGGCCCACTATTGAAAATTTCTTTAAAAAGCTCTCTGATCCGATGACACTTTACCTGTTTATCGACCTGTGCCCTATTCGTCCGCACAGATTGTTGATTCGTGCTTAAAAATACAATTTCAAATTACAAATTCCACTTTTCGCCATGAATTTCTATTTCCAGATAATATTTTGTTATTTCATGTCAATTGATAAATAAATTAATAAACTAGAACGGTAAATACCGTCATGGTTCGCATGCCCATGCAAATTGATACCCACATCATATGACTCAGTCAAATCTAAAAATGGCACCTCACACTAAGTCCTACATGGCATCCCATGTCCCACATGGCATCCCACCCCATGTCCCACATGACATCCCATGTCCCACATAGCATTCCACCATATCTTCCACTTTACATCCCACCCCATGTCCCACATGACATCCCATCCCATACATTGTCTCACGTGGCATTCCATCATATGACCTACATACATGGTATTCCACCCTGTCCCACATCCCATGTCCCAAAATGACATCCCACCTCATGTCCCACATGACATACCATCCCATGCCTTGTCCCACATGGCATTCCACCAAATGTCCCACATGACATCCCACCCTATGACCCACATGGCATCCCACCCTATGTCCCACATGGATCCCATACTACATGTATGTCCCACATAAATCCAACAATATGTACCAAATGACATCCATCCCTTTGTCCCACATGGCATCCCTCCCTGTGTTCAACATCAGTGACTTCGCCCCTGATGTCCCACATGGCATCCCACCTTATGTTCCACATGGTATCCTCACAATGTCCCAATGGCATCCTACTTTATGTCCCATATGGCATCACATCCCAAGTTCCCATGGCCTCTTACCCTATGTCCCACATAGCCTCCTACCCTGTGTCACACATGGCATCCTACCCTATGTCACACATGGCTATGTCACACATGGTATTCCAACATATGTCACACTCTGTGTTACTTGTGGCATCCCACATGTCCCACATGACATGCCATAGGCTCCATAAGAAGTCTTATCCTAGCTATCACAGTCCCTGATTGAGCATACCATGTATGAAAGTGTCAGTTCATATAATAACTTATATGCAAATGACTTGGTGAAATGGGGTGAGATCCCATGTCCCACATGACATCCCATGTCCCACATGACATTCCATCCCATGGCTTTCAACCCTATGTCCTGCATGGCATTTCACCATATATCCTACATGGCATTCCACCCTGTTCCACATGTCATCCCACCCTATGTCCCACATGACAGCCCATAGGCTCCATAAGAAGTCTCATCCTAGCTATCAGTCCCTGATTGAGCATACTATGTATGAAAGTGTCAGTTCATATAATAAGTTATATGCAAATGAGTTGTTGAATAACAAAAAAAGGCGGAGTCAAATAATTATGCCTGATATAGCCCTTGGTGTATACCACATGGTATATATCATATCATATGTCCCGTATGGCCCCCATCCATGTCCCACATGGCATCCCTCCCTGTTTCTATATGCATTCTCATCCTGTCAAACTTCCTGACTAAGCATACTAAATAAATACAAATATCTGGTCGGTTCATAAACTGTAGCAACTTTATGCAAATGAGCACAATAATAAAGGCGGAGTTTAATAATCATGCCTGATACAACTGTTGGGCCCAAAAATGTTTAGATTTTTCAAGGATTTTAAATCTCAAGAGCTGCAAGGTGGACGCTTGAGGATCTTTGAAGAATATTGGAAAATTATATCATTTTACAGTTGTCTTCCGAGGAAATATGAAATGTTTTGTAGACTTTTAAGGAAACTAGTCTTCAATCCTGTATTAAGTGTCTCTGAAACACTTTTAACATTTTGTAATGAAATTCTAACCTAGATATTTGAAGAAACTTCAACTTTTTCTGAGGAACTCTGAAGAAACTTAAACATTTTCTGAGTAATTCTCAAGAAACTTTAACATTCCTGAAGAAATCTCAAGAAAAAAAACTGTGGACGGCCGGACGGATGAAATGGACATTACATAGGTTTGCATTATGCTTCGCATGCGAACTAATAAAACATTTCAAAATTAAACCCGATAATCCTGCTACATCTGCAAGAAAGTTGTGACTTAATTGTATATCTTGCATGCGTGTTTTATTACCATGTAACGTTTCTATATCTTGCATGCGTGTTTTATTACCATGTAACGTTTGTGTTTGAAAGAATTAACGCAGTGGTCAAAGGATTAGCTCAATGGTCCAAGGATTAGCTTAGTGGTCAAAGGATTAGCTCAGTGGTCAAGCGATATTTCATCTATTATGAGATCAAAATGGTAAGAAACTATTTTAACATCCCATGTTAAGGAGTTCGGTCCACGCTCCCAAACTGGAGATCTCCCAATCAGGAGATTTTTGTCATTATAACCCACAATGCATCTTTCCGAACTCAAATCGCTCTAAAGAAATACATAACGGTAAAATAGGTTTAAGTCAAAGATAAGAAAAATGCATGCGAAATATTCAACTTTTATTGGTGGAACAAAACGCTGAAATAATTTTATCCATTTTCACCAGCGCTAATTTGACTTTCACCAGGGAATTTTAACGTAATCTTTAAAAGTTAATTTCAATATTTTTTGAAGAGCAGATTCTAACATTTTAATCACCAGCAAAAGCTCAAATTATACAGGAATATTAATTACAATATCATTTCCAAAGTATACAACTTTAGAATTACAGAATTTGACAAGCAAAGAAAAGATATAATAACGGCTGATCTTATTAGCAACAACTTAAAATTATGATCACTGCGCATGTCTCGATCTCCCAATCGGGAGATCTTCTGATCGGGAGCGTGGACCGGACTGTTATCCAGGTTGAAATTTCTGTATCATTTGCGAATATAAATGACTGTCGTGCAGTGTATTGTGAAAAGTTGACGCCCTTATCTTCACTTCTTTAATGATGGTGGTGCAATATGATTGACCTATACTAGATTATGTTTTAGTATACTTTCTTGGCATGGGGTGACTATCTTATGGGGTGACTATCTTATGGGGTGACTATCTTATGGGGTGACTATCTTATGGGGTGGCTATCTTATGGGGTGACTATCTTATGGGGTGATTATCTTATGGGGTGACTATCTTATGGGGTGACTATCTTATGGGATGACTATCTTATAGGGTGACTATCTTATAGGGTGACTATCTTATGGGGTGACTATCTTATGGGGTGACTATCTCATGGGGTGATTATCTTATGGGGTGACTATCTTATGGGGTGATTATCTTATGGGGTGACTATCTTATGGGGTGACTATCTTATGGGGTGACTATCTTATGGGATGACTATCTTATAGGGTGACTATCTTATAGGGTGACTATCTTATGGGGTGACTATCTTATGGGGTGACTATCTTATGGGGTGATTATCTTATGGGGTGACTATCTTATGGGGTGACTATCTCATGGGTGACTATCTTATGGGGTGACTATCTTATGGGGTGACTATCTTATGGCGTGACTATCTTATGGGGTGGCTATCTTATGGGGTGACTATCTTATGGGATGACTATCTTATGGGGTGACTATCTAATGGGGTGACTATCTCATGGGGTGACTATCTCATGGGGTGACTATCTTATGGGGTGGCTATCTTATAGGGTGACTATCTTATGGGTGACTATCTTATGGGGTGACTATCTTATGGGATGACTATTTTATGGGGTGACTATCTTATGGGGTGACTATCTTATGGGGTGACTATTTTATGGGGTGGCTATCTTATAGGGTGACTATCTTATAGGGTGACTATCTTATAGGGTAACTATCTTATAGGGTGGCTATCTTATGGGGTGACTATCTTATGGGGTGACTATCTTATGGGGTGACTATCTTATGGGGTGACTATCTTATGGGATGACTATCTTATAGGGTGACTATCTTATGGGGTGACTATCTTATGGGGTGACTATCTTATGGGGTGATTATCTTATGGGGTGACTATCTTATGGGGTGACTATCTTATGGGGTGACTATCTTATGGGGTGACTATCTCATGGGGTGACTATCTCATGGGTGACTATCTTATGGGGTGACTATCTTATGGGGTGACTATCTTATGGGGTGACTATCTTATGGGGTGACTATCTTATGGGGTGACTATCTTATGGGGTGGCTATCTTATGGGGTGACTATCTTATGGGATGACTATCTTATGGGGTGACTATCTTATGGGGTGACTATCTTATGGGGTGACTATCTCATGGGGTGACTATCTTATGGGGTGACTATCTCATGGGGTGACTATCTTATGGGGTGACTATCTCATGGGGTGACTATCTCATGGGGTGGCTATCTTATGGGGTGACTATCTTATGGGGTGACTATCTTATGGCGTGACTATCTTATGGGGTGACTATCTGATGGGGTGACTATCTTATGGGGTGACTATCTTATGGGGTGACTATCTTATGGGGTGCCTATCTGATGGGGTGGCTATCTTATGGGGTAAATATCTCATGGGGTGACTATCTGATGGGGTGGCTATCTTATAGGGTGACTATCTTATGGGTGACTATCTTATGGGGTGACTATCTTATGGGATGACTATTTTATGGGGTGACTATCTTATGGGGTGACTATCTTATGGGGTGACTATTTTATGGGGTGGCTATCTTATAGGGTGAATATCTTATAGGGTGACTATCTTATAGGGTGACTATCTTATAGGGTGACTATCTGATAGGGTGGCTATCTTATGGGGTGACTATCTGATGGGGTGATTATCTTATGGGGTGACTATCTTATGGGGTGACTATCTCATGGGATGACTATCTTATAGGGTGACTATCTTATAGGGTGACTATCTTATGGGGTGACTATCTTATGGGGTGACTATCTGATGGGGTGATTATCTTATGGGGTGACTATTTTATGGGGTGACTATCTGATGGGGTGACTATCTTATGGGGTGACTATCTTATGGTGTGACTATCCTATGGGGTGACTATCTCATGGGTGACTATCTTATGGGGTGACTATCGTATGGGGTGACTATCTTATGGCGTGACTATCTTATGGGGTGGCTATCTTATGGGGTGACTATCTTATGGGATGACTATCTTATGAGGTGACTATCTAATGGGGTGACTATCTCATGGGGTGACTATCTTATGGGGTGACTATCTTATGGCGTGACTATCTCATGGGGTGACTATCTCATGGGGTGACTATCTCATGGGGTGGCTATCTTATAGGGTGACTATCTTATGGGGTGACTATCTTATGGGGTGACTATCTTATGGCGTGACTATCTTATGGGGTGACTATCTGATGGGGTGACTATCTTATGGGGTGACTATCTTATGGGGTGACTATCTTATAGGGTGACTATCCTATGGGGTGACTCTCTTATGGGGTGACTATCTTATGGGGTGACTATCTTATGGGGTGACTATCTTATGGGGTGACTATCTGATAGAGTGACTATCTTATAGGGTGACTATCTTATGGGGTGACTATCTTATGGGGTGACTATCTTATGGGGTGACTATCTTATGGGGTGACTATCTTATAGGGTGATTATCTTATGGGGTGACTATCTGATTGGGTGACTATCTTATGGGGTGACTATCTTATGGGGTGACTATCTCATGGGGTGACTATCTTATGGGGTGACTATCTCATGGGGTGACTATCTTATGGGGTGACTATCTTATGGGTGACTATCTTACGGAGTGACTATCTTATAGGGTGACTATCTTATGGGGTGACTATCTGATGGAGTGACTATCTTATAGGGTGACTATCTTATGGGGTGACTATCTTATGGCGTGACTATCTTATGGGGTGACTATCTTATGGGGTGACTATCTTATGGCGTGACTATCTTATTGTTTTAAAGTTACAAATATCGGGACAAAATATAAGTGAATACGTGAAGATCTTAATGAATGTGAGGTGTTGCGTCATATATAACTAGTTCGGTTTCAGTCGTTTCTACATTAATAAGACATCTTTAAACTTGAATATCTTCAAGTTTAAGATATGCAATTCAACTGCTTGAACATTGAAGTAATCCTTTAAAGAAAATTAATTTAACCTTTTAACTAAGTCACAAAATATGATAAAGTATATAATATAATGCGTAAATAATTTAAAGGAACGAGAGAATGACGTCACAACTTATTTTTCACGTTTCTTTATTACTGAGATAACATTTTTGAATGCTTTCTTCAACATCATGTTTAGTTTTAAGGCCTCTTTCAGAAAGGATGGACTTGCTGGACCACTGAACTAATTCCTTAACTTGAAAAACGTGGAGTGATAAAATTGTCGAAAGTTTTTATCCGATTGTGATATTAACAAAATATAATTGCAATTAAGAAACAGAGACCCAGCAGCCCTTCTATAAACACGGCGTAGGAAACAGGGGACTAAAGGGAGGGGGAACGTTCATATGAGAGGAATTCACCTTCGCCGTATGTATGCTTTTTTCCCAATTGATGGGTAAAATTAATAAATAATTAAAATACAATTTTAAAAAGTTGATAACATTTTGAAATGTTTTCAGAAATCTTGTTAAAAATTGGAATACAAATTCACGAAAAATTCCAAAAAATGAAGAAAAGTTCCCAAAATTGCATGAGATTCACCAAGAACTACCAATACCAAAAATTGCAAAAGATTTCCCGATTAGCAGCAACGTTTGATGGAAACTTATCTTACCAGTGCAATTTTCCGCTTGTAACAGGAAAAATGGCTTAAATCCACCCTCCCCCTCGCGAGAAGTGCCCTTCAAACGTTCCTGGCCTATAAGTATAAACACCCTGACTCCTTTTGTAAATAACTGAATAAATAAATAAAATAATATCAGATGATTGAATTACATAAAATAATGTGAGTTAATGGTATCAATGGTTTATAACGGGACAATTGCCACAGACTTAAATTTGTCATTTAATGCCAAAATAACAAAAACATTAGTCCTGATTCTTAACTTTCCTGAAAAAAATTTCTTTTTGAATTTCAAATATTCGTTTAGCTTCATTATATATTCTTATATCGGCACTTAGTGCCTGGACTACTTCTGGGTCCTGCATTAACTCTTGTTTTGTCCTCTCTACCAAAAGCTCATGATCCGTTTTGTTTCGGTTCTCTTCCTCTTCTAGCAGGTTCTTATAATTGCTCGTGTTCTGTTTTTTTCCTGAGCACGTTTGATGAAATGGAATACCATAAACCCTCTCTAACATAGCAAGGGACAAATCATATTCGTCAGTTAAACCGAGTACAGCAAACCATTCACCTAAATTGGCAACAACTTCCTGGACCAACGCTTCCTTCGCAGTCTTGTTTACATCTCTTTCTAAGATAAGTTTTTCTTTAAACCAGCACGGAGCAGATGAAAAGGTTTGTGCTGGTTTAAATGCAAATCCTGTGAATGTTATATTAGGAAACGCTTTATTGTGTTTATAGTTGCAAAAACTCGTCCGAAATAGAACTTGTCTGAAGAAAAAACTTCCTTGAAACTGAATCCATGTTTTCAAATCCATTTTCCACGGATCACCCGGGCGGCAAAGTTGGTCCATTGCCGCACGGCGACAGTACGTATAAGACGATATCGCACGTTCGTACGGATCGCGAAGAAATGTGAAATACGAACAAGTTTTATTTCCTAGATGTTCACACACACCGAAAGCGTAGCCTCCCATATATAGATCATACAAGCTCCGCCCACGATTTAATTCAGCGTCCAATCGGATTCGTCCTGAATAGTCTAGGACGTAACCTTTTTCCTCCTTGCCAACGGAGCCACCTTAATCAAGCAGCTTTTAACACTTGATCCTGCAGCTTTGTTGTGGTGTAAATAAGTAAGGACGCTCCTTTTGTATTTTTCAGCCATTTCTTTGGTTACATTTGTAAGAATATAATAATTTGGTAAGGCATTTTTTGCCTCGGGGTAGTACTGTAGTAGTTTGGATGACTTAACACTTGAAGAAAAGGACAGAACTTTAAGTTGGTGAAAGTTCGATTTCATAAGTAATGTAGAATTTTTCTGTAGTAAGGCGGACACATTTTTGGCACTTGTTGGTGGGGGCGGTATTTCCTTCTCAGTCGCAACGATGTTGAATCTGTCAAATGAAAGAAAGAAGACTTAGCATGATCTAACGGAATGAAAACATCAATATTTACATTTTTCTCATCTCAAGTCGATCACTTTTTACAGATTAATGTTGAGGCGGAGTGTTTACATGCGTATTTAATGCACGGGACAAAGGACTTCGACCCGAGTAGAATGACCCGACTTTAGGAGGGTCATTCGCGAGTGCAAAGTCTAATGAACCGTGCATTCAATGCACATATAAACACGATGCCAAAACATTCATCTTGTTTCCCCGTGTTAGATTGTTTCACATACATAAAATGTATTGATGATGTGTCCCTGGCCTCCCTTCAAACTTAACTTGAAACACTTTTTTTGCTTAGAAAGACATGTGTCTGATTGTACAGCTTGGTTCGCTTTTATTTCTATTGTCATATCTGTGTTCTTATTTTTGTTTTCGTTTCTAATTTGCTTGTACATGTAAAGCGCTTTTGAATGTTTTTACAAAGTTGGCGCTATATAAATTAATGTATTATTATTACTGTATTATTATAAAAAGAATGAAAAACGAGAAAAGTTTACATTCAATTTTTCGCTTTGTTAAGAAATTCACCTGTTGCAAAGATGGACCAAACCAAGGTGGTGCATTATAGGGACTTAATGCATGCGTCATGACAATGCAATTACTCAGGTATATGCTCTAGTCTGGTGATACCGCAAGGTACTGACATAGGCCTATACTTCTTGCCATTTAATTTACCTGACGATGTCTTAATTTATCTCACGACAGCACGGGGCAACGTGGACAGTCGTAATTTTGTTGACTTTGAGAAATAGGTCATGCATGTTGGCTTTACGCCCTAACCCAAACTCAGCATTCTCTCTTTATTTATTTCTATGGGGGCAATTGTTCTGTTTGTAACTTTCAGAAATGCATGTTGATTTTACTCCGCGAACCAAGCTCGACGACGACGACGAGTGAACACACAATTACAATGCTGCAATGACGGGGTCGTCGCCTGCGTATTCGGTTATGATAGTAACAATGCTATCACGAAACGCTTAATACGACCCGGACGAGAACACAGGTACGACGTACGGACAGACATAACATCGACAACCAAGTCAATGTCCACGGCCTTTGATAAGCAGTTGTGGTACACTGGCGTGTCTACCCAACCCAGGCTTGAATCCAGGGACTCGTGGTATGTAGACAGGTATAAACCAAGCTCAGCATTCGCTCTTTATTTATATCTATGGCTTGAGGTCCTTCAAATGTCACCTATTTAAGAGAACCTCACGTTCAGGTATTATGACCTCTAAATAGCTCCGCCCATTTTCAATACTTCTGTTCTTTAACAATACAAGGGTCAATCTTTTTAACAACTGCACAATGCTACAAAGTCAAAAAAATTGGTAAAGGCGACAAAGTTGTTAAAAGGCCTTTGTTAAAACCAACAAAAATATAAGGCTAATGCTTGATATCTAGTTTAAGAGCTTCTAAAAAGAATTGGTCGACCGTAACCAGCCCATACAGCTATATAATCACTCGGCTAGAAATCTCTTTGAACTAACTAGCAAAATACTTCTCTATTTACAGATTTACAAAGTAACATCAAAAAGTGAAAATTGTCGAGTTTTGAAATAGGGTTCAAACAGGGATCAAATTACAAATCCCTAGTTTAAATTGTCTTAGAAATACTGTATTCCCACTCTCAGTCCGGGAGAATCATGGACTTCTGGTGTAATAACACAATACACCAAAACTTGGAGCTTCATATTCATTAAGAGGCCGCCATTTTAACTTGTGATAACGTTATACCAATGGTATTTTTACTTAGAGCACGATACTATTTGTGTAATGTGACGTAGGATACATGTACACGGTATCAGCGATGATTAAGCCAACACAGAATCTTGTGTCGAGAGGGCTGTTCAAAAAGTCAACGGAAGTCTTTTAATTTTATCGTGAAGTCCACGGTAAAATTGAAAATTCCGCGGTCAAATCTGATGAATATTCATTTGATATCGATTTTTCCTTCCAAAAATACCCCCGCGTTCTCATTTAAAATCCTCATTGACTTAACGTTATCACTATAGACTTGTTGTTCTAAGACAAATTTTAATCGTCCATTCTCCTCCCTGCTTCTAAAATAGTTAAATCTGAATTGATTCTCAAATAAAGTTATACAACTTTCCGGCGCTCTAAGAAAAACCTATTTCTTAAAGTATATTGCTTATACTTAGTTAACACTCCCAGTCTCACTTTGATACAAAAATAAATAACTGAGCTGTTGAAATACCACACTAACTTAATACACCTAAAAATAACAAAAATATGTAATATTGATGATTGTTAATATCTCAGCGGGATGCCACGAGGTGTACGTGGTCATTCAGCGTCACAACACATGAATAGACGGCTGGAGGATCTTGGGTGATAAATTATACAGCGCACACTGACAATTTTGACACAAAAAGCAAGACTCATGAATATGATGACATTCTCGCGGCTTTTGTCTGGCGTGTGCCATTGCTTACTTTGTTTGTATTCTCATCTTATGTTCTGCTTGTATACAGAGAATTTCAGGAAAATCGATACGCTCCGAAAGAGGCCGAAAATTTTCGAGTTATTTTCTTTTCCCGGGCATAAGCGGAGTTTGCCCAACGAAAAGTGTGTGTGTGTGTGTGTGAGTGTGGGTGTGTGTGCACGCGCGTTTGCTTTGATACTCATTTAAGGACCTTGATCTGACACCACACCAATCGTTTAAGAGCCCAGGTCACGTTTGAGGACCTGAACACACGTCCTTAAACGTTTTTGATATAAACAAGAAAATCTTTTATTTAAGATGGCGCTTGAGAAATTGTACAGATGTCCTTAATGAATGAGATGAGCTTAATGAATCGGTTGAATCTAACATCTAATTTCACACTATCTTCAGAGTGCTAAAAATTCCACACTGATTTATTTTTAAAATGTATTGCGCCACAAATTCTTCACACAGTTACCCGTTGATTCGCCGCGAGTACTTAGTTGTTTAGTAAAACTGAAAATTATGTAACACACACTAAAGTCCTTAGATGAATAGATGTATCAGATCTTGTCCAGGGTCGTTAGTTGCTTAGCAAAACCTAAAATTCTGTTTATGTCCTTAAAAAGATAACATAAATCAGGATTGTATTTTTGAATACTTTGTAAGTTCCCTTACCCTACAAGCAATTAAAAGAGCACTAGATCGAAAAATGAGGGCGCTCGTTTTTGCGAATTTCACTAATATATTATTCACAACAGATCGATAAACTTAATGTCTTTATAGCCCACATGCGACGTGATAGCAAAGGTCACTTGAATATTCATAGTAACCAGAAAATTGCTATACCGTTGCGTGCTAGGTAAGCATTTGATTTTGGGGGGACCTCCTAAAAATACGCCCTCACTTTTCGGTCTAATGCTCCTATAGCAATGATAAAACAACAATTGTTTCAGCTCCACTACTTCATTGCTGGTCTGTATCAAATGGATAGTTTGGTGCCAAGGTCCTCGATAAGTATGTGAAGCACGTATGGGTGTGTGTGTTTGTGTGTGTGTTTGTGTGCGTGTGTGTACATGTGTATGGAGGGAGGTTAGGGGTTAATCCATTAAATCACCCTAAAATACACACAAACAAAATTACCATACAGAAGATCTAAATATGGAAAAAAGTGGAGCAAATTAATTCCCCCTCTTGCACCCCTAAATCCTGCCTATGTTTCAAAGTAATTTAAAGTTTGAGGGACCAGTTCTGTTTCATGACCGACAAATGATATAACAATAATGTGGTGGGTTAAGCAATTTGCCAACCAACCCTATTTTTTTAAACAACCATAATTTCTAAAGGTACAGATGTACAAGGTGTTTGAAAAACGGGTCATCGGTAAATGTAAATATTATTTCCTTTTATTTACACAATTACCCTGGAGCTATAGTACTATAGAAAACCTTACAATAAGGCGTAACACGCATGTATATCACACAAGTTAATCTATAAAAGTACAAAAATCGTCAACAACTGTATAAAACCTATATTAAATTGTGTAAGATGTAAATTATAGATAAGGCGGTTGACAAAGGCAGTTGACAATGTCATTTCTATTGTATAATATTCTGACAGTAAGAAATGAAACACTGATTGAGTTCTTTTATGTTCATGCAAAGTCTGTTTAATATTTACTTAAGTAATTTAAGCTTGAATATAACTAAGATGGATTCCATAAGTATCAATATGATACATTTGGACAATTGAAGTTGGGATGTGGTAAAAAGTTCGCAAAGAAGATACAAGGAAACTCAAATTAGTAAAGAGCGAATCTTGTCCAGAGATAATTGTTTGACACGTCACCAGTAATTTGATACGTCACCGCGCTTGTGATTGGCTTCTCAGTATTTGTGACGTCACCAGTAATTTGATACGTCCCCGCGGTTGTGATTGGCTTGTCAGTATTTGTGACGTCACCAGTAATTTGATACGTCCCCGCGGTTGTGATTGGCTTCTCAGTATTTGTGACGTCACCAGTAATTTGATACGTCCCCGCGGTTGTGATTGGCTTGTCAGTATTTGTGACGTCACCAGTAATTTGATACGTCCCCGCGGTTGTGATTGGCTTCTCAGTATTTGCGTGACCAATCAAATACAATAAATCATTTTCTGGGAGGTTACTGATTTGTTTAAATTTATGAAAATCGCTTCTGATCGGTTTTGGAAGGAAGCTTACACATTCGCTTTTAAAAATAGTAATGTAAATTGACCAGGGCGTCCATGTAATAGGAATTTGTCCCTTCCCCTCTCTCTAAGAAACACACAGACACATTCTCTAAAGCGTTTGGCACGCTTCATCATGCATATCCTAAACTTCTACACAAACTGTAGGTTTGTTAGTTATGACAACAGAGCTAGACATATAGGGTCGTAATTCGGGGTAGTGGGACCCGATCCCCAAGTTTTCCTAATATGAATGACAAAGTTTGCTCAAATAAATTTGCCAACTGAGTCCTGACAGTATTTTTAGCATTTGGTGTCTTAAAACGTTAATATTATTAAAGATGTACATGTTGGTGAAGAGCCATTAGTCATTACCGCATAGATCCTTGAAACTTTGGCCACGCCCCCCCCCCTCCCCTTACTTCGTGAAAGAGAATTGTGACCTCATTAAAAATATCAAACTGTAAAACATTCAAATAAAATATATGTATTCTTTAAAAACAAACTGTAAAATATATATATATATCGTTCAAATATATATATATATATATATATATATATATATATATATATATATATATATATATATATATATATATATATATATATATATATATATATATATATATATATATATATATATATATATATATATATATATATATATATATATATATATATATATATATATATATATATATATATATATATATATATATATATATATATATATATATATATATATATATATATATATATATATATATATATATATATATATATATATATATATATATATATATATATATATATATATATATATATATATATATATATATATACATATATATATATATATATATATATACATATATATATATATATATATATATATATATATATATATATATATATATATATATATATATATATATATATATATATATACACACATACCTACACACATACGTACATACCTACCTACCTGCCTACCTGCCTGCCTACCCTGCCTACCCACCCACCCACCCACCCACCCACCCACCCACCCACCCACCCACCCACCCACCCACCCACCCACATACATACATACATACATACATGCATACATACATACATACATACATGCCTACCTACCTACATACCTACCTACCTACCTACCTACACCTACCCACCCCCACCCACCCACCTCCCCAACCCACCCACCCACCCACCCACCCACATACATACATACATACATACATACATACATACATACATACATACATACATACATACATACATACATACATACATACATACATGCATGCATGCATGCATGCATACATGCATACATACATACATACATACATACATACATACATACATACATACATACATACATACATACATACATACATACATACATACATACATGTATATTATATATAGGGATGGTGTGAAATGTGTGGAATGCAGTTCTCTACTGGAACGTTTGAATAACGAATGTGAGATGGTGAGAGAAAAATCATATGCCCTCATCAGGATTCGAATCTGAGACCCCCGACTATTATATAATAAAAATTAATGTTCGTATTTACATACTTTTCTGATAGCCCTAATGGGATTTTTGTACCGATATTTCTGGAAGTTGATATCTCGTCTTCTACTACCTTCCTATACGGCATCTCACACTAAGTCCCACATGGCATCCCATGTCCCACATGGCATCCCATGTCCCACATGGCATCCCATGTCCCACATGTCCCACATGAAATCCCACCTCATGTCCCAAATGACATTCCATCCCATCCCTTGTCCCACATGGCTTTCCACCATATCTGGCACATGGCATCCCAACCCATGTCCCACATGACATCCCATCTCATGTGGCATTCTACCATATGTTCCACATGGCATCCCACCCTATGACCCACATGACATCCCACCCTATGTCCCACATGGATCCGATCCCATGTCCCAAATGACATCCCACCCCATGTCCCACATGACATCCCATCCCATGTTTTGTCCCACATGGCATTCCACCATATATCCCACATGGCATCGCACCATATCTCCAACATGGATCCCATCCTACATGTATGTCCCACATTAATCCAACAATATGTACCACATGAAATCCCTTCCTATGTCCCACATGGCATCCCTTCCTGTGTCCCGCATCAGCAGCTTCCCACCTGATGTCCCACATGGCATCCCACCTTATGTCCCACATTTGATCCCATCATATGTTCCACATTGTACCCCTCCCAATGTCCCAATGACATCCTACTTTATGTCCCACATGGCATCACATCCAATGTCACTTATGGCATCCTACCCTGTGTCACATATGGCATCCCAACCTGTCACACTCTGTGTTAATCGTGGCATCCCACCATTTCCCACATGGCATCCCACCCCATGTCCCACATGACGTCCCATAGGCTCCATAAGAAGTCTCATCCTAGCTATCACAGTCCCTGATTGAGCATACTATGTATGAAAGAGTCAGTTCATATAATAACTTATATGTAAATGACTTGTTGAAATGGGGTGAGATGCCATGTCCCACTCCCATGGCATTTCACCCTATGTCCTACATGGCATCCCACCCCATGTCCCATATGACGTTCCATAGGCTCCATAAGAAGTCTCATTCTAGCTATCAGTCCCTGATTGAGCATACTATGTATGAAAGTGTCAGTTCATATGATAACTTACATGCAAATGAGTTGTTGAATAACAAAAAAAAAGGCGGAGTCAAATAATTATGCCTGATATAAGCTCTTGGTGTATACCACATACTATGTATTATATCATATGTCCCGCATGGCCCCCATCCATGTCCCACATGGCATCCCTCCCTATGTCCATATGCAGTCACATCCTGTCACACTCCCTGACTAAGCATACTAAAAAAAATGACTGGTCAGTTCATATACGGAAGCAACTTTATGCAAATGAGCACAATAATAAAGGCGAAGTTTTATAATCATGCCTGATACAACCGTTGGGCCCAAATATTTTAGAGAATTTTAAAGATAGTAAATCTCTAGTGCCACAAGAGAGACGCTTGACGATCACTGAAGAATATTGGAAAATTATATCATTTTACATTTATCTTCTAAGGAAATATCAAATGTTTTGTAGACTTTTTAAGGAAACTAGTCTTCAATCTGGTCTTAACTGTCTCTGAAAAAGATTTTACATGTAAGGAAATTCTAACCTTCCTTAAGGATATCTGAAGAAACTAATAACTTTTTCTGAGGAATTCTCAAAAAACTTTAACATTTCTAAAGAAATTTTAGGCAAAACTGTGGACGCCCGGAATCGCTATGTTTCGCATTATGCTTCGCATGCGAACCAAAAAGGCAAAGAAACTCACCTTTTGTGCATTCTGACTATTTCTTCCTTTCCTGGAAGTAGTGGCATTATATCATTTTGTTGCATCTGTTCGTCAATAGCAATATTAGAATGAAAGACATCGCTGGGACTGGCGAGAAACGCCCATACAGAATAAAGCATGGTGAAAAACACACCGACGGTTAGGAACCGCTGTATCCGCCGGCATCTTCTGGGCAGAAGGGCCATCTCGCATCCCTGTGGAAAGAAACGAAAATAATGATCAAGTGAGTATCGATGAAGAGAAAAATACAGTACTTTTTCAACAACAACAACAAATTGAGATTCTCTCAATATCTGCAGCGCGCGAGAGTGATAAGCTATTATGTTTTCTTTGATGGAGCTTTACGGTGAGTATCGAATACATGTATTACATGTCGTACACCGTTTGTCTTGAAAGAAAGTAAGTCTCAGGTTGAAAAATTATGATTTTACAGAAAAATTCAGACTGTCATTGAAGCTTACCGTGTAAGAATTGAATTCCATAGTAAAAGTTGGTAATATTCAACTCTATTCACGTACGCGTTGGTTTGACGAGATCGACGGCAGAAAACTGTGTGACGAGTTTGATCAATTTTTGTCAGGGCAGTAGTATGTACCCAGTTATGACGTCACAATACAGCGCTTGGTAGATTGTTCGATACAAAAATTCCTGTGCTATTATTCTATTATTGTTATTTATATGCAGAACTTTTTAATTGTGTTTGTGTTTATTAATATTGTTGAATAGGGGTTATATACAGATCGTTTTGTGAGGGATTGTTCCAACCACCAAATCAATATTTGGATGTGTCGGTACTTAACAGGGATTTTCAAGTTTTCAAAAGCGCTGCGAGTCAGTCTTTGCCATTGCAAACAATATAGGCCTAGTTTCCTTCACGATAAATTTCCCATGAGAATAACTCTCATGAAAAATTTCTTATGAGGATTTTCTCGTGTGCTCAACTTCTAAAGAAAACTTTTCATATAGAAATTTTTCATGAGAATAACCCTCATGAGGATTTTAACGCAATGTTTCATCAAAAGTTCTTATAAAAAGCAATTCCCATCTATGTGTGACATTGGTGAACCAGCTTTGAATAATATTGAATGACTTTCATTTGTCCCAAACTGGTTCTTGCCTAGTTACAACTGAGAAAGACTGAATTTAGATGTAAAACATGTGAAAATCAGCTTTCTTTATTATTTCTTAGTTTCATAATGATAAACAGAATTTCCCAAAATTTCAGCCTAAATGGGCGCAACAAAATATTTAGAAGTAATACAACCACAAGATACTAAGTACACACTAGACTGGTAATGTGAATTTGCATAATAGAAACATGCAGTTAATAATCTCTCAGTAGTTCTGCAAGAAACGTTATTGGTGTTAATTATTGTGGCTCTGCCCATATATAACTTTGCGAGAATCTCACGAGTTTTCATGAGAAATTGGGCCATCTGCATGAGAATTGTTTGTAATGCGATATCGCATAATCAATATTTTTGGTAGATGCTTAAAGAAAGTACTCCAAGTCAATACAGAGTCACGCTAAAGTACAAAGCCTTGTATACTGAATTGCTTTATATCAAATGCAATTGTTAATCTTGAAATTTATTCTTTATATTAACTTACTTATGTCAATAAGACTAAATACGTTCCACCTTGAAAACAAAGTGTGGGTGCCAACTCACACCTCGGGCCATACACTGGACCTTATTATTACAAGATGTGGTACCTCGTTGGTCGTTAATTTCATACAACTAGACTTTTTCATATCCGACCACTGTTTTCTACTTGCTGAAATCACTAAGGCACCAATTGCTTGTGAGCCTAAGGTTGTGAAGTTTAAGAAATTAAAGATTATTTATATGGATAAGTTCAAAGATGATCTTTCCCAGTCACCTCTTTGCAAGGAACCTCCCTCAAACCTGACATCTTTTATCAACAGTTACAATTCCATCCTTGCTTCTCTCCTGGACCGCCATGCACCGGAAAGATCCAAAATCATCACCGTGAAACCCTCACGGCCGAGGTTTTTGTCGAAACTTAATGATTTAAAGAAACAACGGCGGCAACTTGAGAAAAAGTGGCTTATGACCCCAACTACAAACCACCACAAGCTCTTTAAGGATGCACGAAATCGGTTCCGTGTTATGTGTGGAAAGGCGAAAAGGATATATTACCCTTTTGAGGTGCAAAAGTATGCAGGAGATCAGAAAAAGCTGTTTAGCTTGATAAACAAACTTACCAGCAATACCGATTGTAAACCACTACCTGTCAGTATCGACAATAAATCACTGGCAGATGCTTTGGGAAATTATTTTCTGAAGAAAATTGATAAAATCTTAACTGCTATTAATGATGCTCGTAACATAGATGATCCTTCTCTAACATGTTCAGGTCAAAAACTACCATCTTATACATGTTGTAATGTCACTGAGTTTTCAGAGTTTTCCAAATTGTCTTCTGTGGATGTTTTGAAATTAATTTCTGATTCATCAAACAAACATTGCATACTTGATCCGATTCCTACTAACATTGTTAAGGATTGCATGGATATATGGATATACTAATACCAATATTCACAAACGTCATAAGTAGCTCTATTAGTCAAGGCTATTTTCCTGAGTGTTGGAGATGTGCTGTGGTTATTCCTCTTCTGAAGAAGACAGGTTTATCCCTTGAATACAAAAATACCGGCCTGTAAGTAACTTGTCATATCTTTCCAAATTAACTGAGGCTGCTGTTATGTGTCAGTATGATGAGCACTTGCTCTAAAATGACCTTTTACCTACACATAATTCAGCTTACAGGAAACATCACAGCACAGAAACAACACTTTTAAAGGTGTACTCTGACATTATGCATAATATGGACATTGGGCATTTGGGGAAGTAACTCTACTTGTTATGTTAGATCTGTCGGCGGCTTTCGATACAGTTAATTATAAGGTTGTCTTTGATTGCCTTGAAAATCGTCTGAATATCAAGCGTACACCATTAAAATGGTTTCAAGGCTATTTAGATGCCAGAAATTAACGTATATTGATAAATGGGGATAGCTCTAGAGAATTTCCCTTAAAATGTGGTGTTTTACAAGGGAGTTGTACCGGTAACCGGACCCAAACTATTCATTTCGTACTTATTACAATTTTATGATATAGTCAACAGGCACCTTCCAAATTGTGAAGGGTGACAGTTATACCTTGCTTTCAAAGCTGGCAGTGACTGCTCTAGAAATGTCGCGCTGGTCGCGATGGAGCAATGTATCAGCGATGTACGACAGTGGTTTCTCAGTAATTATCTCAAGATAAATGATAGTAAAACTGAGGTCATACTCATCGGTTCTAAGCAGCAACTTGCTCAATTGCCTGATATATCAGTTAAAGTGGGTAAAGTCGATATACGAACTGCTGACAATGTTCGTAATCTTGGTATCATTTTTGTTAAAAACCTTTCATTTGAGGCACAGATAGCTGCGGTTTGTAAAAAGGCTTCTTTGATCATTACAAACTTTGGCAAATCCGCATGTATCTAGATGACGATTCATGCAAATCTCTAGTTCATGCATTTATTACATCTCATATTGATTACTATAACTCCTTAATTCTAACTTACCTGATAGCCTTTTGAAGAAATTGCAATTGGTTCAAAACTCAGCTGCCAGACTTGTTACTAGAAGCCCCAAGTACCACCACATTTCACCAGTGCTTTTCAAATTACACCCAGTTAGGTATATGATTAAGTTTAAAATTGTATTGCCCACTTTTAAATGTCTTCATGGCCCTTCTCCCAGTTATCTGTCAAACTTACTAATTCCATATCAACCAACTAGATATTTAAGATCTCAATCAAAAAAATTCCTCACTGTACCCAGAACTAAAACCCAGTTTGGAACCAGAGGTTTTGTACCATGCCGCACCTAAACTTTGGAACGACCTGCCCTATTATCTACAAAGTGAAACTTGCCTTGCTCATTTTAAGAATAGCCTTAAAACTTACCTTTTTACAGCTGCCATCAATGCAACTAATTCTTAACTCTATTATTTTATCCCTCCTGCTTGAATGTGTTATCTTTAGTTTTTAACCACTTTATTCTTTACTGTATTTAACTATTTAGACTATCTTACATTATTTGACCTTTTATTCTTTTAACAATTTTATAAATATTTACACCTTATAGCTCTAGTTTTTGTATGTCTACTTTATACTATCTTAGTGCCTATACAACCTGAGACTTGCTAAGTTTGATTTTACTCTTGACATTTCAGATTATTCCTCTTATTACGTTCATTGTTGATCCTATTGCTTTTGTCTTTTTATTCAATATTCCAGCTTTAATGATTCCAGGTCTATTTCTATATTTTTATTTACTATAGTCTTAACTTATTTTATCATTTGATTCATTTGTTTGTAAAGCGCATTTAAATGTATCATTTTACAGTATTTGCGCTTTATAAATGTTTTTAATAATAATAACGATAATAACAATATTATTATTGTGACCTGCATAGCCATTATGGCACCATGTTGGCAGTGCCCTTTAATAATCCGTTCAATACATCTCGCCCTTGTGTATCCCACAAGGTCCAAAGTGGGTATCCTAATTTCACCCCACTCTGACCCAGATTAGCACGGGCCCACCAAAATCCCAATTGAGAACGTGACCATGCAAAATCTTGTTTCGGCAATTATATGTTTGGCCCAGTTAAGTCCTCTCTGGAACCCATTTAAAAGCCGCTTGATTCCTGAGCCCAGTTAAACCCAGACAAACCACGGAAACCCACGTGGGCCCATATGGGAATGTTGGCTGGGATATCACATTCATATTTTAAGCCTAACTAGAACTGTCGGAAGAACAGTATGCTCGACTATTCAAAGCTATCGTAGATGACGGGCTTGTTGAGGGACGTATAATTCCGGTAATTGGAGGTTAGTGGGAAAGTTATTTCAAATTATACGAGCTTTTAAGGGTGCACTTATTTTTCACTTTGCTTTGATTTTCACATTTTACTACAAGTCTCAAAATATCTTAGATATTTTACGACAAAACGCTCAAGGATCTCAGGGTCACCTCACCCAGTCACTTATAAAACATATGGAAGCAATAAATGAAACACTTCTTTTCGTTATATTTATTGAGTCACAATAAAAGGAGACACTCATGATGTCACTGAAAGATAATACAAAGCATCCTTGTGGTATGAAACAATTATTTGTTCAGTCATTTACAAACCAAACTATACCACACTGTCTCATACGCCAACCCACCATGTCCCACATGCCGACTCGCTCTGTCCCAAATGCCAACCCACCCTGTCCCACATGCCGACTCACTCTGCCCCACATGCCAACCCACCCTGTCCCACATGCCGACTCACTCTGTCCCACATCCCGACTCACTGTCCCACATGCCGACTCACTCTGTCCCATATGCCAACCCACCTTGTCCCACATGCCGACTCACTCTGTTTCACATGCCGACTCACTCTGTCCCATATGCCAACCCACCCTGTCCCAACATGCCGACTCACTCTGCCCCACATGCCAACCCACCCTGTCCCACATGCCGACTCACTTTGTCCCACATGCCGACTCACTCTGTCTCACATGCCGACTCACTGTCTCACATGCCGATTCACTCTGTCCCATATGCCAACCCACCCTGTCCAACATGCCGACTCACTCTGCCCCACATGCCGACTCACTCTGTCCCACATCCCGACTCACTGTCCCACATGCCGACTCGCTCTGCCCCACATGCCAACCCACCCTGTCCCACATGCCAACCAACCCTGTCCCACATGCCGACTCACTCTGCCCCACATGCCGACTCACTCTGTCCCATATCCCGACTCACTGTCCCACATGCCGACTCACTCTGTCCCATATGCCAACCCACCTTGTCCCACATGCCGACTCACTCTGTTTCACATGCCGACTCACTATGTCCCACATGTCGACTCACTCTGTTCCACATACCGACTCACTCTGTCCCATATGCCAACCCACCCTGTCCCACATGCCGACTCACTTTGTCCCACATGCCGACTCACGCTGTCCCACATGCCGATTAAATTTTTCCACTGCTGACTCACTCTGTCCAATATACAAAAACAAGATACACTTTCAACAAAGTTTTTAGACTTCTTTATCCGTAAGATCGAACTTATTAGGAAGGAGCTTATTAGGGAGGAGCTTATTAGGGAGGAGCTTATTAGGGAGGAGCTTATTAGGGAGGAGCTTATTAGGGAGAAGCTTATTAGGGAGGAGCTTATTAGGGAGGAGCTTATTAGGGAAGAGCTTATTAGGGAGGAGCTTATTAGGGAGCTTATTAGGGAGGAGCTTATGACGGAGGAGCTTATTAGGAAGGAGCTTATTAGGGAGGAGCTTATTAGGGAAGAGCTTATTAGGGATGAGCTTATTAGGGAGGAGCTTATTAGGGAGGAGCTTATTAGGGAGGAGCTTATTAGGAAGGAGCTTATTAGGGAGGAGCTTATTAGGGAGGAGCTTATTAGGGAGGAGCTTATTAGGGAAGAGCTTATTAGGGAAGAGCTTATTAGGGTAAAGCTTATTAGGGAGGGGCTTATTAGGTAAGAGCTTATTAGGGAGGAGCTTATTAGGGAGGAGTTTATTAGGGAGGAGTTTATTAGGGAGGAGCTTATTAGGGAGGAGCTTATTAGGGAGGAGCTTATTAGGGAAGATCTTATTAGGGAGGAGCTTATTAGGGAGGAGCTTATTAGGGAGGAGCTTATTAGGGAGGAGCTTATTAGGGAAGATCTTATTAGGGAGGAGCTTATTAGGGAGGAGCTTATTAGGGAGGAGCTTATGATGGAGGGGCTTATAAGGGAGGAGCTTATTAGGGAAGATCTTATTAGGGAGGAGCTTATTAGGGAGGAGCTTATGATGGAGGGGCTTATTAGGGAGGAGCTTATTAGGGAAGATCTTATTAGGGAGGAGCTTATTAGGGAGGAGCTTATTAGGGAGGAGCTTTCTGATCACGAAATGTATTATCCTTCATCAGATTATGTTTGCGACGAGTTTTCGGAAGTCTCAATTGATTTTGTTAGAAGCATTGTTTTAGAGCTAAAAATATAACCAACGTTTCTTACATCCCTTTCCAGTTAAACTTGTGAAAGAACACATTGACATTACCACTCCTATTCTTAGAAAGTTGACAAATATTAGTCTTCTTTCAGGACGCTTTATCTGTTTATTGAAAGCATGCCATTGTTAGACTTTTACTTTAGAAACTAGAAATTGAGCTTACAATGGCTTATTATCGCCCGGGCAGTAAATTGAGTTTTTAAATTGTATCAAAAATTTGTGAAAAAGCTGCACTATCTGAATTTCTGAACACGTCCAAGTTAACAATTTACTGCCCTCCCCCCCCCACCCCCCCCCCCCCTCCCCTTTATATATCAGTCAGCATATCGCAAAGGCTTTAGTACAGAGACAGCATTGCTTAAAGTTTCCAATGACATTTTATTAAACATGGATCTGTTACTATGTTAGTTATGCTAGACCTCTCTGCGGATTTTGACACGGTTGACCGTGATATTTATACGGTTGACCATGATATTTATACAGTTCACTATCTGACTATGATATTTTGCTAAATGTTCTCAGTAACAACTTCGGCGTAAAGGACAATGTGAAATCTTGGTTTGATAGTTATCTCAGGTCCCGAACCCAGAGTGTCCTAGTTAATGAGAGCTTCTCAAATAAACAAGCGCTTTATCAAGGTGACCACAAGGATCATGTGCCAGTCCTGTGCTTTACACGGTTTATACCCTTTCCAAGACAATTTCAAAACACTTCCCAGAGGTCATGGGCTATGCGGATGATCACGCCCTATACATTAAAGCGGGAGACGACACCTTGGAGTGTGATGCTGTTTCTGCCATGGAGGGTTGTTTGCGTGATGTTAAACTTTGGATGAATCAAAATCGTTTAAAGATAAATAATGCTAATACGGAATTCATCATTTTTGGATCTCGCAACCAGCTCGCTAAATTTGGCGTCACCCATATTACAACTGGGACTTCCACTACAAACTGTCGGGAAAAGGTGAAATACCTTGGAGTATACTTGGACGACATTCTGTCTATGGACAAACACGAAAAGTGTCAAATAGCCAGTTATAATTTATCCAATATAAGAAAACATTTATGAGTGGACTCTGCAAGAACTCAGCTCTGGTTACATCACACTTTGACTAATGCAACTCCATCTTAAATGGTTTACCAAATTCTACAATTAATCATTTGCAACGGATACAAAATATAGCAGCTCGTGTAATTTTGAAGCTAGATATGTTCTCCAGTATATCCCTTGACTTTTAGGTCCCTTCATTGGCTTCCAATCAAAAACGTTTCAATTTTCAAATGTCAGTGTTAACACACAAGGCTTTACATAGCATGGCCCCTCCTACCTTTATGAGTTGTTATCACACCGACCGTACCATTATTCCCTCAGATCAAGTAATAATTGTATTTTTTCAATGTCCGCCGTACCTGGAGCAAAACCTTTTGTGATAGGTCCTTCTCAGTTGGCGCCCTAGTCTTTGGAATGCTCTCCCTACTCAGATTCAACCATCAGATACTGTTGCCACTTTTATAAGTCGTCTCAAAACACATTTTTAACCGTTTTTGTAATTAAATTTATATTAAATCCCGTATATTTTATTATATTTTATTTTTATTTTTATAATTTGTTTATATTGTAACCATTTGAGCTATATCTATACCAAAGTTTTTATAGACCACTATTTATTTTTTACCTAATTTTAATATGGTTTTAGTCTAAGTTATTTGTTTATATATATATATATATATATATATATATATATATATATATATATATATATATATATATATATATATATATATATATATATATATATATATATATATATATATATATATATATATATATATATATATATATATATATATATATATATATATATATATATATATATATATATATATATATATATATATATATATATATATATATATATATATATATATATATATATATATATATTTGCTTTGGTTTTGAGATTTTTAAAAGTACAGTTACAACATTAACTGCGGGAATAGAAAGAGGGAATGTAGGCTTTCATATATTTTTTGTCTCGAGCAAACACATAATATCGTTTAATAGGCTTTTGGACAGTTGTAGATAAAGACGCAGTAAATGCAAGACCTTATACCATTTAATTTCAACATAACAACATCACAATACAGATGCCGGGTTCGAATAACTTTGTAAAAATGCCGCCAATTTAATAACGGGTGTCATTTGATACACGTTTATACACGATATCAATGCAATTATCAAAACCAACACATAAGCGGTTTTATCCAAAACTCATCGACCTAAAAAGTACAAATCAAAATGACAATAAAAGTTTCCTTCATTCTGTTCTATTCAAATTGTCAATATTTGCAGTAACAAATAAATTTGCAAAGGAAACCTCACTTTCAGTAATTTTCCGTCTGTCGGATTTTACCTGACTTTATATAAACGAAGCATTTCTTTAATTTCATTTCGCACCAACTTACAAATACACAATCACCCAAAAAGTTCAAAAGACGGTGACTTTTAAGTGTTTATTGTTTAGGGCGGTATTAAGATGATTTGTTGGTCACTTTAATATCATTCAAAAAATATAAGATAACATGGCGTGGCGTGACGTGGCATGGCATAGCATAACGTAACATAACATGGCATAGCATTGTATACTATAACATAACAAGAGAACGGGCCACAAAGGTTATAAGTCAGCCCATAAAAACTAAAAAAACTAAGACGTACCCATCATAACAGAAGAATACAGAAAATACACAATATCAAAGACGCCCAAAGTTAGTCGAGAAATTATCAGCGTTGACTCCGAATTCATGAACAGAATTGGAACTAACCAACAACTTAGACAAACTATTCCACTCATTAATAACTATTTGCAAAAAGCTAAAACGCCGAATACCAATCCTTGAGAAGTAGTTTGTCAACTTCAAACTGTTACCACGTGTCATATGAGGATTAGCTGAAACATGCAAGAACTAACAGAAATATGAACTGTTCTTGCGGTTAAATAAGCAAACTCAGTGTACAAGAGTATTTATTGCTGGACCCACCATAACGACTACAAAATGCTTCTCCCCCACTTGCCGCCCAGATAATTGCTTTTGATTCTTTTAATACAACTTCCCCTCGCCCGCGGTACAGCTGTCCAACGCTTGAATCCCACTCCGCCGCCCCCTCCCCCCCAAAAGAAATAGTAATAATAAAATATTGTGTTTGTATTCTTGCATGCATTCAGCGTATTATGATCATATGAACCTTTCTTAAATATCACACGTGAAGTACCCTTTGTAGCCCACTCCCATGGAGCGAGAGGCGCGGGGCAAAAAGGCCCACGTTCCTTCTTCTTTCGGCAGCCGTGCAGTTATTGAGCAGATACAGCATGGATACACTTTTTATTGTGGTAAAAACATTTTTTGCAAAGTAAGTTTGGGTAGTTGGCCTTCTCGTGTAATTAATTAGCCAATTACATGCTTCAATGTTTAATCTTAGTTTCAAACACGCAAAAACCATCTTAATATGTTATTTCTACCGGGAGATATTCAAATTTAAAGGTTTACAAAAAATGCCAATAAATAAATAGGAGTTGTCTCAGTAACACACTCTTCCACAAAGTTGATGTATTTCATTCAAATGTATAAACATTTTTTATCAGTAAAACCTGCTAGAAAAATAAATTGATGAAAGTTCAGTATTTATATACATTGCCAAATATACCTTATTTCAATTACGTTTAGAACAATCCAATTAACGTTCAAAGAAAAAAATAAACAGTTGCAATGGAATTGCCTCTATGACGTCATCAAACACAAATTTGTCATACTGTACAAAAACTTTAAAATTTAATTGGGAAATATTTAAAAATCCACATCTCCTGAACGGATATCAACCTGATTTTAGTACCAAAATGGTTCTAAGAAAATGTTCTTCCAAAAAAAAAAAAAAAAAAAAAAACCCTTTGGGAATATTGCTCTACGTTGTCGTCGGAACACGGATCCATGCATACACACCCCTAGATATATTCTGTGTTGAAAGGCAATGACGCAGAACAGTCTATAAAACAAAACACACAGTTCCTGCAGAAAGTGTGAGTTTTTTTGGTTGATTGATTATAGTGACAAGTTTATTATTTTCTTTTCTAATGACAGAAAGATCTGGGATTTAGCAGCTTAATAACTTTTACAACTATATACTGTACAACCGAAAATGCCAAAATTCTATATTGAGTTTCTTATACCCAAAATGTAGGTGTATGAAGTATACGGTCTGTTATTTTCCCGTTATTTTCTACATATAATTGAACAAACGAACTATTTTTGAGAACAAGTGATCGGAACAACCATGGACTCCACAGATATTGAGCAGTATTAAAAACACATCTTATAAAAAAGAGGGGCTATAATGCATGGGTGTATCCAGCCTTTTAGATGGGGGTGGGGGTTGGGGGTTGTCGATGGAATGTCCTGAAATATGTTCAATAATTGTGGTAGTCTACTATCCCACCGCTGCCACCATTTATGTAACGTGCCGGTGGAGTTAGGTTATCAGGTAGAGACTGCTGACTCCTGGATGTTATAAAATACAAAACAAATTGATTATCTGGTCAAGTGCTTGATTTACTCTCCCCTAATTTATTCATCGACTAAATTTATACACATGTACAACCAAGGAGCATTTCAATGGAACGAAAGCTAAAGACTACTTAAGGAACTTTTAGATGTGATTCATAAGCTAAGAGTTAAAGTACCATCAAGGTTGGTATGCTTTAGTCTATTGCAATAGTACCGTGATTGTTTGGCTCAAAATAAGTGAAAGGCAAAGTGTAATTGCCTCAAAATATGGCCCATTTAAAACATTTTATTTCTAGACACTTTTTCGGAAGAGAAAGGTAGAATCGATCCCCTGGCTACACCCATGATGAGCTTCTGTTATGAAGGTAACTCGTCCCTTAAATATCCGAATCCTTAATATCCATCGCTGCCTCAACTCCCACATGCAGATGAATAAACCACTTACCCCCGAATTCTTAATATCCATCGCTGCCTCAACTCCCACATGCAGATGAATAAACCACTTACCCCCGAATCCTTAATATCCATCGCTGCCTCAACTCCCACATGCAGATGAATTAATCACTTACCCCCGAATCCTTAATATCCATCACTACCTCAACTCCCACATGCATATGAATTAACCACTTACCCCCGAATTCTTAATATCCATCGCTGCTTCAACTCCCACATGCATAGGAATTAACCAATTACCCCCGAATTCTTAATATCCATCGCTGCCTCAACTCCCACATGCAGATAAATTAACCACTTACTCCCAAATTCTTAATATCCATCGCTGCCTCAACTCCCACATGCATATGAATACACCACTTACCCCCGAATTCTTAATATCCATCGCTGCCTCAACTCCCACATGCAGATGAATTAACCACTTACCCCCGAATTCTTAATATCCATCGCTGCCTCAACTCCCACATGCAGATGAATTAACCACTTACCCCCGAATTCTTAATATTCATCGCTGCCTCAACTCCCACATGCAGATGAATTAGCCACTTACCCAGAATCAGAATTTAAGTGTGAATTTCAGTGGTGTAAATCTTTTACAAAAAGTCGAGGATTATGCATTTTTTATTTTACTGTGTGAAAAATAGGTTAGGTATTAAAGGATCACCAAACAGTCTGTGGGGAATATGTGCCCCCATGATCTACGCTCAATTTGACTGGTGAATTTGACTGATTGGTTAAATAACAGGAACGTTAAATTACCAATGCAATCTGTTGAAATTTTGGGGATTAATTGGCCCCCTGAGAGGTGACTATTCCTACGCCCTTGATTCCTCTACCCACAGGGGTGCATGTAGGAAGCTTTCGAAAATTAGAGGGGGTACGACCTCTTAGGGGCACTTCCCTAATTCATATGCATATGTCCGTTCCCTATCTGTAGATAACAGAGTAAAGTAAAACGGGCACCACATTTTTAGAAAGGGGCATTTTTTCAATGGGAACCCATTTTCCTTTACATGGGACTGACCTAAGTTGCCAGTCTCCTACTATTGGATCAGTAATTAAGGGGAAACTAAAGGGGCACTTTTGCAATATTTTTTTTAAGTGTGTGCAAATTTCACCAGCTCTTGCACCTTTGACAGTAATTGAGAAGCACTTTTTATTTCCAAAAGGGGTACTTTTGTCATTTTTTGGAAAAGCGGGAGGAACGTTCCCCTGATTCGTACACCCCTGTCTTCCCCATCCGCTGGTGCTGGATCTCCGTGGTGTAGTGGTTAGTGCTTTGTCCTCTCACCTACACGTCCCGGGCTCGATTCCCGGTGGGTCTGCAACCAGTGAGTTCACAACTGGTTATCAAAGGCCGTGGCCGTCTTGATATAATGTCCAGCACCGGATGCTTTCGGGACGTTAAACTTTTTTATGCTATGCCATATCAAAGGAAAAGGAAGGGGGACTGGAAAAATGTCGGGCAGGAAATGTAAACAACCCCATTCCTTCCAAGGTTGAAGCTTTTGCGACAAAATCCAAAATAATAATTAACAAAATAATAATCTACATAATAACAACGGATAGAATGACTTTAATGCAACCGTTACATATCTTTCTTACCTGCTATTCTTTACAGTTTAGTCCGTCCTCCTATTGACCAGTCGATTGTTAAAAATCCGGAGTAATCACCAACACATAAACATTAAGAACGATCAAAGCAAGGATGTACGATGATAACAAATCGGAAGTCCAGCCGCTGGTACGGCTTCAACTTTCGCTAGGGGATACTAGTCCTCTCGAAGGAGCCTAGAAGTGCCACGCAAATACCATCTTAGGCAGATCACTTGGAAGGAGTCTGGAAATGCCACGCAAATACCATCTTAGGCAGATCACTTGGAAGAAGTCTGGAAATGCCACGCAAATACCATCTTAGGCAGATCACTTGGAAGGAGTATATAAATGCTACACAATAGTATTTCAGCCAGATCACTTGGAAAGTTTGCACACGACTTTATCTTACAGCTGTGTCTGTTTGTAGGCGATGTAACGAGTCTTGAGCAAATATAGAGGGGCCAAACTTCAAAGAGCATTATACAACGGTTTATTAACTTTGTGTGGTCATGTGCTTGTTTGATACAAAACAACTTCATGCTACAGAAATCCTTAATGCACAAACGCGCCTGAGCAAGATGTAATGAATAAACCGGTATTCTTGAAACACTTCGATGATCAGTAACCAAAGTGAATACATGCAAATTTTTCTCTTTACACTTTTTCTGCACTGCACCAAACTTGAAGTGCCTCAATGTAACAACGGTCTCCCAGCATCGGGCATTTGATCACTGACGAATCTGTATACTCTGATTTCGTAGTTTAAAGGAATGATTTGGTTTGGTTGGTCAGTTTGTTTACCAATGTTTATAACGCGCTTCCAACAGACCTTCATTGGGGTATTTACGTCGAGACGCCCATGGCCGTTTTATCAACTAGTCTTGGAGCACTGGTTGGAAACCCACCGGGAATCGAACCCGGGATGCTAGATTGTAAGCTCAGTGAAGCTTTACCGCACAGCTACGGAGGTCTCCTTATATAATATATTTCCGTGAATTTATGAAAATACATCCGTGAACTTTCATTTATACGATAGAGGACAAATTGGTGGGGAAACCCGTTTGAGAGCTATTACTGTTGAAAGCCTGATTGCACCAGTGTTTTGGAACAGGGAGCTGTAAATGAGAGTGACCTTGCAGTGCACAAGTGTGATGTCATAACTGCAGTTCCCAAAAGATATATATATTTTTATTTAGAGTGTAAGGTATATAGAGCAGCGTAGAATAGTTGAGATTGGAAAGAAGGGGGGGGGAGGAGGGGGAGGGGGGGGGGGGAATTTATCATTTGTCCAAACAAACCTCAATAAAAAATTGTATAACTATCTTATCATGGCCGAAAACTGTTTGTAAAAGGAAGGGGGGGGGGAGGAGTTGTATAATTATTGGAAATATTGGTAAATTTTGGCAACATTTCCCGATAATTGAACAATTTCCCGAAAATGAAGAAAATTTTCCAAAGACTTCGCAAAAGTGATTGATATCTTACGAAAAATGTAGAAGATGTCCAGAAAATTTAGGAAAATATAACGAAAATGAAGGAAATTTAACAAAAAGCTAACCAAATTTCACGAATATGAAGAAAATTTTACGAAAATGAACAACATTGTACGAACATTGAAGCAAATTTCATAAAAATAGAGAAAATTTCCCGAAAATTGAAGAGAACTTGAAAATAAAGGTATATATTTGCATGAAAATGGTAGCAAATTTTACGAAAATGAAAGACAACTTCCAGACTTCTCGAATATCAAAGAAATTTTCCCGAAATTGAAGAAAATTGCGCGAAAATTAAAATAATTTTTCACGAAAATGATGGTAATTGATAGAAACTTCTCGAAAATTGAATAAATATTCCCGAAAATGAACTTGAGGAAATTGCACCTAAATTGAAGCAGATTTCAAGAAAATGAAAGCAAATTTCACGGTAATGACGGAATTGTTTTATGAAAATTGAAGATTTCCAGAAAATTTGAAGATTTCCAGAAGAAAAGAAGCCAATCTGACTCTTCAAAATCAATTCGTTAGACTTTCAGTAATATGGGAAGGGGGAGGGAGGGGGGAGAAATTTTCCTTGACCCCTTGGAAAATTATCATTGGGGGCCGCGGTCCCAGGCCTCCGTTTCCTACGCCCCTGGGTACATGAGCTGACGGGCAGCCTGTTCTTGCAAACTGCATGACTACTTTTATACCCCATCTCACAAACTAAGCAAAAAAACTCTTTCCAATAATTTAAAGAACAAAAAATCAAAGAAATACTGTACATAGATATTGTCTTGGATCTGCAATTATGACGTCACAGTGCACTGGCGGAAACTTTAAAATGCAATAACTGAAAATAAATTAACGAAAATGAAAATTCATGGGAATATTCCTTAAAGGAGAAAACTTAAACAGGGAAACAACTTGTGCATGCACCTTGCCACAATCTACCAAAACCTCATTTCACACAAAGTCAAGAAGTGTAAAGGGTTTCTATAGTTACCGAGAATTGGGAAATGCAAAGTACAAATATGTAGCTTTGGATATGCACTGCTTGGAATAAAACATGTTTAGCCGATATGAATTTAGATATGATATATATTCACGAGAAATTGCGTAAAATTTTGAATAGTTGGTTCTATGTACAGTCCGGGAGTATTCTGGACTTTTGGTAATAATAAATACACCAAAACTAGGAGCTGCGTATTCATTACACGATCCATGGAAGCCGCCATTTTAGCTATAGTGATAACCTTAAGTCACTGGGAATCTTTACTGAGAAGGCGGGAGGTATGTTTGAAAGAAAAACCGATATCAAATGAATAATTTGACCTCGGACAATTTCATCATGGACTTCACGATAAAATAACAAAAGACTTCCGTTGACGGGACGTTAACCTTTTGAACAACCCTCTCCATACCGTGATGATTCTGTGTTGGCTTAGTCATCGCTGATACCGTGTACATGCATCATGCGTTACATTAAACAAATACTACCGTGCTTCTAGTAAAAAATCCCATTGATATAACGTTATTAGAAGTTAAAATGGCGGCCTTCATGGATCTTAATGAATACAAAGCTCCAAAGTTTTGGTGTATTGTCTTATTACACCAAGAGTCCAGGATTCTTGCGGACTGATATAGTCTTTAAGTTACAACAAAATTGCCTTTAGGGTTGGGGATACGGATGAGCAAAGTTTGAAGAATTTTAAATGTAACATACGTAAAAGAGAAGGCAACTCTTTTGTGTTTATCTATTTTGCTCTTGCACCGCAAATCCTGCTTTTGTAAATGAATACTGACTGAACTATGCAGTATTCCACTTTTCCTTAGACGGGTAGAACATACGGAACCGTTTTCATGTACATTTTAAGCACCATTGCCTTAACAAGTGTGTGGTAGGGATGGGGGAGAAAGGAGGGGGAAGGGGATGATTACATGGGCTATCCCTCTTAGCCAAAAAGTGCGGGAGGGGCCACAACCTCTTGGGGAAATTCCAAAGTCATATGCATATGTCTTCCATCCCAATCTGTAGATACAATAAGTGAGCCCAAAAGAACAAAGTATGGTAAATGGGGAAATTCATTTTTAGAAAGGGGCAACGTTTTCAGTGGGGACACGCCCCCGTGCATGGAACTGACAATAGTCGCCTGTTTCCCTACTCTTGGGTCAGTAATTAAGGGCGTTTCATTTTGAAAGGGCAGTGTTGTAAAATTGTTTTAAACAGGTTAAAAATGTGCACACATTCTACCAGCCGAGGCGCAGATCTATGCCTGAGTTTGGGGGACGGAGGAGAACACTTGAGCAGTGTGTAAGACTTTTTGCTCGGCCTTCGGCAGTGACCTTTTGTTTTCATCTCTTTGGCCAGTTGGCCGGGTTTCTAAAGGAAATTCCAACCCCTTCCATAGGCGTATGGGAGAACTTTGCATTGAGGGCGGGCTTGATTTTGCGAGAACAGGTAAAGTATCCTACCCCCTCCCCCCTGCTCAAAAATAATAATACAAAATCAAGTATGCGAACGATTGTTATTGAAAAGGTATCAATTATTTTCTCCATATCATTTTTTTTTGTAGCTATTTTATGGCAATATTCATCAAAGCTTTTCGAAAAGAAAGAAATGGTACACAAAAAATGAAGTAAATTTCACAAAATGAAGCAAATTTCACAAACATAAGGATATTTTACGAAATTTAAAAGAAATTTTCGCGAAAATTAATAGAAACTTTTCGAAAATTGAACGAAAATGAAGGAAATTGCACGAAAATGAAAGAAAGTTTACACAAATTTAAAGATGAATTAAGGATTTCCGATAAAAAAGGAGCCATTTATGGGGGCCTGCCCATTTTTTTTTTTGCGGGAGGAAAGAGGGGGGGGGGGAGGGAGGAGGGAGGGCGAAATGATACCTTTTATCCCACAACATTTCACCTCGGGCGCGATCGCCCTCGTGATCTGTGATATGTATACCAGTTCTTGCACCTTTTGCAGTAATTGAGGGGAACTTTTTATTTTCAAAAGCGGCACTTTTGTAATTTTTCGGAAGAGTATGGAAGGGCACGTGCGGGGAGGGGCACGTGTCCCCGGTTTCTACATTTACCTATGAAAGAGGGACTACTCTTTTTATTTCGTATTCCCAATTCATAAGAATTTTAAAATATTTAGAGGCCCCACGAACCCACGCCACTATGCATATACTATGCTAGCGTATATAAGGGCCTGGTGTTTCAGCTGACGTCATGAGGTCACATGACTTTGTTTACATCGCTATTTTGTCGGGAAAGAACCACTGTCGTCTACTGTACACTTAATTAGACTTTCAAACATTTACAATTTGTTATATAAAATATAAAAAATTGTAACATAATTATGCCGGAATCTTGCTGTGACGTTGGTTGCACTAATAAATGTATGCGGGGAAATAAAATACATTTTTTCGATTTTTATATGATCTTGATCGACGTTCGAAGTGGGTTTCTGCTTTACGTCGCGACGGCTTCAACTTGGGTCACACTATGATTTGCAGCGAGCACTTTATATCAGGTATGTAGGCTTTGTCTGACAGTATAACGGACAATCAGCTGGCATTAACGTGAAAGTTACTCTTCGTATACCCGGTGAAAATATCAAACTTAAGGGAAATATGAAGTAAAATCGAAAGCGAACAAAAAATTGCAATTAGTAAAATTCGCTGAACTGGTACTGGTAGGTTAGCATATAGTATGTTTGTTGTACGTGTGGTGTGACTGAGCTGTGTGAAGACACGTAAAACGCAACGACGCCGCTGTCCTGCAAAATAAAATCAAGTTGAGTTAGAGTTACGTGATGAAATCCCTCTATAGTGCCTCCTTTGTATTTTTAATGCCGGCCGCTCCATTTTCAGTTTGAATACTGCAATGCCCCCGCCAATAAAAATCGCAAGTGACGCAACTGTACCGCTTGAATATTAAATGCCCGGTAAAATTTGAGGCCCCATTCCGCCCCTGGCTGTTACCTCCAACATTCCAAATGACAATTAACAATACCGTTCCGGTATTGGCGGTCTGGAACATATAATTTTACCCGTCCAAGTACGTTAAGTGACCAGCGCATTAGACCACTAACCAGCTAGTAGAATTAACATTTTTAGGGTTATAGTTGTGGCAGTATGGACAAAAATCGAAGTTGGGGCCAGAGGCCGGTGGATTAAACAGCCAGTCCGCCCCTGATACCTTCTATCTGTTATAGGCAACATTGTATTTGCCGTGAGATCGTGTAAATACTTATTTCTATAGTAGCGGAACTGGCACACACTCTTAAAACACAATGATTAGATTTTCCTGGTTGCTCGATGAATAAGGTTTCCATGGTTGTTTTAACCAGGAAATTGTTAGACCGTAAGCTGACTGGTAAATACCTGTAGCAAGGCGCTGTCATGACAGTTCACTGCTGCATCTAACACACAGATATATAATAAGGTAGATACCAAACTTTGACGACACTCCCATTGAATCGCACACTAACTTTTTGTGCAAGCTTTGAAACCCACATATTAATTTACTTACATAATGTAGGCTTTTTTCAGTTGTCGTACCCTCAGCAAACGTTTTCTACAGCCCACCAGCAGTTTGCCGAGAAAGCACACGGTAAAAGCAAGTAAGTGATGCTTATTTTCATGTTTTAGATGAAGCAAGACATTGCCACATAAGTCTTACCTTGCAACAGCCTACCAAAGAGGGACGTATGATTTTGAAGATGCAAGAAGGCAGATTACCAAAATTCTGATTGGTAGGTGTACAGTTATGAACATTTTTCAAGTGATCATTCAAGTGGCGTCATATGCCGTATTCATTTTTCAATGCCAGGGGGTGGGGCAAATGGTAATTATCGGAAAACGGTTGTATGCAGAGGCGTATAGGAAGCGATGGGGGATTCTGATTTCACCTTACTGATTTTTAGGTGTAATTGGGATGTTACTAACATAAATTTGAAGAAAAAAAATGAAAGAGCATTTGGTACAATTATTGGAAATTTTGGTACAATTATTGGACATTTGTGTATATTTTTAAAGCATTTTGGCAACATTTCCTGAAAATAAAAGATTTTTGGTAAAAAATTTCCTGGAAGATCAAAGAAAATTACCCAAAGATTAGAGAAAATTGTACGAAAATGAAAGGAGTAGAATAAAAGTTCCTAAAAATTAAAGAAAACATCGTGACAATTATTGAAATGTCTGAAAAATTAACGATGAACCAAGTTTATGATAAATTCATTTTTCATTGTCTATTTCCCTAATATGATGTGTAGCATACTGTGTACTGGTGTACCCCGCTACTTACATTTACATACATTTATATACGAAAATAGTGGGAGAAGGAGGAGGGGGGGGGGGGCGGGGGGTGACAAGTTTCTTCCTGTAATGATATGAGATCTATTTTATCATCCTAATTACCATGCGTATCAATACTCATCATAAACCTACTTTAGATTATGTACCTTCTGAATCATCCTCTTTCATCACCATGTAATCACATCGTCAACACGCTTCATCGGACAGTCCAACATTATATTATGTAAATTATTACTTGTCTTACGTCTCTTATTCATTACCTGAAGTGGAACTCCCAATCTATTTATACCCCATGACCCCCACTGAATATTCCACTGGTCATATGACATAAATCCAAAATAAGAGGATGCACAAGATGGTGAAGCGCAAGACGGTAAAAGTATTCTATATATACTATATATAAATACTGATACCACCATTTTTATTTCATACTGTTGATTCTTTACAGGTTAGTCAAGTGTCATTAACTTTTGTGACACCGAATTTGTAACACAATTTGAATTAAGTGATCATATGAAACATCAAGTTTCACAGAAACAGGAAAACTTGACTCCTCATGGAAGATTATATACAGTACCTTGTGTAAATTATGAATCAATGCAAAGAAGCTTGTTATCAAACTGCCACTGTTTGTAACCTAAATTGGAACTGACTTTTTTGTGACTTCTTAGAATAAATGTATCACTTATTTTGTCGTAATAAGTAGCTTCTCCCATCAGAATGAGATTTGATTTGATCAGGGTTTGATCTGGATATCAGAGTACACCTTGATGCACAGCAGTAAGCCGACTGATGTATTTCAAATAAAATTGCTAAAGCTATATTCAATAAAAGCCTACTTGCAACTAGCACGATGTTTATAAATTAACGTTAAGCGATCTATCATTTTCATTATAATGCAGGATGAAGGACATACAGCAAACAGAGCAAGATGTTACCATATAGGTCTAACCTTGCCATGGAGTACCAAGGACCAAGGAGGGATCTTTGAAGATGCAGTTTACCAAAATTCCAAAGGTATAACAAGTACAATAGTGATCATTAAAGTGATGTCATATGATATAAAGCCAAAATGAGAAGATGCATATTATGGTGAAATAGAAGCGGATGAAACTGTCTTTTAGTGAATTTGGAGCAAATTCTGACATGAAGATGATAAAAGACACAGCACCATTTTTATTTTATGATGCTGATTTATTTAGTACAGCTGTAGTGTTGTCAGGTTGTTGAGTGTACTTAAATAGTTACTACAGAAGTTATAACAAAGTTTGATGTGTAAATGGTTTTAAAATTAAAGTTTTATTGAAACACCAAACTTTGACCCCTCAATGGAAATAGGGTACTTTTCTTTCATTGATAAAACAACACTAGAAAGCAAACTGCCACTGATTTAACCCGCATTCAGTTTTTGTGTACACAGATGTGTTAGATATTCCACAGAAATCAAAACTTTGCATGAATTCACCAAAAAAATGTTACAAAATCCTATCAATGGTCTATTTCAGGACAGTATAAAACTTATAAACAATTTCCAGATTAATTTTGCTTGTGCTTGAAACTGCTAGTATCAAACAGAATATACTGTGCATGTACAGTATATATATATATATATATATATATATATATATATATATATATATATATATATATATATATATATATATATATATATATATATATATATATATATATATATATATATATATATATATATATATATATATATATATATATATATATATATATATATATATATATATATATATATATATATATATATATATATATATATATATATATATATATATATATATATATATATATATATATATATATATATATATATATATATATATATTTATTTATATATATATATATATATATATATATATATATATATATATATATATATATATATATATATATATATATATATATATATATATATATATATATATATATACATATATATATATATACATATATATATATATATATATATATATATATATATATATATATATATATATATATATATATATATATATATATATATATATATATATATATATATATGTAGTAACTCTCTTGGGGAATGGTGGGGGTGGGGAATCCATATGTGAGGTATAGATTGATATTTGCTGCCCAAGCAGGTGCTTTTTGCATTATTTTTATAGTGCAAATGTCTTTTCTGCATCATTTTTGTAGTGTAGGTGTCTTTTTTATAGTGCAGGTTCCCCCAAAATGCTGCTTTTTTCTCTGCTAATTTCGTACTGCTGATCCATTTGTACAATATGTTTGCTGAATACTCGATACTGTCGGTATCAAAATTGAATAATTGTATACTGCAGGTACCAAAAAGGATGTCATACTGTGGCTATAGTTTTCGGTTGATGGGTTGCACATCCATACCACTTTTAATAAGAAGGCACCCCCTCCCCTCCCCTCCAGGTGTCTTTCATGAAACAGAATGCTTGTTAACCATTTTAATGTCAAATCGAAATGCGACTGTAGTATTTCTCTACGAGGCTGTGAATGTCCTTCGCTGTGCAAAAATAACATATACAGTTAATTGATCAAACTGAAACAACAGATGACATTACTTCATAGTTTTTGTATACCATTGAGTGCATGGAAATAAAACTATTTACTTTAACAGCCACACATTTAGGAATGAACATTGGAAGCAGAATCTTATTAAGCTTTGACAATTATAAGCTTTGAAGTAATTATTTGAACCTTTTCCCACTATAATGAATGTGAGTAAACGAAGGTGCACATCCGATTAGATGAAGCTTAATAGAAGCATGTTAACCTTGGCTGCAAGTTTAAAAGAGCATAAACATGTTGCTTTTGATTTAGGAACCAAATCACTTTTAAATGACTGTGTGCATCTAAAGGCAACATGGGCTTAATTGGCCCAAAATATGAATAACCCATTAAAATAGCAAAACATTTCATTAAAATTGGTTGAAAATTGACCAATTTACTGCATTTTTTATATTTGTAGCTGTTATTGCCCCATAATCTGTGACATCAATAGGGAAAGGATCCTTTGTTACATTTTGCAAAACCTTTTTTCTCTGTCAATGTAGTTTGAAATATAGCCTTGGACTTGGAGCAAAAGTTTGGGAACTTGGTCATATCCCGAATCATGTATCTACAAAAGACGTTCTGAAATCAACAAGTAGCTGAATTTGAAGAACAAAATTTAAAGAATTACATAGCAATTTTGTTCCTCTTACTATATCCCAATTTCCGCACAAATTAACAAATCTTGAAACTTTTATTTAGTTATAACTTGAAAATAAAATAAGCCTTTTACAAAATTAAAACAAAAATATTCTTGTCAGAATTCCATGCTCTTTCACATATCTTAAATTTGCTAGATGTCCATAGTCCTTTAAGAAAGTGATTCATAACTATCTTCTTCATAAGCTTAATTTGGTTTTGGCAAAATGTGGATAAGATATTAGCTCTGCAATGAAGGGAATGGGGACGCACATCTGCAGAAGGAACTTAAGAATAGTGAAATGGAAGGAAAATGTCACGAGGGATGTCCCATTGTGACCAACCTGTCTTGTACATTCAAAGGATTATTTTGCTTTATTAGTTTGTAAGAATCTTCATGAGCTATGTAGTCAGGAGGATCATAATCTGATCCAGAACTGTACTTGCTGGAAAAATGATTGGTTTATATAACATTTAAATGTTGTAAATGAGGCTCTCACCTGTGATTTGATAATTTAACCTTTCCATGGACCAGTAAATTGAAGTGGTAGGTGAGAAGGAAACATGTATTGAAGATAATGAAAATGAATAAATGTGCAAGATACTGGGAACTATTCAACATTGTCATGAAAATGATTAATTGAATGTGAAAGATACTGTTTGAAATTATACACATTTGTCATTATATTAGTATACGCATTTTAATTCATTTGTAAGAAAATGTGACAATTGAATTGCATTATGTGGCACTGTCAACCTTTGTCATCTAGGAAAGACATTTTGCACCTTCTCACTAGCAGACTAGTCAGCCTACACATTATATTTGAAATAAACTTTTTTCATATACTTTCAGTATTATCAAGTGAGCCCAGCTCTTATTTTTAGCTGATTATTCTGAATTAATATGCAGTAAACCAATATCAGAAAACTATTCAAAAGGTGAATACCAAAATAATATAATACACACACACAAATATATTTTAGAATAACATTTATTTCCTCCTAGAGATATATCATTGCTTCTGAGCAATCATATCTAAAATTGCAGTTCAGTTTTTCTCTCCTAATTTGATCATCCATCAGTCCATGGACGATATGGAAACTAAACTAACTATTTCTTTCAAAAATGTATTAGTGACTACAGATAGGATTTTCTTGCATGTACAAGTGTTTTACTCCAGGTTTGTTTCTGGTGAGCCAGAGCATGTAGTCCTAATGTGACATGTAGTTGAAGACACTGAATGTGATCCCATGACAAATTAAGAAGAAGCAGTGCGTGTTTTGGAGAGTCAGTGGAATGAAGTTTTACAATTATACATTCAAAGATCAACAAATTTGCATTCACCCTACAGAGAAAAAAGACTTAACTTGTCAGGCTTTTTGACAAGGCATACTGTAATTTTTTAGCCGTACCTTAAAGGAGACAAACATTCTGATGCAATCATTATTTCATATGATAGAGGATACAATCGTAACCAAGTACCAAAAACAGCAAGTCAAAATCCTGTTTTTATCTCAAGTTATTCATGTTTGAAGCTGACAAATGTAGGCTGCCATTTTGTTCAATTCTGTATTGAAATATTGTGCATGATAACATGATTTCCCCAATATGGACATAAGGAACTTAATGTATTAATTTATAAATGTGATTAAAGTTTGTATTCGAAAATGATGTGACACAAAGTTTCAACAGAATGTTTTGTTAATTTCATGTGTACACAAATAACATGCTTGACCTTACATAAGAAAACTAAATTCTCATAACCTTATAAATCTTAAGGTAGATTATAAAGAAATACAAAAGTATTCCAACATCCTGCTGGGCTGATGACATCATAATCTGCTTGTTTTGAAATCAAAATGGCGGCTCCCATGGTATTATTTAGTAGAAGAATTAAAGTTTTTAGTAATGATACAAATTGTGTTAGATTGCTTAAGGGAGTATGAAACTTGGTCAGAAAAATTTGTTATTTTTAATTCTATCATGTGAAATAAGGATTATGTCAGACTTTATGTCTCCTTTAACCACAACTAATACAGGTTTTTGTTAGGTCTACTCTGTAGACATTAACACTGAATGCCGGTAATGCGCTGTTTTTTTCCCTTTCTGCAGCGTATGACAAACATAAAAAGACACGACTTTTGAAGAATAAAATGCATATGGCTTATCACGCCAGGCGAAAACAGTGCTCGCTAGGAAACTGCTAGGCCTAAGTATGCACAGTTATGTTACTGCTTAGGCCCCCTAACATGGACATCGGGCATTAGTGATATCTCACGAGTAATTGAACGAATTGGCCAGCAAAAATAAAACTATAAAATAACTGAAAAACATTGGCAAATGTCTGTTATGATGAGGTAGGCCATGCTTGAAACCGGAGAGTAGGCCTATAGCTTTGGTATCTTAATTGGAGAAGCTGAAGGCTTGCGACAGTGACTTCCTTAACTAGCCTAAGTACTGGCCATACAAATAATCGGCTAGGTCACATGTGACGCGACGTTGCCACGTCCGGCTCTTATTTAAGACCTCTGTAAGGCAGGCTTATTTTACTAATATTTCTATTCATCGGCACACGGGAGACTGTTATGATTGATATCATGAATTTACTCGAGCGAACCTTAAAATCATCGACACACTGTTCCGTAGACGTATACGCGGAACCAATACACATATAATAACGCAATTACGCACTACAACACCTAGGAAATCGGCTGATCAGTCAGCTGTTTAGGTAGACATGTGCTGTAAATAATTGACTTGGAAATCCGTATATTTTCTATTGTTCGGTAATAAAAACATAATCAAGATACAACAATCATTTTTGTCAAGCACTTACTGCATTTTTGATCAAAAGTGAATCCTAAATTAAGGAGAAGTAAGTCTACTTGAACTTGCGACTGGGTAGACTTCTAGATATGAGCACGCAGTGCGGAATCTTGCATATCCAATGCGGATTCTTGCATACCCAATGCGGATTCTTGCATATCCAATGCGGATTTTTGCATATCCAATGCGGATTCTTGCATAGCCAATGCGGATTCTCGCATATCCAATGCGGATTCTTGCATATCCAATGCGGATTCATGCATATCCAATGCGGATTCTCGCATATCCAATGCGGATTCTTGCATATCCAATGCGGATTCTTGCATATGCAATGCGGATTCTTGCATATCTAATGCGGATTCTTGCATAACCAATGCGGATTCTTGCATATCCAATGCGGATTCTTGCGTATAGGCATAATGAGAACCCACCTTGCCTCACTCTAATGTCAAAGTTTGATATCTACCTTATTATATATCTGTGATCTACTAAACCAGGAAAAGTGTTAACGCAAGGATTTGTTGCTGTGTAACAACATTCCCAGATGATCATGCGTCGTGCACTTAATGATACAAGCTGTAGATGACAAAAGACTTCCATTGTCGATGATATTAAATTTGTTGCAGGAAACCAATAGAATGCTATACTAAAAACATTTCATAGTATTCTCGAAGGTAATCTGTCATTTCTTTTCGGAATTTAATGACCATTCAGTTGAGTATAACAAATAAATTTCGAAACATTAAGCAAGGGATGTCGCTACTTAACATTAGGCTTGATACTCGTTAGGCTACAGCCATACAGTGCTGTACAACCAGTAAAGTAGGCCTACAACCAGAAAAGTAGGCCTACAATTGAATAATGATCTGCATGGCAATTCAATTGCGAAAAGAATTTTCATCCTACTTTCAAAAATACTGAATATCATTAGTTTTTGTTCTATATTAGATAATAGCAATACATTTACATGGATATTTTCTCGGGTGAAAATTGATACTGACATAAAGTGCTCAAATTAAGCCCTTTCATTGTTGAAATTGACCCAGAATGTGTTGCTTTTGACCAAATATGTGGTCAATTTTTTGACCAGGATGATATGTTACATTAACCAGAAAATGTATTACAAGGATTAACCCGGATTTCTTTGTTAATTTAACCAGGATTGTGTGGGTAGTATATTGACCCGGAACCTTGTAAGAAATTAACGCCTTCCTGGTTCATTCAAACGTGATGTTTTTGGAGTGTACCTACATCGCATTTCAGTTTGTTCATATCAATGTGCAACAGCTCCCTTTTATTTTAACACAGGTAAAAAGATATCAACATTTTGCAACAACCTTCAGAAATATTTCCAAAAGATCCAGATTTTGAGGCAAATACCCTTTTTAGGCTCTTTAGTAAAATTTTGAAACACCTTTCAACTGCTATTTGGACACAAGTTGGGATTTGTTTAATGCTAACAACATTGTTTCGTTCTACTGACAACTCCCCCCCCCCCTACCGACCCAACCCCACTGACAACCCCTCCCCCATCTCATATACACCCCTGCTTCTATCAAACCGGTACACCGACCCACGAGCCGATAAGGAGATCTTAATCAGACTTATATAGTCGTCCGTTTTCAGTGGAAATCAAGACATGCGCAGTAGCAGTCGTATTGCAAATTAGATAAAAAAAATAAAAGATTTGATTCCAATACTGATTATGATCGTGCAAGTCAGAGATACAAGTGTTGTCCTTAAAGAAAAGCGTGCACTATACGATCCGAATGCATTACGGATACCATTACAGAATATATAACGACATGTAAAACAGCATAAACCAATGTAATCACAAGCAGAACTTACTCTGTTGGACTCCTACACCTACTGCACATGTTTGAGACCTCTCAAATAGGCGGCCATCATATTCGTTCTATACAAGTATGCTTGTATTCTATCTGTCTATGAACCTTTACGAATCACCATCGTTATAGAAATCATACGGCAAACAATGCCGTTTTACAAAACATAACAACAAACAGTAAATAGAACCAACCTTAACAAAACTGAACAGTTGAACGACCAAACCATATTCCATGAATAGATTTGTTTGATAGCTGGGTTTTCCCTTTTATTCTGTAAATTGAAATTGACTTATCAACGTGAAAATGAATTGAGGAAATAGAACATATAAGAAACGTTTAATGAAATCATCCAGGGTAAAATCTATTAAGAATATACACGGATAGAAAAAAAATACATTTATGGTGTCTGCATTCATCTGTGTAATACATGTGTTTGCATGTTTGTACAAAACAGAAAATAAAGATTAAAAGGTACATGGGATTGTATGTATTATGGATCTGTACTTTCGGTCTGTGCGGCACATAGGTTGGTCGCACAAGCGCAAAAAAGCGACAAAAAAGCCAAATCAGTCGGAGAAAAAAAAGCCAAAATAAGTCGTAAAAAAGAAAAACAAATCAGCCGAGAAAAAAAAACCCCAAATCATCCGGAGAGGGAAAAAGGGAGAAAGAAAGGGTAAGAGGGGGGGGGGGGGGAATAAGTCGGGAAGAAAAAAAGGCAATTCAGTCAAAAAAAAGGGGGAGGGGCGGGGGCGGGAAGGCAAATAAGTCGAAAAAAAAGGCAATTCAGTCGAAAAAAGACAATTCAGTTGAGGGGAAGCCAAATCAGTCGGGAAAGAAGGAAAATCAGTCGGGGAAAAAAAGGAAAATCAGGAAGGAAAAAAAGCCAATTCAGTCGAGGAAAAATAGCCAAATCAGTCGCAGAAAAAAAGCCAAATCAGGAAGGAAAAAATCAGTCGGAGGGGGAAGCCAAATCAGTCGGGAAAAACCCCAAATCAGTTTAGAAAAAGACAACTTAAGCTAGAAAATATTCAACTGTAATCAAGTGAACATTTTAAATGAGATCCGCTACTGATGGGGAGGAAGGGGGCAGGGGCGAGGGGGTGGGAAAGGGAAGGGGGGTCTGGGGAGGGTAAAATGTACTCAATAGTAAACAAAAAAAATGTTATTACATAGCTTCTACATTATGCAAAATATCACGTGGTTTGAACGCAATCAGAAGAAGATATTTTATTGCCAAAAAGGCGAAACTATTTAAAAATCCAAATACAAATGTCGCCAAAGAGGTCTAACTTTTTTTTTTTTCAAAGCAAAATAACTTTTTATGCGGCCAAACAAGTCTAAAAAAAAGCCGGGGTTTTGTTTTCTTTTCAATTTGGGTTCTTACTGTTTAAAAGGTTAATCTACCAACCCTGATGTGCCCTGAACCAATATAGACTTTTGCATGTGGCTATGTGTAAAGTTTAACTGGTCAAACAAGGTAATCTTATATGAAAGCGAAATTAGATAGAAACTAAATGATGATAAAAATACTTCAATATATCCAACTTTAAAGTTCTGTCTAATCTGTGTAGAAACGACTGGTGTATACAGGTGTAGTGAGTCTACTATGTAAGGTTGGCGCCTCCCATTCTTAACATGCGTAATAAATTGGTTAGTAAAGATTAATATTGAGGCACAGTGTTTGAAAACGTATTTAATGCACTGGGCATGTAAACGACTTTGGGCTGAGTGGAATGGTCCGACTTAAGGAAGGCCATTCACGAGTGCAATGTCCTTTGAACAGTGCATTCAATGCGTATATCAACAGTGCATTCAATGCGTATATCAACAGTGCATTCAATGCGTATATCAACAGTGCATTCAATGCGTATATCAACAGTGCATTCAATGCGTATATCAACAGTGCATTCAATGCGTATATCAACAGTGCATTCAATGCCTATATCAACAGTGCACTCAATACGTATATCAACAGTGCATTCAATGCCTATATCAACAGTGCATTCAATACGTATATCAACAGTGCATTCAATGCGTATATCAACAGTGCATTCAATGCGTATATCAACAGTGCATTCAATGCGTATATCAACAGTGCATTCAATGCGTATATCAACAGTGCATTCAATGCGTATATCAACAGTGCATTCAATGCGTATATCAACACGATGCCAAAACATTACAATTTCCGTGATTGATTGTTTAAAATGAATAAAACACAGCTAAAATGATGAAAAACGAGAAAAGTTTACATATATTTTTTCGCTTTATCAAGAAATGCACCTGTTGTAAAAATGGAATAAACCAATCAAGGCAGTGCATTACCGTGAATGAATGCACTGCTCATGACAATGCAAACACTCAAAGAAATTTTAAGAAAAAACAATTTTATAAATTTTAAGAAATTTAAGAAATATTATAATGTATTTAACTATTTAGATTTAACTAAAGTGGTTTAACTATTTAGATTTTTTTCTCTGACTTTCTTCTGGTGGTAAAATATACTTACCTTAACTAGATCCTGTTTTACTACTCTTCTTGAATATCCAAGGACAAAATATAATATAATACATAAAAAGACTGGAGAATCTGAGGCTGTGACGTCACAACTCTGATTCAGTTGTTTCTACAAAAATGATACAGAATTTCAAACTTAAATCTTAATCAATTTCCTTTTAAATACATTAAAAATGTTAAGAAAGTGAGGATGAGGGCGCCAACATTCCACAATAGACCTTTTACACCAGTCATTTATACACAAATGAGATACAATTTTCAACTTCCTTTTAGCTAAATAACAAATTGAAGTAGTTTCGTTATTATTTTGTTCTCACTAAGTCTTCTTTCATAAAATATGAACTTGTTTGCTTACTGAACTAATTCTTCAAATTGATATTGAATGAATATCAAAAACAAACTATTCATATGGAGCTGATCGCATTGCCTCCGTTAGAAGATATGTCATAATTCATCACGTCTGCAACATTTCCGCCTTTATCTTTATGGACAGCGAGAATTGACTTGCCACATTTTAGCAAAACGATTGCAACACTAAATCTTACGGTGCATAAAATATGATTGCTTATCCTGCAGTCTTACCAAATATTTCGTTTCATTTCTGTTTAATGAAATATTTTCAAGAATATTTATTTTCATGTATAATAGACAGTTAGAGGACCATTAAAGAAACAATTTGGTGTAAACAATCCTGTTGATATCTTATTCCATTTATGAGTTATTACATTTTAAAGATTGCGCGAGTGTGGGAAAAAGTGACCTCACAGGGTACAGTGTGATGTCATAAAGGCAGATCCAAGACAATTCTTATGTATTTCTATTAAATAAAAAATGATTTTCTTTTACTTAGAGTGTAAAGGATTATAAGCAGACGGGCAAAGCATGTTCTTTAAATGTATATTATACCTCATCTTATTTAAAACAAAAAATGCTAATATTTTTTCAGTAATGTTAGAAGAAGCGATTAAGATTTTTAAAGAAATACACAACGATTTGTCTTTATGACACCTCACTGCACACTGTGACGTCACTTTTTAACATTTTCCAACAAACTTTAAAATGCAATAACACCCAAACGGAATAAGATATCAACATGATTTTTACACCAATTTTTTTCTTCCATGGTCCTCAGTCTATAATATATGTAAAATGAATATTCATGATATTAATTTAAAGGAGCACTAGATTGGATAGTGAGGGCGCTCCTTTTACAGATATATTATACTTCCATGGCTCACAGACGACGTGATGGTAAACTGGTTACTTGAATATTCATCTTGATCAGAAAATTGCTATACCGTTGCGTGCTAGACAGCTAGATAAGCATTTGATTTTAAGGGAATTCTTTAAAATACGCCCTCACTTATCGACCTGGCGCCCCTTTTATGTTTCATATCGCAAACAGCAACATATATCCTGTTTAACTGACGTCACATGAGATGAGTATTTCTAACGGTATTTTAATTAGGCTAAGGGTAAATTCAAGGTTTTTGGACACATAAAAATGTATTGCTTTATTTGCAATTTTCAAACTGATGAAAACTTCTGCCTCTCCTACATATTCAAAAACTCGAATATTTTCCAGGTTACAAAGCAGATAAATTGCAGTGCTTCATTCAGTTTCAATAAAATGTTGCCGCTAAATGGGAAAATCTCCTTCAATTTACGGGAAATTTCCTTGGATTTTTGGAAGAAAAATACCTGTGAATGTTTAAAAAATCAATTTCCGCCAAATTTTCATCAAAAGTTTAGGAAATCTTTGTCAATTTACGTGAACTTTTCTACAATATTCGGATTTTTTTTTAATTACTTTCCGGGAAATTTTCTTCACTTTCCGGGAATTTTTCTTGCACTTTTCGGGAACTTTTTCTTTATTTTCCACGGAATCGCTGTCAATTGCAGGATTTTTTTGGAAAAATGTTGACAAAATGTCAACAACTTTGCTCATTTCCCTTCAATTTTATGAAAATAATTCCTTCCAATCGGGAAAAAGCATGCAACCGGAAAATATAAACTTCCTTTCGGGGAAGGGGGAAGGGGGGGAGGGGGTTGGAATGGTCTTAACTTTTTACGCCTCTGGGCCCCCACCCCCAACGCCCCTGCCCAGTGTGTCGGGCCCAGAATATGTTTTTTTAGGGGGCTTAAGCCCCCGCAAAAACGAAAAGCTAGACACGCCCCTGATCTATAGTCTCCAAAGAGAACAGAAGACGAGAAATGGCATATACTTTATGATGAAAGTAGGCTTTCTTTTAAATCTAATACTTTACCTCCTTTTAAAGGTAAAAGGTTCATAAACAGAAATGAAGTTCAAATGAAGTTAGTGATTTATATTTGACACTTGTTTATAACTACAATTTGTTTCCTATTTTCTATAAATTCATCCATCACAAGAAACGACATTTGAATTTATAATTGGTTTTCATGTTTCATTTCTGCCGGACCAAACAGGCAATTTCATTTTCTCCAGGGCTCGTCCGGGCTTCCTTACTACGCCAAATAACATTCTGTTTCAACAGTTAAAAAAAATCAAGAAGTCGGACGGTGAGAAACATTTATGCAAAGAAATATGAAATTTGTTGTTAAACATTTTTGCGATAATTTTTTTTTAAAGAAGAACAAAATCGTAAAGTGATATAACTCGGTGGGTGTGCTTTACTACTGTCATGTAAGGTCTTTAAATAAGACAATAGGCGGGAAACGGTCGATCATTAATTCTAATAAAACGAATTCTTTTTAACGTTAAGGGTTCTTAAACAGACACGAAGTTTAAATCCGTAGAGAAACTCTAATGTCCTGGAGTGATTTAATCATCTGACACTTGTTTATAATTTCAAGTGTATTTCTATTTTCTATAGATTACTCACCATGAACAACTTCTAATGGATTTTCATGCTTCATTTCTTCCGACCAGACGCAATTTTTATGTTCTACAGGGATCGTCTGGGCTTCCCTACTACGCCAAATACATTATATTCCAATTTTGCGAGAATTTATAGAAAAAAGAACAAAAATGTAGATCGATGCGCCTTACTAATGACGTATAAGGTCTCTATAGGGAACGAAAGGCGGGAAATGATTTATCATATATTATGATAAAAAGTACGCTTTCTTTTCAATCTAATACTTTAACTCCTTTTAAAGGTGAAAGGCTCTTAAACAGAAATGAAGTTAAATGAAGTTAGTTAAATTTAATATCTGACACTTGTTTATAGTATAACTTCAAATGCTTTCGTATTTTCTATAAATTCATCCATCTTAAGAAACGACTTTTAAATTTATAAATGATTTTCATGCTTCATTTCTTCCGCCCGGACAGCCAATTTCGTTTTCTCCTGGGCTCGTCCGGGTCCTTAATACGCCAAATATATGATTCTATTTCAACCGATCGAAGAAAACAAGAAATGAGAAGCATGCTCATAAATATGAAAGGTACTCTATTTGTTTGATTGCTGAACACTTTTGCGAGAATTCATAGGGGGGAAAAAATAACACCAAAAAAGCAATCCACGGAGTTTATTATCTCATCACCATAAGCGTACAGCATAGTGGGAGAAATATCTATCAGGGTCACTATAGCTCTGTGACTTTTGATGGATTGCGCTGCCCATGCGAGCTCGAATACAAGCAGATGTTGAGACATTGGGTTGGTAAAGGTCTCGTACTTTTTGAGGTTAAAATGCCGCAAAATGTACAAATCAGTACAAAATTACCCCCTAAAATCACATATTTGACCTCTGACCTTTGACCCTAATCACTAAAATAACTTCTGAAACTGTTCACATTTATCATACCCTACTGTATGACACCATCCATGCTCACGTCGCCCTTACCATATTATAACCATAGGAGGAAATGGTAAAAAAAGGTCAATAGCTCTGTGACCTTCGATCTTTTGACCTCAGAATCTACGGGACACAAATTCATGTACCAAGGTGTCATGGAGCAACATAGGTTGGTATATGTCTTGCACTTTTGGAATTTAAAGTGGTACAAAAGTTGTATAGATTTGTACATAATTATACCCCTTAAAATCGCATATTTGACCTCTGATCTTTGACCCTAATCACTAAAATAACTTCTGAAATTTTTCACATTTATCATACCCTACTGTATGAAACCATCCATACTCACATCACCCTTACCTTTCCATAATTATAGGGGGAAATGGTGAAAAATGAGAATAGTTCTGTGACTTTTGTACCCCAAATCCTTGGAGACAGAAGTTCCTGGACAGGGGTACCCGTCCACCAATTTTGATTCATGTGTGCATTACAATTTTTGAGTTATAAGCGACACAAAATTAATTGTTACACGCGCACACACACACAAATACACGGACACGCACACATCATATTTTTGTCCCGTTACAAATACTTATGACCCTAACCCCTAATATGAGGAAATCAAATGAGACCTCCTGGTGGGTCACACCAGCACTAATATCAAGGGGTGGTTATGTAGTGTAGGGGGTACAGGCCTATACAGCAAAGTGACTACAATATCTCATCCTCACATATGTATATGTGGGTGATGAGATAACAAGAAAGCAATCCATGGAGTTGCTGATCTCATCACCTTAAGCATACAGCATAGTGGGGGAAATAGCTAAGAATAATAACTATGGGGAAAATGGTCAAAAGAGGTCACTAGCTCTGTGACCTTTGGATCCCAGAGTTTACGGGACACAAGTTTATGTACCATGTGATACAAACAATAGGTATAGGTCTTGGCACTTTCGGAACTAAACATTCGTGGCTAAAAATAATAACTCTTGGGGGGGGGGGGATATGGTTAAAGGGAACACTGGTTCTGTGACACAAAAATTGACAAATTAGAACATAATAGCCCCTAAAATCACATATTTGAACTCTGACCTCTGACCCTAATTACTGAAATAACTTCTGAAACATTTTACATTTATCACACCATACTGTATGACACCATTCATGTTCACGTCACACTTACCATTCCATAACTATAGGGGAAAATGGTAAAAAAAAGTCATTAGCTTTGTGACCTTTTGACCCCATAGTCTATAAGGAAGACAAATTCATGTACCAAGGTGTCATGGTACAACATAGGGTTGGTATAGGTCTTGTACTTTTTTAGTTTAAGAATCCACAAAATTTAGCATAAAAAACACTTATTTGACCTTTGACCTCCAATTATTATAAAGTTTTGTTAGAATGTTAAACCTTACTTACCTATGCCCCTTACCCCTAAGTCCTAATATGAGGTCATCATATGAGACCCTCTATGGGTCCCACCATCCTTTTAATATCAAGGTTAACCTCTAGAAGCAAGGATCGAAAGTAACATTATCCAGGCAGCTCCGTATACTAAATTCCTAGGTCTCTTAATTGATAGTAAGTTGAATTAGAAAGAACACGTTTCATCAATTTGTAAAATAGTAGCCCGTAACACGGGTATTTTGAATAGACTAAAGCATTTCATTCCATCTCACATACTTCTTTTGCTTTACAATTCACTTATTCTCCCCCACCTTTCTTATCAGCTTATGATATTCTCCTATGGGGAAATACGCATAATTCCACTTTGCAACGCTTATACATCCTCCAAAAACAAGCTGTTAGGACTATCTGTAATGCCTTACCTAGATCCCCAACCATGCCTTTGTTCAGACACCTTAAGCTGTTAACTGTTTACGATCTTTACAATTACAATCTAGGCATATTCATGTATAAAGTCACCAACAAATTGATGCCCGAGTCCTTTCTGTCATTCTTTAACAATAACAACTGCTTCCATTTTTACGATACTCGTGATTCTCATCACTTAATGCAACCCTTGGTTCGTACACCTAAAGCCAAGTCTCAAGTACGTTGTGCTGGTGTTACCCTCTGGAATTCCCTCAGTAATGATTTAAAATCATCGAAATCCCTAAATAACTTTAAGTCTAAGCTCAAGAATTATCTACTGGCCCCATATAACTAACCATCATTATTCCAACGTTTCTTTCTCTCTGTCTTCTTGGTTTTCTGTGTATGTCGGTGAGAGGGGATGGGTGTGAGGGGAGGTGGGTGTGAGGGGAGGTGAGTGGAGGGACGGGGATAGGTGGGATCGGAGGAGAAGGGCAGGGTGGAGGGGCGGGTTGGGTGGGTGTGTAGTTTGGGTGAGTGTAGGCGACAGGGTCTCAGTGATAACAGGTCGCTGGTTGGGTAGGTGATTGGGCTAGGGGCAGGCCTATCTAATTATTTTTTGTATTGTATTCTCCTTTGTTGATGGCGAGCTGGCTAGCAAAAGTTTTACACTTCCTCCACTTCACTATTCACTCCATACTATTCTGTATATTGCATTATATGTTTATTGTTTTGTTTCTAATGTTATTTTGTAATTACCAATTTTCCTTTGTATGTAACCCAATAGAGTGATAAATAAATAAATAATCAAGGTGGTGGCCATGTAGTGTAGGAGGTACAGTCAGTTCTTTGCTTATACAGCAAAGTGACTACTAATCTCATCATTACATATATGTATAAATGGGTAATGAGATAAAAATATAAAACGATATTGCTACTGACGTTTAAGGTCTCCAAAGGGAACGAAAGTCGGGAAATAGTAGATCATGAATTCTGATAAAAAAAAGTACACTTTCTTTAATTCTAATACTTTAACCCCCTCTTTAAGGTTGAAGGTTCTTAGACACGAAGTTTAAATCGGTAGAAACACTATAATGTCCTTCAGTGGTTTAATCATCTGACACTTGTTTATATTTCAAGTGTTTTCCTATTTTCTATAAATTACTCACATTGAGCAACTTCTAATGGATTTTCATGTTTCATTTCTTTAGGACCAGACAGATAATTTCATGTTCTCCAGGACTCGTCTGGGCTTCCGTACTACGCCAAATAACATTCTATTCCAACCGTTCGAAGAAAACAAGAAATGAGAAACATATGAAAAGTAATTCTACGAATTTGATTTGCTGGACACTTTTGCGAAAATATTCAGGAAAAAAAAGAACAAAAATGAAAAACGATATAGCTCGGTGTGCCTTACTACTGACGTTTGAGGTCTCCAAAGGGAACGAAAGGCGAGAAATGCTAGATCATGAACTACGATAGAAAGTATACATTACATTGGAATGTCCAATTCCTGACGTTAATGTCATGTACAGCGTCTAGCATTATAATGGGTATAAATTAGGCCTACTTCTGAGCAAAGGATAATTTTTCATACTGCGTATTACTTCGTTGTCGAGTTTATGTATACTACTATCGTGGCGGCGGAAGGTCGATATTATTGGGCCGACCCTGCTCACGCGGAGCGTGAACCTAAACAGCCTGGGATCCAGTAGTGAGATAAGCACCTTACTCAAAATCACTCAGACAACAAATAACATAATCATGAAACACAAATCCTTGTCAAAACTACTTACGAGCTATGATTTTGATTTCATTAGCATCTTGCAATTTTAAAGTATCTTTCAAACTAAGTTACAAATGAAATGATGAACATTTTCTACGTGAAAAACATCTAAATTACGGAAGATATGACATTCCGATTACTTCGCAAATCCCTCCCACTTTAGGAAACGCGTACACAATTAGTGCGCGTTTCACCCTAGAGCGCTGGCAACTGCTATTTTGAAAATGTTCGTCATTAAATGCGCGCAGTGTTCGATTAATGCTATACGCACGTTGACGTCACCGTCGCTCTATTGTTCGACAACTTTTCAACTAATTAAATTTATCCCCCCAAGGTGCTGTTTGAAACTAAGTCAGTAGCGAAGGCTCTCGCACAAAACGCAACTTTTCAGTTTTCTTTAATAAACTCACGCACAAAACGTGAATGAAAGTCTCAATATAGTATCATTGCATGTATCTATTTATTTTGTATCACGTAAAAGTAATCCATGATGATAAAAGGCATTGTTAAAAGTTGACTTGCGATCGTCGCGGAAAGGCCTACTTATTCTAGCGCGTAGTCGAAATTCATCTACGCTTCTATAATAAGCCAATGCAGCAGTTTCAACGTTATAAGGTATATAGCGTTTTCTGACTGTGTATAGACCTTTTCATATCGGACTCGGCAATTCCCGGAAATCTCATTTAAATAATGTCACATGGCCGAAATTCACGTGACCATAATGGACCAATCAAATTCCGGGGAATCCTGATCGTCTGCACAGTTTACTAACGTATGGGGTCAAGCCCATTGAAAATACAATTTCACACAATAATCAACAGTATATTGGGGCCTACATACACAAATAAGCACTCCACTGAGACTTAAATGGTAGCGTAATTCGATAAGTTCCATACCAAACAGAAAACTTCGTATTAACTGTATCTTCTCCATTCACCCAATTTTTCCGATATGCAAAACTAGTTGCCTCATTCACAGATAACAAGGGATTTGCTGCCGAAAGTTCTCGATACTATTTTCACATTTTGCGTAGTGAGGTCAACAGCACAATTTCATACCAGGCATTAGGCTCTTCGCACTGAGCATCAACGTTTTCAAATTTAAACGATTTTTGCCAATTTCCGTCCTATTTTTGTGTTTCAAATGTATACAAATATTTTTAATGTTCGTAAATGTTGAGGGAATGTGACCCCCAACAAACATACAATGTTCCGTTCATAAAAACAACATTTTAACGTGCACACTAGGCCTTGGGCCTACAAGTACATGCATTGAACGTAACGTTAGTGTAACGTACCTGAGGCCAAGTTTTAACTTGAAATATTACCTGGTTATCGCGTATTCCTTAATTGCGACAGTCTGAATGGAAGACGGTACAGATCCTCTTGGAATATGACAACAACAAAACATCCCCATAAGAAAAGAATTATCAAGGCAGAGCAGTTGAAACTTTGACGCAAATTTGTGCATACAACACAAAGCTTATACATTTCACATGACGTTTACGTACGTAGGCTACTATTGTTGTTTACAATTTTCCCTGCAGCTGATTGGTTAATTAGTAAAAGCGAAAATTCCACGGCATTTTATTGGTTAAAGTACCCTGACGTTCCACGTTCGGCTAAACTCGGTTTGAAAGGGTCTATAGCAGCCATGTAGTGGCTATAACGTATACTACAGTCAGATGTTATCTGACTAGGGGTCCAAGGGCCCGGTCAAGGGCCCCGGTGGGTTCTATGAGAAAAGCCCTGGTGGTGGTCCAGGGGGCGAAGCTCCCAGAAGTTATGCTGTTTAAGCAGTTTGTAAGGACTTTATTTTTGCATTTCTGAGTGGATTAGCAACAATATTGCTTTGCGGATAAATTCTTCTTAACTCTAGGTAGGGCCTAGTGAGCCTTAGTAAGACTACATCTCACTCAGTATGTCCTAAATGTTACACACTACTTGCGATACTGAGTGAGACAACTCAACACAAACTTTCATTGGGATTTTCATTTGGACCTATCATACGACCAACACTTTTAGAAATTATGATGGCAAAACCATCAAAAATAGAACTGACGAGCTACCAATTTGATGACAATTATATTGTAAAGTTTGTAAATACATTTTTATCTCCTTATATACAACAAAAAGGAATACAATTGAATGATTTTCGGAGCTAATTGTTCACCTTGACAACTTTGTCCGTCTGACACGCGACGGGCGTACAAAAGGGCCGCACAGCTCAGGCCAGATTACGCTGGCGAGTGTTAGTTTTCAGATATTCGCACTTACAATCTTCTTTGAGAGACAACAAGTCACCAGCGCGAAAAAACGTTTGTATCACATATTACGATGGAGGAGCATGAGCAATAAAATATCATTTAAGCAAAATAGAGAAAAGTGGCAAAACTGTAAAAAAATATTTCGGATTTTTTTAGGCCTACACAACTAAAAGAAAGTCTAGCTTAGTCAATAATTGTTCTTCAGGCAGTTATTCAATATTTGTTTTAATGAATTTCATGTCCATGTCGTGATGCTCAATACATAAATGTAGAAACGGGGAGGGCAGGGGGAACGTGCCCCACACAAAAATGACTAAAGTGCCCCTATTGAAAATGAAAACTTCACCTCAATTACTGTCAAATGTGCGAGAATTTGTGGCGGAATTTGCGGATACTTTTAAACAAATAAAGTGCCTTTTTAAAATGAATACCGCTTGGTTTCAGAAATTCTATCTACTGGGTGGATTGAGGAAGGTGGGGGGGGGGAGTTTTTCATTTATTTAAAAAAAAAGTAGGACGATAACTGTTTTGTCAATTAAATTGTAGCCGTGTAACAAAATATTTCATTTAACAAAATTAATATATTTTGGCTCAGTAATTACCATACTCCTAAACCCGGACCAATTCAGCCTCATGACGCATACCAACATGAAAAGTGGGCGGAATATTTCTATCGAAAGTGGGGCAAATCAAAAATGTGGGGGTACAAAATCACGCTAAAATGCAAAAAATAATCTTACAAAAGGTACAAATTCGGGAACAGTGTGTGTGTGGGGGGGGGGAAGGGGGAGGGGGAAAGGGGGTTGGCCTTCCTTCCACTTTTCCTTTCAAATCTAGCCTGTGTACATGAACAGCGGTGACCGATATGGCTACTATTCTCCTTATCATTCACCATGTGGTATATGTTACGTATTGATGTCAGATCTCTTTCATACTTTCAACATCCAAGCTTTGTTATTATTGGTATGCACGCTAGTTGTTTGATTTAGTGGTGTTTGCCTGCGGATTCTTTTGACGCTTGGACGTTCGCAGTGTTTTCAATTAGCACAGACACTCCAACGCTTTGTACAGTGAATCAAGGATCAGTAAAATAATTTCTTATTCTAATCAATTTACAACAGCCATTGAGGTTTAAAACGTAAATGCCCATTAAGTTTAAGTCTTTTTAGTATGTTCATGTTATTTTTACATAGTAGGACGAATTCTTTACCTTATACTTACAAAAGGCAACAGCCACAAATTCGTCGCAGAAAGGCCTATTCGGTTACGCTATTATGTTGAGCCATGTAAGCGTTTTCCACGTTATAATTTGCACAACGACTTCTGACTGTGTACAGCCGATGCATATGGCTACAGTACACAGTCATATCTGACTAAGTGAGCCTACACCTCAATACAATGCTGTGGCAATATTATGCAACATCACCGAAACAACAAACTTTTACTTCCGATGGCTACCAACTTCTTTCCTTACCTTGCAAACACGAAAAATTTAATTCTTGGTATTAAGGAGATGTTTCCGAATCAAATGATGATATCATCGAGTAAAACTTATTGCTAGAAATGTATTAAAAAACGTTATTTTCTGGAAGTTTTGGCTTCGTGGTGTTTTACAGTGAAAATCCTGCGTAGAACTGAATTTCTACGCTGAGCATTGTTATGCGTACGCGAGTGTACACAAGTCAGAGAAAGAGCAACGCGGGCGAGAAACTTTCACGGGTGTTTTTCACGGGCGTATATAAAGCGCAGGAATTGGATTGCACTGTTTGAGTGTTGCAATTCCAACGCGTACAACGCCATAGGCGCGTCACGAGGGTGGGATATTCAAAATAGTGCGCACGCTAATTACGAGGCGTAACACATTGTATATGTGCACGCACAGCACATGCGCTGATATTACATGTATTGTTAAGAGCGTTTCACGATATTGAAAAATTGACAAAAAATTGCTTTTGCTTTTTTTCTCCTTTCTTCTAATTTTGACCATTCATCGTTGTTGTTTCTCTCCAAATTTTACAACTGCAACTGGAAACAAACTAAAGAAAGTGTTCAATTTTTCAGTGAGAAGTGACTTGATTTTGATATCGAAAATAGAGTCTCCCAGAAATATCTGGGAACTTTTTTTTGAGCCGTCTTAAATCCCATTGACTTTTGATTAGTGTGTGGCGCCACGTTTTCAATGGATATGGGCACACACCCAAATCGACGGTAGATTTGGAGATCTGCTCTATTTGAGTATGTAAACGTGTACTAGGTAGGGCCTAGCCTTATTATTTTGAAATTCTTGTTAAGTTTTGCAGTCATTTAGCCTATTCTCGGCAAAATTATACGATAACATAATTCTAACAAGATAGCTATAGACTATCATTTTCCTAATTCTATGAAATACTAAAGTATTGGACGATCTACCAACCAGGGAAGCTAACCTACAATTCCGTTGTGAAAGATTACGTCATTTGACGCGTTTTACGTCACTTGTAAACACAGTCTATTGTTTTATTCATCCTGGGAATTTAAGAAAAGCGTTAAAGCAATTAAACTATAGGGCGCGCATGTCTTTAGGACTTTACCGTAATAATTGTGTGTGTGACTATAGCGAACTTAACACCGCGTACCGAGGCTATTTCGAAACAGTTGTTTTATGAGATACTAATCACAAACTTGATACGAAAATCGTTAGTTATACGTTAGAACATTACTGTGAAATACTGAATAGGCCTAATATCACATTGTAGAACCAGTGACGTCATTCACCCTATACTACGTATAGGCCGAAGGCCGAGAGTTGAAACCCCTATACCTCAGTGCGTGATACTTTTCGGTTCGTCCTCCACTAATATTGGTTCCGAATGAGGGCAGTAGATATGACAGTACATTGAAAATTGGAGTCAATAAAAAATAAGAAAACTGCACATTTAACCTAAAGAATACAGATTGAAATTCTTTACTTTAAAAAAATAATTTTATTTATATAACTTGTCTTTTTAACCAAGATTAAGGTACATTTTATTTCTAACAAGAACACAAAAACAACGATTTCTTTTTACAGTACATGCAGGACGACAATACTTTAGCGCAGCGTGAGATTGTATACAGGCATGTATCGCACCTACTATTAACTTAGGCCTAATTGATAAGCATATTTTAAGAAAAATATTACGCGAAGAAGTTTTCTGATAAGAGATAAATGATTAAAACTTTAATGATGAAACTTTAAAACTTTAAAAATGAAAATTTTGCTTCATGCAATTTCTCTTCTCATTTATAGGTAATCTTTAGTTCTGCTCTCATTTGTTTTTGCTTTGGTATCCAATAAACAAAATATTACAGTTCAATAGTATTCCAACATTTATGTTGTATGATTGTTAAAAATCATTGACTGTACTACAGAGTACGAATATTTTTTGCAATATAAATTAATTTTGTACCAGATATTAGTGAGCTGAATACCTTTATATCATTTTGTAATACACAATACCCTGCCTAAACGTTTTCTGACTGGAGGCACATGTATAATGATTTTTCTTGGCAGTGAAATGTACTATTATCAGGTTATAAGGATATGACATGGTAATTTTAGTGAACCCTTTTTATACATAAAAGTTTGTCTGCCTAACCAATAAAAGACACACACTCCAAGTAAAAATTCAAGATCAAAACCAGCAGACCAGGCTATTATTAATTGTAGTAAACAGACATGAAAAATCACACTGTCCTTTACTAGGCTTAACTCAGTTGAATATAGGCCACACTTTACAACCATGGGGATCTATAGTTTTGTAGACTGCATAGGAAGAACCTCAGATTTTGGTGATTTCTGTTTGTTTCTTAAAAACTCATATTGTGAAATAATAACATACTGTGGTATATCTATACCTACATCAACATCACTTCACAAAGTTTACTGATTTCAGCTTAAGCTGTAGTGATATTATGGCAGTACCTTCATCCACAGAAGATGTCTCATAAGGAACTCAGGAATGTTTGTAAACTTGATTACCAGTTGTTAAAGTTAAATTTATACAGGTGATCATTGCAGAAAATCAAAATTGTGATGTCAAAGCTTGTAAATTTGTTACATCCACAATAAAGTCCTAATTTCTCTATAATAAATGTACATGAAAATTGATAGGAATGATTTGCAGAATAATTAAAATTAATTGCAGAATAATATTTGTTGATCTGCTTTTAAAAAAGCTGAATTTACTCACCATTTCATGTAGCCCGTACCAGTTATTTAAGTCAACTGATGTATATTTCCTGTATTATTTACAAATTATTCTTTCTTTACCCTACACACAATTGAATTATTTAACTGTTTAATGTGTTCCTTTTAACACCAGAAACTTAATAGCTTTGAAATGGGCATGGCAAACTACCAATTCATTGGGTTGAACCACATAAACTGATATTAAGAGTTAATAGCTTTTCCTAACAAAATGAGCCCAACTGTAACAATGATTGCATGTGTCATAGAGCTTGTGTGTGAGTTATTTGCCTTCACCTTATGTTTGGCATAAATAATGTTCCCTTCACAAATATCCAATTATGGGTTATTTCATTTTCAGTATCCATGAATTCTTTGCCAAGTTTTGTTTAAAATTCAAGCCGTATACACAACAAATCACCAGGCGAATTAAGTAGGTTTGTGCAGCTAATTTGAAGAAAATCACAGCCTAAATTCTTGTTACTGTTAGTCAAGTTCTAACTTGCATGTAGTCTTGCAAGAATGTAGCTATTAGTCATATCCCACAATACACTTTTTGACATTACTGGTGGCGTTCGTGAGGCCGCAGACCAGTAAACAACAGCAATCCTACAATGTCAGCATACAGAAACGGCTTAAAGTGAAAGAAATTACGGCCAAACAATGGTAAATGATTCGAATCCATAACTAACAAGAATGTAGCCTTTTTGCAGGCCTAACGGCTAGGTCTGAATTTAAATAGGTTAAGTTGGCAACTTGAATTCTTCAGCCTTTTTTATACTACCCGATAATCCCGAGCCTATTCTAGGCTTCAATAACTAGGCCTAAATCCACCTTAGTTATTATTACATTGTAAATCTCTAGGACCACAGATCTCTGACTGCGTACGCCTAGCTTTTATAAAATAAAAACAGGCAGACTGCAATTACTACGGAACCGGGGATGTACAGGCGGCTAGGGTTGGCCCATCGTTAATGTTATTCTTTAAATAGGCCTACGGTGTTGGCCGACCTTCACCAACTAGGCTCGGGCCTAGGCGTAATGCATAACGGCTTCGATAAGGTTAGGCATTAATCCCTTTAAAATGCTTTAACCTTTTAATCTGTAACACTGTAGGTATAGGAGTTTCGACTCTCGGCCTACACGTAGTATAGGGCGAATAACGTCACGCTCTCTGGCAATACCAATAAACTCGTAATGTTGAAAATCACTCAGACAACAACAAATAACATAATCATGATATGAAAACGCTTCTCAAAATTGACAAAAGTACTTACAAGCTGTGATTTTGATTTCATTAGCATCTTGGAATTTTAAAGTATCTTTCAAACTAAGTTACAAATGAAATGATGAACATTTTGCACGTAAAAAACTCTAAATCACGGAAGATATAACATTCCGATTACTTCGCAAATCCCTCTTTTTAGGAAACGCGTACACAATTAGTGCGCGTATCATCCTAGAGCGCTGGCAACTGCTATTTTGAAAATGTTCGTCAGTAAATGCGCGCAGTGTTCGATATAATGCTATACGCACGTTGACGTCACCGTCGCTCTATTGTTCGACAACTTTTCAACTTATTAAATTTATCCTCCCAAGGTGATGTTTGAAACTAAGTCAGTAGCGAAGGCTCTCGCAAAAACGCAACTTTTCAATTTTCTTTTTCTTGCATGTATCTATTTATTTTGTATCACGTAAAAGTAATCTATGATGATAAAAGGCATTGTCAAAAGTTGACCTGCGATTGTCGCGGAAAGGCCTAGTTATCCTAGCGCGTAGTCGAAATTCATCTACGCTTCTATAATAAGCCAATGCAGCAGTTTCAACGTTATAAGGTATATAGCGTTTTCTGACTGTGTATTTACCTTTTCATATCGGAATCAGAAATTTCCGGAAATCTCATTTAAATAATGTTACATGGCCAAAATTTACGTGACCATAATAGACCAATCAAATTTCGGGGAATCCTGATCGTCTGCACAGTTTACTAGCGTATGGGGTCAAGCCCATTGAGAATACAATTTCACACAATAACCAACAGTATATAGGGGCCTACATACACAAATAAGCACTTCACTGAGACTTAAATGGTAGCGTAATTGGGTTGAAAAATTCCATACCAAACAGAAAACTTCGTATTAACTGTATCCTCTCCATTAACACAATTTTTCTGATATGCAAAACTAGTTGCCTCATTCACAGATAACAAGGGATTTGCTGCCGAAAGTTCTAGATACTATTTTCACATTTTGCGCAGTGAGGTCAACCGCACGATTTCATCCCAGGCATTAGGTTCTTCGTACTGAGCATCAACGTTTTTAAATTTGAACGATTTTTGCCAATTTCCGTCCTATTTTTGTGTTTCAAATGTGCACAAATATTTGTAATGGTTCGTAAATGTTGAGGGAATGTGACCCCCAACAAACATACAATGTGCCGTTCATAAAAATAACTTTGTTTGCATGCACACTAGGGCTAGGGCCTACAAGTACATGCATTGAACTTAATGTTAGTGTAACGTTCTTGTGGCCAAGTTTCAAGTTCAAATTTTACCTGGTTACCGCGTATTTCCTAATTGAGACAGTCTGACTGAAAGACAGTACGGATCCTCTTGAAATATGACAACAACAAAACATCCCCGTTAGAAAAGAATAATCCAGGCAGAGCATTTGAAAATTTGACGCAAATTTACATACTTTACGTATGCGTACAACACAAAGCTTATACATTTCACATGAAAGTTTCACGGCATTTTATTGGTTAAAGTACCTTGACGTTTCACGTTCGGCTAAACTTGGTTTGAAAAGGTCAATATCAGCCATGTAGTAGCTATAGCGTATACTACAGTCAGATGTTATCTGACTAGAGGTCCAAGGGCCCTGTTCAAGGGCCCCAGTGGGGTCCATAAGAAAAGCCCTGGTGGTGGTTCAGGGGGCGAAGCTCCCGGAAGCTTTGCTGTTTAAGCATTTTTTAAGGCATTTTTTTTTAAGAATTGATTATAAGAATCCCTCAGATCAATCTATCAGTCTTTTTAGCTCAAAATCTTCAAAAATGATCGTAAAATGCATTCACAATTAAGGGAAGGTCATACATCTCATCAGTGTAATTAATTGGACATCTGTTAATTTGTTTTTGGAAGGAAATGTGGAATCAATTACTGGTATTTATAAGAAGAATTTTGTTGAAAGTTCACGTATCGTGTTTACTTACATTTAGCACTTTAGCCTGACCTACACAATAGATCTGTTCTAATAGCTCGAAATATTTACGCAAATATTGTTAATCAATAAGCGTAGAGGAAGTGACGCCACTGACCTGTGGCAGGTTAGTCAGATAACATCTGACTGTAAAATACGCTATGGTGACTATGATTCCAATAACATACTTTTGGCATACTCAACATCACAGAAAGTACATTCTGTCCTCTTAAAGACGTGTAATTGCGCACACTCTCACTTTAATTAAACAAAACAAAACGTTGTATTTCCACAAATGCGTGTAAGTGCGCACACTCTCACTTGAATTTAACAAAGCAAAACGTTTTGTTTCCACCAAGGCGTGTAAGTGCGCACACTTTTACTTAAATTTAACAAAACAAAAAGCTGTGTTTCCACAAATGCGTGTGGGTGCGCGCGCTTTCACTTAAATTTAACAAAGCAAAACGTTTTGTTTCAACGAAGGTGTGTAAGTGCGCGCGCTCTCACTTGAATTTAACAAAGCCAAATGTTTTGTTTTCACCAAGGCGTGTGAGTGCGCACACTCTTACTTAAATTCAACAAAACAAAAAGCTGTGTTTCCACAAATGCGTGTAAGTGCGCGCGCTCTCACTTGAATTTTACAAAGGAAAATGTTTTGTTTCCACCAGACGTGTAAGTGCGCACACTCTCACTTCAATTAAACAAAACAACACGTTTTGTTTCCACAAATGAGTGTAAGTGCGCGCACTCTCACTTGAATTTAACAAAGCAAAACGTTTGCTTCTCCAAAACATTTTTTGATAATGACCCTCATGGACTTTCTATATATGCATAACTTACTGGTAGTTTGGGGTAGTGTTATCACAAAGCGAAACTTGATGAATTATAACACAGATCTGTTGCAACATATGCGTGTTAAAAGAGTTAGCATTTTGTGTGAACAAATCCACAGTCCCATTTCAGAAAATAAAACGCTATAAGATTTTACTGTAGTTTTATAAAAATTGTCAATGTAATTATTGTCAAAAAAACGAAGTTGGCATACGGGAAAGATCTTCCATATAGTGTTATCTGCTGTGCGTTTTCGAGAAACTGATGTTGTCAACAAAAAGCATAAAATTGTCATTGTTTGATGGAACAAAATGTGAAAAATGTACTTATTACAAATTAGAAAAATAAATATTCATTTGCCTTCATTACAAGATTAGGAAATGTTTAAGTTTATAAATAGTTCAGTGTTATAGTATAATGTAATGGTGGAAAAACCTATTTGAAAACTATCGCAAGTAACAAGCAAACAAAAGTGTGATTAATTGAAATGATTATGGACAGATAGCAACAACATGAGCCCAAATTGTTTAAAATGTACTAAAAACATAAAAACAACAAAAGTTCCACCAAAATTGGTTTATTTTACTTTTTACAGCATTTTATAACTTAATACCTAATTAGCATTATAACTTGCGCAATATTTTGTAACCTCAGAATGGGATGTAAGTGTTCATGTTAACTTATTGTTTTCGGTCCCCCAATATTTTGTCTTGAGAAGTTCGCTATAGTGAACAGGACATTAGATGATACTATAGGCTTGACCCGGATTTAGTTGTAGAGCACATTTAGGAACCTTTGATATTTGGGAAAGAAATATAAAGAATTACATTAAAGGTTAGAATTACATTAAAGGTTCGCTCTATTCCTCTTCGTGCATTATCACCTTTGAACATGCTAACATTTTGTACAAACTTTGAATGTAGAATGTAAAGACTGTTCTGCTCAACTTGATTTTATTTTCAAGTAATAATTACTGTTTTTCCTCTCATTTGTTACTCTGTGTTTAAATGTATATGTGTTTTTTGTAAAGGTATCTCATTCACAGACAACACCTTTCTTCGAGTGCTCCCTCAAACATGTTATTTATTCATGTTTGTATTATCTTGTATGTGTGTATTGGTTTGGTTGAAATAAAGTTTGTATTTAATTCATTCAACTCTCTGTCATCTGAATACAAATCTCTACCTGTTCACATACCTTCAATTCACTGTCATCTGAATACAAATCTCTATCTGTCCACATACCTTCAACTCACTGTCATCTGAATACAAATCTCTACCTGTTCACATACCTTCAATTCACTGTCATCTGAATACAAATCTCTACCTGTTCACATACCTTCAATTCACTGTCATCTGAATACAAATCTCTACCTGTTCACATACCTTCAACTCACTGTCATCTGAATACAAATCTTTATCTGTCCACATATCTTCAACTCACTGTCATCTGAATACAAATCTCTACCTGTCCACATACCTTCAACTCACTGTCATCTGAATACAAATCTCTATCTGTCCACATATCTTCAACTCACTGTCATCTAAATACAAATCTCTATCTGTCCACATATCTTCAATTCACTGTCATCTGAATACAAATCTCTATCTGTCCACATATCTTCAACTCACTGTCATCTAAATACAAATCTCTACCTGTCCACATATCTTCAACTCACTGTCATCTAAATACAAATCTCTATCTGTCCACATATCTTCAACTCACTGTCATCTGAATACAAATCTCTACCTGTTCACATACCTTTAACTCACTGTCATCTGAATACAGATCTCTACCTGTCCACATACCTTCACCTTACTGTCATCTGAATACAAATCTCTATCTGTCCACATATCTTCAACTCACTGTCATCTGAAAACAAATCGTTATCTGTCCACATACCTTCAACTTACTGTCATCTGAAAACAAATCGTTATCTGTCCACATATCTGCAACACATACCTTCAACTCACTGTCATCTGAATACAAATCTCTATCTGTCCACATATCTTTAACTCACTGTCATCTGAATACAAATCTCTACCTGTCTACATACCTTCAACTTACTGTCATCTGAATACAAATATCTACCTGTCCACATACCTTCAACTTACTGTCATCTGAATACAAATATCTACCTGTCCACATACCTTCAAGTCACTGTCATCTGAATACAAATCTCTATCTGTCCACATATCTTCAACTCACTGTCATCTAAATACAAATCTCTACCTGTCCACATATCTTCAACTCACTGTCATCTAAATACAAATCTCTATCTGTCCACATATCTTCAACTCACTGTCATCTGAATACAAATCTCTATCTGTCCACATATCTTCAACTCACTGTCATCTAAATACAAATCTCTACCTGTCCACATATCTTCAACTCACTGTCATCTAAATACAAATCTCTATCTGTCCACATATCTTCAACTCACTGTCATCTGAATACAAATCTCTACCTGTTCACATACCTTTAACTCACTGTCATCTGAATACAGATCTCTACCTGTCCACATACCTTCACCTTACTGTCATCTGAATACAAATCTCTATCTGTCCACATATCTTCAACTCACTGTCATCTGAAAACAAATCGTTATCTGTCCACATACCTTCAACTCACTGTCATCTGAATACAGATCTCTATCTGTCCACATATCTTCAACTCACTGTCATCTAAATACAAATCTCTACCTGTCCACATATCTTCAACTCACTGTCATCTAAATACAAATCTCTATCTGTCCACATATCTTCAACTCACTGTCATCTGAATACAAATCTCTACCTGTTCACATACCTTTAACTCACTGTCATCTGAATACAAATCTCTACCTGTCTACATACCTTCAACTTACTGTCATCTGAATACAAATATCTACCTGTCCACATACCTTCAAGTCACTGTCATCTGAATACAAATCTCTATCTGTCCACATATCTTCAACTCACTGTCATCTGAATACAAATCTCTACCTGTCCACATATCTTCAACTCACTGTCATCTAAATACAAATCTCTACCTGTCCACATACCTTCAACTCACTGTCATCTAAATACAAATCTCTATCTGTCCACATATCTTCAACTCACTGTCATCTAAATACAAATCTCTACCTGTCCACATACCTTCAACTCACTGTCATCTAAATACAAATCTCTACCTGTCCACATACCTTCAACTCACTGTCATCTAAATACAAATCTCTACCTGTCCACATACCTTCAACTCACTGTCATCTAAATACAAATCTCTATCTGTCCACATATCTTCAACTTACTGTCATCTGAATACAAATCTCTACCTGTCCACATACCTTCAACTCACTGTCATCTAAATACAAATCTCTACCTGTCCACATACCTTCAACTCACTGTCATCTAAATACAAATCTCTATCTGTCCACATACCTTCAACTCACTGTCATCTAAATACAAATCTCTACCTGTCCACATACCTTCAACTCACTGTCATCTAAATACAAATCTCTATCTGTCCACATATCTTCAACTTACTGTCATCTGAATACAAATCTCTACCTGTCCACATACCTTCAACTCACTGTCATCTAAATACAAATCTCTACCTGTCCACATACCTTCAACTCACTGTCATCTAAATACAAATCTCTATCTGTCCACATACCTTCAACTCACTGTCATCTAAATACAAATCTCTACCTGTCCACATACCTTCAACTCACTGTCATCTAAATACAAATCTCTACCTGTCCACATACCTTCAACTCACTGTCATCTAAATACAAATCTCTACCTGTCCACATACCTTCAACTCACTGTCATCTAAATACAAATCTCTATCTGTCCACATACCTTCAACTCACTGTCATCTAAATACAAATCTCTACCTGTCCACATACCTTCAACTCACTGTCATCTAAATACAAATCTCTATCTGTCCACATATCTCCAACTCACTGTCATTTGAATACAAATATCTACCTGTCCACATATCTTCAACTCACTGTCATCTGAATACAAATCTCTATCTGTCCACATATCTTCAACTTACTGTCATCTGAATACAAATCTCTATCTGTCCACATATCTTCAACTCACTGTCATCTAAATACAAATCTTTATCTGTCCACATATCTTCAACTTACTGTCATCTGAATACAAATCTTTATCTGTCCACATATCTTCAACTCACTGTCATCTGAATACAAATCTTTATCTGTCCACATATCTTCAACTTACTGTCATCTGAATACAAATCTTTATCTGTCCACATATCTTCAACTTACTGTCATCTGAATACAAATCTTTATCTGTCCACATATCTTCAACTCACTGTCATCTAAATACAAATCTCTATCTGTCCACATATCTTCAACTTACTGTCATCTGAATACAAATCTTTATCTGTCCACATATCTTCAACTTACTGTCATCTGAATACAAATCTTTATCTGTCCACATATCTTCAACTTACTGTCATCTGAATACAAATCTCTATCTGTCCACATATCTTCAACTCACTGTCATCTAAATACAAATCTTTATCTGTCCACATATCTTCAACTTACTGTCATCTGAATACAAATCTTTATCTGTCCACATATCTTCAACTTACTGTCATCTGAATACAAATCTTTATCTGTCCACATATCTTCAACTCACTGTCATCTGAATACAAATCTCTATCTGTCCACATATCTTCAACTCACTGTCATCTAAATACAAATCTCTACCTGTCCACATACCTTCAACTCACTGTCATCTAAATACAAATCTCTATCTGTCCACATATCTTCAACTCACTGTCATCTGAATACAAATCTCTACCTGTCCACATATCTTCAACTCACTGTCATCTAAATACAAATCTCTACCTGTCCACATACCTTCAACTCACTGTCATCTAAATACAAATCTCTATCTGTCCACATATCTTCAACTCACTGTCATCTGAATACAAATCGTTATCTGTCCACATACCTTCAACTCACTGTCATCTGAATACAAATCTCTACCTGTCCACATATCTTCAACTCACTGTCATCTAAATACAAATCTCTACCTGTCCACATACCTTCAACTCACTGTCATCTAAATACAAATCTCTATCTGTCCACATATCTTCAACTCACTGTCATCTGAATACAAATCTCTACCTGTCCACATATCTTCAACTCACTGTCATCTAAATACAAATCTCTACCTGTCCACATACCTTCAACTCACTGTCATCTAAATACAAATCTCTATCTGTCCACATACCTTCAACTCACTGTCATCTAAATACAAATCTCTATCTGTCCACATATCTTCAACTCACTGTCATCTAAATACAAATCTCTACCTGTCCACATACCTTCAACTCACTGTCATCTAAATACAAATCTCTATCTGTCCACATATCTTCAACTCACTGTCATCTGAATACAAATCGTTATCTGTCCACATACCTTCAACTCACTGTCATCTGAATACAAATCTCTACCTGTCCACATATCTTCAACTCACTGTCATCTGAATACAAATCTCTACCTGTCCACATATCTTCAAGTCACTGTCATCTAAATACAAATCTCTATCTGTCCACATATCTTCAACTCACTGTCATCTGAATACAAATCTCTATCTGTCCACATATCTTTAACTCACTGTCATCTGAACACAAATCTCTATCTGTCCACATATCTTTAACTCACTGTCATCTGAACACAAATCTCTACCTGTCCACATACCTTCAACTTACTGTCATTTGAATACAAATATCTACCTGTCTACACATACCTTCAAGTCACTGTCATCTGAATACAAATCTCTATCTGTCCACATATCTTCAACTCACTGTCATCTGAATACAAATCTCCACCTGTCCACATACCTTCAACTCACTGTCATTTGAATACAAATATCTACCTGTCCACATACCTTTAACTCACTGTCATCTAAATACAAATCTCTATCTGTCCACATATCTTTAACTCACTGTCATCTGAACACAAATCTCTATCTGTCCACATATCTTTAACTCACTGTCATCTGAACACAAATCTCTACCTGTCCACATACCTTCAACTTACTGTCATTTGAATACAAATATCTACCTGTCTACACATACCTTCAAGTCACTGTCATCTGAATACAAATCTCTATCTGTCCACATATCTTCAACTCACTGTCATCTGAATACAAATCTCCACCTGTCCACATACCTTCAACTCACTGTCATTTGAATACAAATATCTACCTGTCCACATACCTTTAACTCACTGTCATCTGAACACAAATCTCTATCTGTCCACATATCTTTAACTCACTGTCATCTGAACACAAATCTCTACCTGTCCACATACCTTCAACTTACTGTCATTTGAATACAAATATCTACCTGTCTACACATACCTTCAAGTCACTGTCATCTGAATACAAATCTCTATCTGTCCACATATCTTCAACTCACTGTCATCTGAATACAAATCTCCACCTGTCCACATACCTTCAACTCACTGTCATTTGAATACAGATCTCTACCTGTCCACATATCTTCAACTCACTGTCATTTGAATACAAATCTCTATCTGTCCACATACCTTTAACTCACTGTCATCTAAATACAAATCTCTATCTGTCCACATATCTTCAACTCACTGTCATCTGAATACAAATCTCCACCTGTCCACATACCTTCAACTCACTGTCATTTGAATACAAATATCTACCTGTCCACATACCTTTAACTCACTGTCATCTGAACACAAATCTCTATCTGTCCACATATCTTTAACTCACTGTCATCTGAACACAAATCTCTACCTGTCCACATACCTTCAACTTACTGTCATTTGAATACAAATATCTACCTGTCTACACATACCTTCAAGTCACTGTCATCTGAATACAAATCTCTATCTGTCCACATATCTTCAACTCACTGTCATCTGAATACAAATCTCCACCTGTCCACATACCTTCAACTCACTGTCATTTGAATACAGATCTCTACCTGTCCACATATCTTCAACTTACTGTCATCTAAATACAAATCTCTATCTGTCCACATATCTTACACTCACTGTCATCTGAATACAAATCTCTACCTGTCCACATATCTTCAACTCACTGTCATCTGAATACAAATCTCTATCTGTCCACATATCTTACACTCACTGTCATCTGAATACAAATATCTACCTGTCCACATATCTTACACTCACTGTCATCTGAATACAAATCTCTATCTGTCCACATATCTTCAACTCACTGTCATCTGAATACAGATCTCTATCTGTCCACATATCTTCAACTCACTGTCATCTGAATACAAATCTCTATCTGTCCACATATCTTACACTCACTGTCATCTGAATACAAATCTCTATCTGTCCACATATCTTCAACTCACTGTCATCTGAATACAAATCTCTATCTGTCCACATATCTTCAACTCACTGTCATCTAAATACAAATCTCTATCTGTCCACATATCTTCAACTCACTGTCATCTGAATACAAATCTCTACCTGTCCACATATCTTCAACTCACTGTCATCTGAATACAAATCTCTATCTGTCCACATATCTGCAACTCACTGTCATCTGAATACAAATCTCTATCTGTCCACATATCTTCAACTCACTGTCATCTGAATACAAATCTCTATCTGTCCACATACCTTCAACTCACTGTCATCTGAATACAAATCGTTATCTGTCCACATACCTTCAACTCACTGTCATCTGAATACAAATCGTTATCTGTCCACATACCTTCAACTCACTGTCATCTGAATACAAATCTCTATCTGTCCACATACCTTCAACTTACTGTCATCTGAATACAAATCTCTATCTGTCCACATATCTTCAACTCACTGTCATCTGAATACAAATCTCTATCTGTCCACATACCTTCAACTCACTGTCATTTGAATACAGATCTCTACCTATCCACATACCTTCAACTCACTGTCATCTGAATACAAATCTCTATCTGTCCACATATCTTCAACTCACTGTCATCTGAATACAAATCTCTATCTGTCCACATACCTTCAACTCACTGTCATCTGAATACAAATCTCTATCTGTCCACATACCTTCAACTCACTGTCATCTGAATACAAATCTCTATCTGTCCACATACCTTCAACTCACTGTCATCTGAATACAAATCTCTATCTGTCCACATATCTTCAACTCACTGTCATCTGAATACAAATCTCTATCTGTCCACATATCTTCAACTCACTGTCATCTGAATACAAATCGTTATCTGTCCACATACCTTCAACTCACTGTCATCTGAATACAAATCGTTATCTGTCCACATACCTTCAACTCACTGTCATCTGAATACAAATCTCTACCTGTCCACATATCTTCAACTTACTGTCATCTGAATACAAATCTCTATCTGTCCACATATCTTCAACTCACTGTCATCTGAATACAAATCTCTATCTGTCCACATACCTTCAACTCACTGTCATCTGAATACAAATCGTTATCTGTCCACATACCTTCAACTCACTGTCATCTAAATACAAATCGTTATCTGTCCACATACCTTCAACTCACTGTCATCTGAATACAAATCTCTATCTGTCCACATACCTTCAACTCACTGTCATCTGAATACAAATCGTTATCTGTCCACATACCTTCAACTCACTGTCATCTGAATACAAATCTCCATCTGTCCACATACCTTCAACTCACTGTCATCTAAATACAAATCTCTACCTGTTCACATACCTTCAACTCACTGTCATCTGAATACAAATCTCTACCTGTCCACATACCGTCAACTTACTGTCATCTGAATACAAATCTCTATCTGTCTACATACCTTGAACGAATGAGTGTGTACTACATTAAATGCTAAGGAGGTATGATTCTTGTCAACCAGATATTTTTGAATGTAATAGCAACACAACATACCAATATCAATTTCTGCAGCATTCCAACAACCAAACCTACATGAATAAACGAACTTTAACAAAAACACAAAAGGAAAAACACCTCATCTTGGTTGCCAGGGTGATTGTCATGACAAATTTTTAGCAGAAACAGTAAAAGGAAGCATGCCATAATTTTGCAGAATAAAGAAAAGATAATTCGTTCACGGAGATGAAATTTGCAAAATTGTCTGGTGTGTTTTCCTACGAATCGTTGTAAAGAATATAAACGGACCTATGGGATTTATGAATGTTATGCCAAACTTGTCAGTCATAGCGAAATGGGTTTAATTATTCATAAAAATGTAATGATTATATGATACTGTGAAGTACATTCGTGCGCACAACAAGGTCTTGAAAGAAGTGAAAATCAAGTGTCCTAGTCACAACTTTGCCAGCTCTTAGATGTGTTATATGACTAAGCTTTGACAATGCGGTGTGAATGTTTAATTAGAAAGACACTTTTCACTGACATTTACACAATTGAAGGAATTGGGGTGCGTTTCTATCAAAATGCTGGAGCCCGAAAGTTGTTAAATGTCTTTAAGCAGAGGCCGTTCCCTCTATAAATCAGTCGAGATAATGTGTATTGTTGTGAGCATATTAATTGATAAGTTACGCATCTTGTACTACTTACCTGTTTTCTTCTCTAATTTTCTTCTCGTACAATTCTTCTCCTCCTTCTTGCTTAGCTCCTATATTTATTTCTTCTTCCTCCTGAAATATCATAATCTTCATCTCTAAATCTCCCTCCTTTTCTTCTTGAAATGTTCTTCTTTTCTTCTTGAAATCTCTTATTATTTCTTCACATTTTTACCTTAACGGTCTTCTCCTATTTCTGTTTATTCATCCTCTTTTCTACTTCGTCTTTAGCTGCTGATATTCGGTTTTATCTTTTTGCAATTTTGTCATTCTTCTATATCGTCCTCTTGCTTCTCAAACTAAAATATATTTTTCCAATTTGATCATAAGAGCAGTTCTGTGGTTGGGAGATGTTCTGTTTCGTGTCTCGTTCTTCTATTATGTTCTTCTTCATCATCTATTGCTCTGTTTCGTGTCTCGTTCTTCTATTATGTTCTTCTTCATCATCTATATCATCTTTTTCTTCTGGATACGTTCTTCTAGTTATTATCAATTAGTAAACACACATAAAAACAATCTATTATAGTTATCAAGTAACTGTATCAGAATTCAAACACATTCAACCACAGAAAATTGTTCATCATTGTACAATAATTTGTTTTCATAATATATCTTTTAAAATGTTTTTTCGTAACTCTATAACACTGTATACAAAATAATTCATATTCTTGTACTTTAGAGGGCATTATATAATTAGAAAGACAAGATTTGTCACGAGAGAATTATACTTGAAAAGTACTTACTTGACTCAGGAGGGATATGTGATATTCACTAGCTTCAAGTTTAGGCTGCTAACTTATAAAATATTTTGTTCGGTGTTGGCATGATATCTTTTGAGACGCCAAATTCGAAAACATTAGCTGTTTGGAAGTTATTGGGCTTTGTTTCTGAATTTTGGTAGCTTTTGAAGATATTTTCGACCTACAAAATATTATTATTTGAAATTTACATATTTAATTTTATAGTTTTTCTTCTTTGTTTGATTTTTGGCGTTTAGAAGAATTGTTTGACAGTTTGGCAATGCAACATATTAGTTGATTTATTTCTGGCCTTTACTCAAAGGCTTTAATTTAGAATAAAAAAGAAGTAAAAAAAACATTTCTACTGCTCAGACAAAGTGATTTTATTCATGTCTTTATCCCTGAAATCACAATAACATTTTGTTGCTTTTTGGTACATTTTACCTCTCTCAGAAATGCCACTGGCGGGTCCAAATCATTTTCATATTTGTAACTTTTTTGACTTTATGTGGAATTTCAGCTTAATTTTCCCCTTTTAAATTGATTTGTCTTTTGGCGCTTGGGACAATCTTCAAACAGTGCAGCAATTTAAGTGGCTCATAGGGCTCATTGTAGTGGCTCAGAGGGTCCTTTGAAGTGGCTCAGAGGGTCCATTGAAGTGGCTCAAAGGGTCTTTTTTGAAAGACCATGTTGCGGGTGAAATGGGGACTTCGGTATCATGTTGTGTTTCTTAAATTTTTAGGAATTGATAAACAAATGTTTATTAAAATGTATATATCTGTATATAATAGTTTTGACTATTGTATAATTTTCATGAATCTAATAAAATCTTATAAGCAATTATATCTGAAATGGGAATGTAGATTTGTGCACACAATATACTAACTCAGCCCCTCCCTTACCCCCCCCCCCCCCCTCATCCCCCTCCAACCCCCTCCGAAAAAAATTCCAACATTTTCCATTACTGCAATAAGAACCAGAACCCTCTACCCTCTCCTTGTGAATTTCCTTCCGTCAGTCAGTTTTCGGGAAATTTAATGCAAATATCTTTTGATCTGTGAGAATTTTGTTTTCTTTAAGTTATTCTCATGCAATTTTCGGAAATTTTCTTTATTTTGGCTGTTTGGGGCAATTTTTAAAATTAATTTTTGGTAAATTTTCTTCAATTTTTTGGAAAGTTCCTTCAATATTTCAAAATTTCTTTCAATTTTTGGGCAATTTTCCTAATTCTTGTTTACTTTTTGGAAACGTTTCTTAATTTGGGGGCAAGTTTTCTTCAATTTACGGTCACTTTTAATATTTAAGAAATTTCTATCATTATTGTGACAAATTTTCAGAAAATTTCATTCACTTTGAGGCAGTTTCTTGGATCTACGGTATAATTTCTTCATTTTTAAGGAAATTTCCTTAAATGTATGTGATATCCCTTTCGATGTTTGAGAAGTTTCCTTTAAGTTAATTCTCGTGCAATTTTCGGAAAATTTCTTCATTTTGAAGCAATTTTGTTTTCTGTTCCCGGTAAATTACTTCAATTTTCGGGAAATTTGCGTCAATATTTGACAAATTTCTTCCATTCTCGTGTAAATTTTGGAAATTTTCTTCTTTTTTTTGTAACTTTTTCATCGACTTTAGCTAAATTTTAATCAATTTCTTATTATTTTCAAAATGTTTAGGAATTTTTTTTGATTCTCGTGCAATTTTCTTCATTTGGGGGAGATTTTTTTTTTCGATTTATGGTCAACTTTCATCAATTATTGTGACATGATACCAAATTTCTTTGGCCCTATTCTTCACGAGGGGAGAAGGATTTAAGTCAAGATACCAAATTTTACTAAAACTTCCAATGATGTTGCCAATTTTTTCTTCAATTTCTTGTTAATAATTTCCTAACTTTCACAAGCAAAAGAAAACATGCAATAAATTTTGGCCCCCGCCCCTATTTCATAGGAAATTTGGGCCCCCAGACAATCAAATCGTAGCCATCCAGTAAATTTGATCCCCTCTCATAGTAAAAACGGTCCAATAGGAACTTTAGACTCCCGGCCCTTCTTTTCTAGGAAATTTGGAGACAACAATTTGTCCCCCTTTTGCAAGAAAAAACCCTTCTTCTCCCTTCACGGTAAATCTCACTGTCGTTTTGCGTAAAGCACGTTTTTTTTCTTTAGTGTATCTCGATGGGCATTGCCTAGATCAAAGAAAATATTACATTTCTTTTTCACCAAAGAGTTCAATTTTATGTTAGTGGGCAAATTCTACGAGTACAACAGCGCTGTATTCCATACATAAATATTACGAACTTCGGTTTTAGTTTATCATTTCAGTACACAAAATTAACTGAATGAACAGTACAGAAAAACAATATTAAATTACCTAGTAAAGTCAGTCCGGAGGGGACCAAATTTACGGGGGACAAAATTTACTATCACACCCGGAACCAAAGTTCAGTTTTGTGACGTCACTCCCCGAACTCTTAGTAGTTCATACAACTGCTTTTAGCGTCTCATCAAACATGCTGGCAGCTCGGATGTTGATGATTGGTGCGTTGTCCACGCTATATCCATCATACCTTAATATAAAGGTAATACGATAGAGTTAAGGAAGTTTTAAACGTTGATGGTAATATGATAGCAGCGGCAGAAATATCTGATACATATGAAAGTTCATTAGGGTCATAATCCAAAAAATGTTTTGGAAAAAGATACAGTTTTGGAGAGAAAAAAAACGAAACGAAAATAGAAAACGTTTTACTTGTTAAATTCAAGTGAGAGCGCGAGAACTTACATGCCTATAGGCAGATAGAGTTAAAACTTTTTGTGTCCAAAAGGAATTTATTTTGTAACATCTTTAATGGCCTTATAAGAGGCTTTGGTAAGAACACTCTGACACGTATTTAAAGCAACTACTGAAATACCATGAATGAAGTCTTACACTTTAAGATAAGCTGGAATTATGTAGTGTGGTATTCTGTTGCTATTCTGTAAGGCCCTTTATCTACTTCGAATATGGGGATCTCATTCCAACACAATGGTTCATTGGCTGAAATTCATTAGGAAAAATGCATATAGAATACTTTGAACAATTGAATATCCCTTTCAAGAGAACAGAAAGAACATAAACATGTTCTACATTACCTAATAATGTATTAGCTCTAACATTAAACATAAAATCACATTATAAAAACCCTCCCTCTTTACTATGAACTTTCTATTAGCTTGTTAACCGTCGCTTGTCAATTCTGGATAACCTGATATCGCATTCCCATACTCGGAATCAGCTCCGATCAACTTCTAAGTATCTTCTGTCTTTTATTCCTCATCCCCAAAATATCTTTTGGCGAAAAGGCTTAAGATCTCTACTGCACAAACCTGTTCTAATTCGCATTTGCTAAGATTTATTGAAAACCCATTTATTCATTTGATTTATTGAAGTTCTTGTATTGTTTGCGCTGTTACAGCACTTGGAGGCCTTTACAATAAACACGCATTTTTTATGATGTATATTAAAGGAAATTTAAAGAAAATACACATCGTTAACCCATTACTAAAAAGAAAGTATCTCGCACTATACGCTCCTTGTTATGTCAAGAAAATTGTGAAATTCTTGTTAAAATATCGTACTGCTTATTTCTTCTTGGTGTCTATCAAAAGACATTAATCACTGTGAGAATTTATTTCTACCTAAGTAAAGCAGTTTTTTGCAATTCAAACTACAATATTGATGTTTTATTTACTATTAAGTTATGATTAATGGCAAAGTTTGAGTTCTTATTCATTGCAGGCTAAGATGACGTGTGTATGAGGGATTTGCCACTCTAAAAGGGAAACTCCGTGGGATGTGAATAAATATCGAACCGATATATATCTGCTATGAATACTAAAAATGTTATTTTCGAGAGACAAAGACCATAAGTACTTTACACGTGTAAAGTAGTATAATATGAAGTACTTATTTCAGACTAGATTCCATTTTTCTTAAGGATCATATTCGATTGTTTTCCTATAATTTCATCTTAAGGCGTGTTATAGCTGTAGATAGAAGACAAACTGAGTTTGTAATGTCGTCATATATTATGTAAAAATATAAGAAATTTACGACTAACGACACCAATTCTAAAATAATCTTTAGAAAAATGTTATAGTTTGAAGAGCTTTGGAAGTTGCCATTTAGTTGGTATTTCATTTCCAGCTTACTGGTGACGTCACTTACACAGTTGTGGATAACAGCCCAATTTCCAGCCATATTTAGCACGCCAGTGCACCACAACTGGTTATCAAATGCCGTGGACATTGACTTGGTTGTCGATGTTATGTCTGTCCGCACGTCGTACCTGTGTTCTCGTCCGGGTCGTATTAAGCGTTTCGTGATAGCATTTGTACTATCATAACCGAATACGCAGGCGACGACCCCGTCATTGTAATTGTGTGTTCAACTCTCTCTCTCTCTCATATCTAGCAAGTTAGTTATGGTATATATAGTTATACTATTATATATAGTTATATTATAGTAATGTTATATATAGTTATACTATAGTAATGTTATATATCCAGCAAGCAAATTATGTTGTAACGAGGTATTACAAAGCTAAGCAAATTTGTATTTGAAGGCTAAATAACATTTAAGTCTTATCAAGTTCATTTTTTTAACTTTAATTGAAATTTTAAATCCATTTTGGATTAACAGTCCCGATAAAATGGAAATCCTTGATATTTATCGTTGTTATTTGGTAAAATAGCAATTTGTTACTATTCCAAAATTACCAATTACCGACAAATTATGCATGGCCTTTGCATTGAATTTTGTAAAAATCTCGCTTTTAGTGTGCAACCAAAAGTCCCAACAAATTATCAGCTTTATTGCTATTTTGCTTTGCTTTATTATTATTACCATATCATTTTTGTGTCAAACTTTAGTTCGTAAAAGTGAACACATTTAGCGTCCGAAACCACTTTCGATGACATATCATGTATTATGGGTTTGTTCTGCGAGTAATAACCAAAACCCTACCAATGTAGGCCTAACTTGGTCTTAAAATGTTGGAAAGGCTTTGGCTCAAAAATTCAAATCTAGGTTGATGTTCACTGCAGGTAAACTCAGGAACTTGCTTACTATAGGAATTGTGGGAATGACCTCATACTTCTGAGGGCGTGTGTACAAAATGGCGATCCATTAAATATGCATATCGTAAAAATAAACTTTTATTAATTGAGCAAAATTCCAATTGGTCCAATAACATTTTATGAGTCGATGCATTAATAGACCTACTGTTCTATCTTTATAAGGATTTTGCCAGGGTGTATGTCACTCTTAAAGGTATCGTCTCATCAATACGTTTAGAATGGAAACCCGCCGTGCTGGTAACGTCACTTCCGGTTTTCAACTATCCATGATCGCGAGAAATCTGCAATGTTATCCATCAGTCATCCGCTGAACCGAACATAAGGGCATTATATGTGTTATACGAATATTTCATTGATACCTATAATCGTGATAAGGGTGAGCTGTTAAGGACCGCGGAGACAGGGAGGGGGGGGCTTGGAGGTACATTTTGGAAATTATCAACATAAAGTTGACAAAAATTTGGTAAAATGATATACAAATTGAAAAAATTTACCAAAATTTCCTCAAAATAAAAATAATTTTCTCAAAATAATGTTGATTTTTCGAAAATTGCTAAAAATTAACACAATTTTCGTAACATTGACAAACAGCTTATCCAAATTTGAAAGAAAGTGACCTAAAAATGAACGAAAGTTCCCAAAAATCGAAGAATATTTCGCTAAAATGGAAGTAAAATTGAAAGAAAATTTGGTAGCAAGAATCAAAATTTGTCAACAAATTTCAAGAAAATTATAGAAAATTGAAAACAATTTCCTTAAAGCCGGAAAAAATTTCCTGAAATATAGAAAATTTTCCTAAAATTGTCAAATAATTAACCGAAATTTCAAGCAGAGTCCAAACATGACAAAATTTCCGGAAAATCGAATAAAATTGTACTAAAATGAATAAAATTCCCTTAAATTGACAAACAATTCACAGAATTTCAAAAGAAAGAGCCCGATTATGAAGAAAATTTCCTAAAAATTGACAACAATTTCTCAAAATTAAAGAAAATTGGCCAAAATTGAACAAAATGTCCCTAAAATTGTCAAACAATTCATCGAGATTTTATGGAGACTTCCCAAAAATAGAGAAAATTCCCAAAAATTGAAAAAACTGACACCAAAATGAACGAAATTTCTTTATATTGACAAACAATTTACAGATTTTGCAGAAATTTTCCCCAAAATGAGGGAAATTTCCTGAAAATTGTAAAAAGAAAAGTAAAAAAAAACGAAAAATTGAAGGAGATTTTCCGCTCAGCAACAAAGTCAGTGATGAAACTTAATTTACTAGTGTAATTTTTAATTTTTGACCGGCAGAAATTGTTGAGGTTCCCCCCCCCGAACCCCCCGAACCTTCTTAAAGGTGACCCTTCCGACGCCTCTGCCTAAAACTCATACCAAAATGATTGGGAGTTAGTGTACAGGGTGTAATATGAATGTGATGTCGCCTTTAATTTTCACAATTTACTCCCCCTTGCCATTGCTCCGCAGTCCCTTGTTAGGTACTACCAAAAACATTTTGTAAAGGTTTGCAAACTACATACTTTATGCACATTTGAGCAATAACGTCATTAGACGGAATCTTCCATGAGAATGGAACTAAATACGTCTATCTCGATAAATACGTCTATCTCGACCTATGTCGTAACGATTTAGAAGTGGATTTGTTATCAAATTGACATTAAAATATATCTTGCATAAACATTATTTTACATTCAGCGGAAGGTTTGAAAGTACGATCGTCACGAAACTTTGTTAGCATCATAGAATGCCATACTAGTCTTGTATTTTTCAGGAAAATTGTCTTATTCAGAAAGATTATATCTTTTTCAGGAAGCTGTATACACAGCAGTTATCTGATTTATATGATCTGATAATGAAGAAAAAACAGGTTTCAAAAATACATTAGCACAAAGGAAACTGAATAACTGACAACAAACAGACAAAAGAATTAACGTCTTTTATAATAAATGTTTTCAATATATCGTATAATAAGATAGCAGGAAAGAAAAAGTAACAAATGATGAAAAGATGGCAGGAAAGAAAGAGCAACAAATGATGAATAAGATGGCAGGAAAGAAACAATAACAAATAATGAAATGCTAACTAAGGAGAGGAAGGATATAGAATGCTAGCTACAAAGTAAGCAAGGAGGAGCTGCCGGGATTGAAAATAATGACTGAGTGGCGCTGACTTAGGATCCAGAAGGGGAACGGAAAACGGGACGACCAAAGACAACGTGGAGACGCGCTGTACTTAAAGAGGGACGTTTACTCCCGACAAATTGACTTAAGTAAAGGCGTACAAACTACAGCCTTTACAGAACCTTTGCTTTTATCTCAACCTCGATCATGCCGATTTTAGAAGTGGAATTGTTATGAAATCTTGCATCAAAGTTATTTACTTTCAGAAGCTTTGATAGTACGACCACCTCTGAGCTTTGTACAATCATAGTCAGATAGTAGGACTATGACATACGAATAAGTTTTTTAGGAAGTAGCATACACAGATACACTGCAACTATCTGATTTATGTAACGAAGAAAAACAGGTTCCACATATTTTAAAAAGCTTTTAAGGCTGTCCACAAATTCATTTGGTGAATTGAGGCACCTAAAAACTTACCAATTGAATTTACCATACGAATGCTTAAACGCAAACACGCGTACAATATGTCACAACTTTAATACACATATGAAATCCACGTGGAAAATGAAATAGTAATTTTCGGTTGGTTTCTATAAATAACTTCCAATTATGTAACGTAAACTCTAAAAGTCCCCCGAGTCACTTTTTCTCATTAGATATTAATGGCTTCGGCCTGTGAAATATCGCAGGAATATCTATCTTATTACCTTTCATGGGATTTCTGAAAATAATCAGGTATAGTTTTTATGTGATTTTTTCACCTCTAAGTGATAGGCGTCGCAGTAGATCTTTTATGTGATAGAATGCTTTGAGTACATTAATTTCCTAAGTTAAAAGTTGTTTTTCTACTTTGGATTTTGGTTAAATATTGTTACAGGATTGGTTTGGAATTCATGAATAATTTACATTATAGTGTATTAGACTGTTAGAAGTGTTGGGTTTAGGGAACAACGATACTAACTGATTACGAAACTTAAAGGTTACTTTTCTTCTACAGTAAAATATCCTGCAAAAATATTTATAGCTTCCGTTCGAAAAGAATAAACGGAATAATCAAGAAATTAGCTTCTTAAGTTATTCCTTATATTGGTCAATTAATCAATGATTTAGGTCATTCATCTTTCATTGATAGATACCTAAATCAATAATGTAATTAGAATTCGGGAATCTGGCAATCCGACTTCTTCATCAATCTTCTGTGTCCACGAAGGACAGTAAATCACTGTGCATCCAGTCCTCATATTGTCAGTCTTATTACAGAATACCGTAGAACAACCTACACTCAATAAATTAATACATTATCATTTCCGATTCATTATCATTTCCGATAATTCATTATCATTTCCGATGATTCATTATCATTTCCAAATCATTATCATTTCCGATTCATTATCATTTCCGATAATTCATTATCATTTCCGATGATTCATTATCATTTCCGATTCATTATCATTTCCGATTCATTTTCATTTCCGATAATTCATTATCATTTCCAAAGATTCATTATCATTTCCGATGATTCATTATCATTTTCGATTCATTATCATTTCCGATTCATTATCATTTCCGATAATTCATTATCATTTCCGATTCATTATCATTTCCAATTCATTATCATTTCCGATTCATTATCATTTCCGATTCATTATCATTTCCGATTCATTATCATTTCCGATTCATTATCATTTCCGATTCATTATCATTTCCGATTCATTATCATTTCCGATTCATTATCATTTCCGATTCATTATCATTTCCAATTCATTATTATTTTCGATTCATTATCATTTCCGATTCATTATCATTTCCGATTCATTATCATTTCCAAATCATTATCATTTCCGATGATTCATTATCATTTCCGATTCATTATCATTTCCGATTCATTATCATTTCATTATCATTTCCGATTCATTATCATTTCCGATTCATTATCATTTCCGATTCATTATCATTTTCGATGATTCATTATCATTTCCGATAATTCATTATCATTTCCGATGATTCATTATCATTTCCGATTCATTATCATTATTGATTCATTATCATTATTGATTCATTATCATTTCCGATGATTCATTATCATTTCCGATGATTCATTATCATTTCCGATTCATTATCATTTCCGATTCATTATCAATCCCTATTCACGACAAAACAAAACTAGCCAAGCTTTGGTGCATTCAAGAAATGCCTTTCGGCTTTTCATCTTATTTAATTTTTATTGATAATAAATCTTTTTTCAAGCTAAAAGAGAGAAATGCATGCGACTCTTTAAAGTACATGGGAATATTCTGCAAGCTATAATAGTTTTTGAGAAGGGAAATCGGAGAAATTAAGTAGAGGACAAATTTACAATTAATTTATTGTCAGATAAATGACTCAGAGGTCATGTTGGTGGCCGAAGCTATATACTCGGAAATGGAAGAAATTAAGTAGAGGACAAATTGCAATATAGTATATAAAGCTTTTTCAACAAACAAAGGCATTCTTATAATATATGTTACCTAAAAAATCCAACATCGAGACGTACCCAACCTTATAAATAAATGCGCGTATAAGCGTCACATGCACATATAACTATTTTGAGTACATCCAAGGAGAAGCATTCATGAAGCATCAGGCGCAGAGCGTCCGTTTGTTTGCGCATTTACGCTCCCTGGTACATCTAACCAAAAACACGCACCCACATCTCTTCCCCTGGTATCTAACGCACTTCATTATGTCATCGACGTTATCCGTGCACGATGCAGGAACTCATCCAATCACTGGTCAAGGAACAGTAAACAAACAAAGAACGCACAGAAAACTACGCTGTAGGGAGATTTCATTGCATGACTCTAACTCAACTGGGAGCCACTTTGCAGGGCAGAGCTTTGCGTGTTGAGTATTTCACGCGTCTGATATTCACACAGCTCAGTCACATCACACGTAAAACAAACAGACTCGATCTAAAACATGTGCTAGCACGCGCTGGTGATAAAGATACACACTGGACATGTAAAACACGTGTTGGGCATATAAACATGTGCTGGTTAAAATAAACTAGCCAAATGAATTAACTATTTTATTCATAGATAGTCAATTAAGTTTCTAGCTTTCTGATTGGCTAATAGGTGGTCTCGAATACATTTGAGACCAGCAAGATGTACGTTAGGAGAATGATGATGATCAACAATTTCCATATACTAAGACCCTTATTAAGCATAATAAATGTACATCATCCTAGGTCTCAAATGGCACAGATTCAGATTTTTTATTACTTTGTTTGGCTAATCGATGGTCTGGAATACGTTCGAGACCAGACTGACCTGCAGGCTGTATGGCAGTGCATGTTTGTGCCCTATGGAAAAATATTGACCTACATTGGCAAAATAATGAAAAGTATATCCAAGGATATGCAAAGAAATATATGAAAATGTATGAGAAAAATGAACCAACCACAAAATTCTAGCCACAACAATCACGACTCTCATGAGTCATCACGACTCTCATGAGTCATCACGACTCTCATGAGTCATCACGACTCTCACGAGTCTCAATCAACAGCTCTAGCTTTGATTCGAGACAATCTTTCATAGCAAGCATTTTTACTTTTCCAAAACCTTGTTTTTCAACTATGTTCTAAATGTTCAGACAGTCAGAGTGCTAGCCGGTTTCGCGATTCAGTTTAACTGTCTGTCAAAACTTGATAAGCTATAGAACTAATCAAAAAGTTTTTTACAATCCGGGAACTTTACAATAACTATCAAATTGATAGACACAGTACGGGAATACGTACGCAAGCTACGCATATTGTGCTCGATTGATTATCGGTAAATAAATGTAAGCCATAGACTAGCATGTACGTTGTGTGTGCAGAATTACATACACAGCGCATTACGTTACTGTGTCGAGAAACTTATTTGTTTTTTTCAATGCTTTTTTGTCAGAAAGCGAAAGTGAAATTTTAGTATTATAATACTACAATGATAGTCACCAAATGGATATTACTGAGAAAAAAACAGAAGAAGATGAAAGCAAAAAGTTAAAATATACGATTCTACCGGGGCTCGAACTCACGGCATGATTTGAAAATAACGTTACTTGCGATCGCCTCAAGCATCTAAGCTATCTTCGTGTGGTGACCTTCACAGCCTTTATATAACTATATACCTTGCAATACGAGACAACGAGTCGCGCAGCAAAATTTCATCCAATCAAAAAATTTGAAAGGAATTCTTAATATTGTGCACATATGACGATATCGACATCAGTCGTAAATCCGAGTAGGACCAGAATCAGTAAAAAAAAATGTAGATGATGGTCTATGGTATGTTTTCAGCCAGTAGGCCTACCTACTAATTTGAACCATAAAGCCACTGAAGTTAGGCCATCTAAAATTAAAGAAAGCATCACTGAGAAATAGTTAATCAAAAATGACCACATCAAGGTAGATATCAAGTTGATTGAATGTTCATCTTATTATATACAAATAAATTTAATGTCTTTATTTGGTTATGCTTGTGATTTATATCAAACATAGATGTGGATTTGATTGGGAATTTTTCTCTGGGATTTATATATACTCTTTGGTAGGGTAGACTTGTGAGTGTTTACTCAACTAAGCAAGGGCCAAGTATTGTTGTACTTTTAAAAAAGTTTGTTATTCATGCTAGGCTATACATGAAGGGAATGGTTTTGAAGGCATTATAAGAAATCACACAATGCAAAATTGATCATTTGAATGACTGTAAATACTACCTGCTGATGTATTTACCAAGTTCATATTTATTTTTTATTCCTATCAAGCCATAGGCCTATTTGTCAGTGTTTCAACACCGAAAATACATTCAACATCAAACTTTACGAGGAGATAAGATTGAAGTGAAGTACTATACTCACATAGTACTATCATCAAATGAAGTACTATACTCACATAGTACTATCATCAAAACTTGGAAAGTGGACATCCTTCTATGTCTCATATTTTATCATACATTTTAACGTGTGGTTTGTTACTTTTGCTGTATTTGTCTTTTTGCCAAACTTTTCCTGATGTTTGATTTTATATTTGCTATTATATATTTGTATTCTAACAAGGCCTCACCTTAACCATGCAGCTTTCAGCTGAATGAGCTATCCTGTATAAAGATGAGTGATACAAATAAAAACATGGACTATTCATCACATACGGGTGCAGCGCCACTTCGGCCGCTTTATCGCTCTGTCAGTGTTTTTGGCTTCGTTTTACATTTGAAAAATAACTTTGGATATTCAATTTTAAATCTGGACTTTGCGGAACGTCTTTAGATCATGCATGGAGAGGTTAGAACTGCTTTTAAACTGTTTTTATCGTGTAATCTACGATTTTTTGTGAGTTTATCGTATTTAATAGTCAGCCTTATTTTACCGTATATAGGCCTATTTACGCATACACTGTGGACAACGTCAACAATTGGCTACTGTTACGTAACAAGTACCTGGGAATTCGAAAGCTGTTTTGAGCAACCCGTTTTAATAGTAAATATGTCGCTGTCAGACTCTATTTTATTACATAGAACTATATGCGTGCCGTTTTCTAATTGCAATATTTCACCCGAGTTATTAAGTAGATTACAAACATTGAATATACTGTCTGACTGTCAGAATCATGTCATGGACACGAAATTCACTCACATCCCTCAACTTGTTATTTATACAAGACCGCCGTAAACGCCTTAGGTGGCGCAAAAGAGGGAATCGCGGGGGACAAAAACGTAGAATTTGTACTCTTATCTCATCTCACCAGCCCGCTCATACTTTACGGTAATTGTGCAAATGTGAACAATCTTATCAAAATTCCGCCTATAGTGTAAGAAGCAACTAGATATAAACGTCTGGAATGCTCAATCATTGTGCAATAAAACTGTGACAATCTATAACTATATCCTCAATTCTGATGTGGACATCTTAATTATTTGTGAATCTTGGCTTGGTGAAGAAAATCCTGTGGTGATTGGAGAGTGCACACCATCTGGATATTCCCTTTTGAACCTTCCCAGAGTCGGTGATAAACACGGTGGCATTGCTTTAATTTACAAATCTCATTTGAAACTGAGCATTTCACCTTTTGCAGTTAATGCTGATATGTACACAACTTTTAAACATGCATGTGTGGCTGACATTGACAAGACATTCCATCTTGTTGCTATATCCTCCCCCCCACCTTCTCGTGGGAATGGCTTTACTGTAGCCAAATTCCATAAAGAATTTGAACATTTTTGTGTGACTTAAAAAATATGCCTGGAAAGCATTTGATTATGGGTGATTTAAACATTAACGTTGATGATCCAAGTAAATATGAAGTTTTGCGATATTTAGCTCTGCTTTCTAAACATAATCTCCACCAGTTTGTTGACAGGCCTACTCAGAGGTCCAATCATATTCTTGATCATGTGATATGTCGAGTTGATGATGACTTGTTGGTGAATGCAATATATCTCCCAACTTATATGGTTTCGATCATCACATGATTAAATGCTCAATAAATAGGCTGAAACCTGCACCAGAAAGAAAAGCTGTCACAATATTTTTTTTTGTTGATCTCGATCTGGGTGTTTTCAAGACTGACCTTATCCAAAAGCTTAGCGGTCTCAATATGCTGAAAGATTCGAATGTTCAAGCTACCGAGTATAATACAAGGGTGCGCAGAGTTCTTGACAAACACTGTCCAGAGCAGACACGATTTCACCGAACGATTAAATGTCCTAAATGGTTCAACGATGATGTCCGGACGGCGCGAAGATAATGCTGCAAATATGAGCGTACGTGAAGAAAAACCCTCAGTGATGCTGATCGCTTGAAATATCTTGAGCAAAATACAGTTGTAAATGAACTTATTGTTAAATCTAAAACAGAGCATTTCAAAGGTGTTTTGGCAAATGCTGATGCAAAGACAATGTACCGTACAGTTAACTCACTTCTCAATAGTTCCACCAAGGCTTTACCAATCTGCCGCTCAAATGAAAGTCTCAGTAATAATTTTGCCATTTTTTTTTACTGAGAAAGTGGCAAAAATAAGGTCTGAACTTGACGTTGAATGTGTTAATGTAAATATATCGTCTCTAGATGCCGGTAAACAATGTAATGATGATGTACTTCTGCTTGATTCTGACGATGATTTGATGATTGATGATTTACAGTATATGCACAGTACTGATATCTTTGCAAATTTCCACCCTGTAGATGAAGCTGAGATTCGCCAAATAATTTCTAAGATTCCAAACAAGACAAGTTCTCTTGACCCACTGCCCACTTGGCTCTTGAAGGAATGTGTAGACATAGTAGCTCCTATAATCATGTCTCTTGCAAATAATTCATTTAGTTCTGGTTGTTTTCCATCCATTCTTTGGAACGCAATTATTTCTCCTCTTATCAAAAAGTCCACCCTCAATCCGGACGTTTTGAAAAATTATTAACCCGTCTCCAAACTTCCCACCCTTGGCAAGATCCTTGAATATCCAGCAGTCTCTAGGTTTAATGTTCATCTTCATTCAAAACATTTTATTGAAGTTTTTCAATCTGCCTACAAACCGGCACATAATGACATAGTACTGAAACTGCGTTATTGCGTGTTAAGAACGATATATTAAATGAGTTAGATTCGGGTAGAGTTGTTTTACTTGTACTTCTCGATATGTCTGCAGCCTTTGATACCATTGACCACACTATTTTTATAAATAGGCTTCAGTGTGAGTATGGTGGTTTAGATCTTATCTTAGTGATCGCAAGAGTTCACTTTGTATCTCTGGTAGCTATTCTACTGCCCATCCTCTGAAATATGGTGTTCCTCAAGGATCTGTTGCAGGTCCTCCGATCTTCAATGCCTATTCGCAGCCTGTTACCTGCATAATCACACTCTTCAATGTTGCTTACCATATATATGCTGATGACACTCAGCTATATGTTAACTTCGATCCTAAAAAGCCGGGTGATAGGAAAGCTGCCCAAGCTTGCTTGTCAAATTGCATTGCGGCTGTTAGGGACTAAAAGCTTTATAACAAACTTAGACTTCATGACACAAAAACAAAGCATTTCATTACGTCTATTGATTTGAGGTTCGATGGGTTTGTGATTGTTCCTTTATCATCTGTTAAAAATGTAGGTATCATGTTTGAACCTTGTATGAATATGAATTCCCAGATCTCTTCAATATGTCGTACTGTTAATTTTCATTTGCGTAATATTTTTAGAATCAGACGGTACATTGATCAAAATACTTGTGCTCGTGCAGTGCGATCTCTCGTCCTTTCTCGGCTGGATTATGGCAATTCCCTGCTTGGTGCCATATCACGTGAAAACCTTCAAAGCTTGCAAAGACTTCAAACTCGTGCAGCGCGCATGATTTTCTGTGTTGATGGACGTACAAGCGTTTCCCCCCTCTTGCGTGTTCTTTATTTGTTGCCCATCCAGCAGAGAATCGATTTCAAGATCGTACTGCATGTGTACAACTGCATTAAAAAAAAAGGCACCTTCATATTTTCAAGATTTGCTGCATATATATAAGCCTGGACGCGTTGGTCTAAGATCCGCCAACGCGGATGTCACTCGCCTTGTCAGCTTGTGGTGCCAAGAACTAATCGTGTCAGTGGGGACTGCGCCTTTTCTGTCCTGGGACCACGTTTGTGGAATAATTTACCTGTTGCAATCCGTCAGGCTCAAACTGTTTATACTTTTAAGAAGGCCCTTAAGACTCATCTTTTCCCTACTGATTAAGTTTTATGCTGTCTATATTTAATTTCTTGTTTTATTTATTTAGTTTTTTGATTTTATTTTACCAATTCTTTTATGCTTTTATATTGTCCTGCAAATGTTTTTAAAATCTTTGATATTGTATATTAAGAGTTTGTCTATGTATTATCAATTTTATTGTAAAGCGCTTCGATCCACGGGAGAGGCGCTATATAAATAAAGTTCAATAATAATAACAATAATGATCACATCATAAGATCATATTCTCAATCTCAGACTATATGCATGATTATTCAAATGTGACTTTATTACTGCTTAAATTACCTGTTATGCAACTTCATAGTGCAGGTGTGTACATACAATTTTGTGTGTTAAATTATAGTGTATGAAATGTGTAATGCATATGAACATATAAACAGTGCATCTATGCATACTTTTCTTTTGCCTACACTAGTAATTCACTTAATAGGTGAACTTGTGCATACTTGAAAACCAAATTTTCATAAAAAATGTGACACACTTGCAAGAAAAAATTATTATCTATGTAAGAAGCTAAATATTGATATATTGATATGCTTGATATGTACCAGTGAATAACAACACAATGCAAATATGGTACTGCATTGTTGGCCCTTCAGTTCACGTATAAAAGCTTAATTTAACCTAAGCATTGTTTTTTTTGCATGGTACCCACTCATTTTTTGACTACATTTAGGCCTATCTCGTTAACATATATCTATGTACTGTACCTATTACTGCATTAAGCTTATTATCCTATTGTATTCTTTTTTTAACTCTAAATATTAGGATTGTCTACTGACCTTTGTAAAGCTACATGTAGTTAAAGCCTTTCATATCTGACAAGCAGTGCTGAAATGCTTAGATACCTTTTTATAAAGCGACCACACTCGGGATGCAATGTAAAAAAAATCATGTTCTGTTTAACTCAAGTTTAGGCCAAATCAAGTCAAAATATGCCTATGATATACAAATATCAGCAGTGGGTGTGGCAAAGGTCAATCTTGTTAGAAATTATACCAGTAGTTTTTCCAATTACATTGGAAACAACTTTGTTAATTTCTTGTCAGGATTGTGAATTGTGATCACATTTTATCCATAAAAACTAACAAACAAAATAGTGATTGCTTATATATCATATGTAATAAAAACACTCTTTAGTATTACTTGGAGTGAACATAAAGAGGGATGGCAGACAAAGTCTCAAATTTGCCATGGAAATTTTGAAGAAAAAAATATGTTTACCTTTTATTTAGAGTGTAAGGGTCATGAGCAGATGGGCAAAGCACATTCTTGCAAAGTGTATGTTATACCCCATCTCAATAAATAATTTCGAAGCGGCAATTGATTTTCAAAGAAGCACACAAAAATTGTCTTCAATTTGTTTTTATGACATCACACTGTGCACTGTGAGGTCACTTTTAACACATTCGTGCAATCTTTGAAATGCAATAATTTATCAACATGATGATACTAAATTGTTTCTTTCATAGTCCTCTATCATTTGAAAAATAAACTTCACGGGAATATTCATTTAAAGAGTTGAAAATGTTTTTCGTTAACTGTTGAAAAATTGGTGATCTGAAAATATTACAAACAAAGCTGAAACATGTTAAATTCACATGAATGAGACGACTATTTTTATTCATCAATGAGAATTTTCCTTTTGAGTGTTATGCCTTGTCAAATCTGTTTGAAAATTTACACTAAGGACTCACTCGTCTAGCATTTGTTGAAATTTGTAAATATTTCAATGACGAAACATAGATATATAAGTCTAGATATAGGTTTCCAATAATTTTGCCGCAAATTGAAAAGGAAAAGGACGGTTGCAGTAGAAATTTAAGTCTGAAAATATTTGATACGGTTACCAACTAACAGCATATACAAACGTATGTGCATTAACTTACTTCTGGTAGCTTTTAGTGATATCAACACCTCACTCAGTGGCACTTCTTGCAAGGCAATACTTGCATACTGAGCGGGACAACGTACAGTGCACTCGTAACGTTGAAAACCACTCAGACAACAACAAATAACATAATCATGAAATGAAAATCCTTCTCAAAACTACTTACGAGCTATAACTTGATTTCATTAGCATCTTGGAACTTTAAAAGTATCTTTCAAAGGAAGTTACAAATGAAATGATGAACATTTTCTATGTGAAAACATCTTAATTACGGAAGAAATGACATTCCGATTATTTCGCAAATCCCTCACTTTAGGAAACGCGTACACAATTAGTGCGCGTATCACCCTAGAGCGCTGGCAACTGCTATTTTGAAAATGTGTGTCAGTAAATGCGCGCAATGTTTGATATAATGCTATACGCACGTTGACTTCACCGTCGCTCCACTAATGTTCGACAACTTTTCAACATCAATCCAAGGCGCTGTTTGAAACTAATTCAGCAGCGAAGGCTATTATACAAAACGCAACTTTTCAGTTTTCTTCAATAAACTCACGCACAAAACTTAAGTGAAAGTCTCAATATAGTATCATTGCATATATCTATTTATTTTGTATTACGTAAAAGTGATCCATGACGCTAAGAGGCATTGTTCAAGGTTGACCTGCGATCGTCGCGGAAAGGCCTAGTTTTCTAGCGCGTTAGTCGAAATTCATCTACGCTTCTATAATAAGCCAGTGCAGCAGTGTTAACGTTATAAGGTATATAGCGTTTTCTGAATGTGTATAGCAGCCATGTAGTGGCTATTCTAGTATTCGGGCATCCGGCATTTTGAATATCCGAGACTCTTTGTTGGTGAAAAAGTGCTACGATTTATGTACAAGTGAACATCACGATTTAGTCTACGTACGCACGATACATATATTTCAAACTTCAAAATGATCTTTTCTATGATATTTCCTCCACATTTGCAACAATTTCCTGCAAAATTACCAACGCGAACGTAGAGATTTAGGCCTCTAAAGGTGACCGATTTCACACTGGCTGTAATGGTAAAATGCTTTTGGGGAAAACAAACAGTCAATTATCATTGCAGTCAATGGGAGAAAAACCTATTTTTTTGTCATTTTTCGACAAATACTGGACATAAGTTTTTTAAATTAAAATATGATGTGTATTAGATAATAGTTTCCAACATATATGAGTACCATTAATTTTCTCTGACTGGCTGAGGCAACATTCATGAAAAATATCTCATTTACTGTAAGGATAGTTTCCCCTATAAGTTGGTAAAACCGTACTTAGCCCGTACAAGGTTACGTCGACTCCGACCACGAGAATAGTTAATAGCTATTCTATCACCACTAGTGTCCGGTTATTTATTTCAAGCTACCTGATTGGCTGACAAGCGTAATTTGCATAATCCTACTGTCCGATTATTACTCAACGAACGGACATTAGCTGAAAAAATGACCAATGACATCACTCCTAGTCAATAACCAGGCAGTTGCATATTCATTAGACTGACAGTTTCTAATGTGGGGTACAGGTATTAAACTCTTACATTAATCATGGCACTACGGATTAACCCTTCAATAATAATTCAACGCACAAAAATAAATTATGCCGAAAATAATCAAATTTTTAGTTTCTTTTTAGTTTCTGCAGAAACAAACTTCTTGCTGACAGCTGATTATGCCAGAGTTTAATTGAGCAACAACATAATCCAATATACACAGCCCAAAATAGAATGCAATAGATTAAAAAAAAGCAAAATGTAACAATGTAAATGTTAGGCCTACAAGTTCATACTAATACAAGTTCAACAGGGCTATAATTGTTCAGTGCTTGCACCAACAAGTATATTACTAGGAATGAAACATATCACTGCCTGCTTTCCTTTTTTTTCTCCAGAATCATTAGTCTTATTTGTAACATTAGTGCTTAAGCTTTTAAAAAGTGTTTACAGCACAAATCACGTAACTACAGGCTACACAGTACTGTCGTTGTAACTAGCCTAGCAGTGCATACCCCTAGACCAAAACGCTATGTTCAACAACTTCAAAACTCTTCAAACCTTCCTATTCTTACAAATTTGAAAATAATAAATAACAGTAGTTTCTGTTCCAATAACAACTGAAAAAGTTACCATTTTCTGGTATTTTTCGCCCTTTGACGGGACACGGCCGTGTACTGCACTGATGTTTTACTATGTACAGTGCAGTACATGTTTACAGCTGGCCTTTGGTACGTGTGTAGTGACATGACACCAACATAATTTTGATTTTTGTGTATTGTTTCTTGCTGAAATATTGCTTTTGTATTGCAAAATACTTACATTACATTTCTTAATCGATGAATTTGCCAGTCATTTACAAGATCAAGTTTTTCGTTGGACAAAAGTACAACCTGGTGGATTAGAAACCGTCAACATTCTTTCTGTGTCGTCATATGCAAATAAGCTGAATTGATGCATGCGCGATGCTGTGTATAAATTTCGCATGTTTTTTCATCTGAATTTGATAAGAATTTTCTTTATTTTTTCAAAGTTGATTTATCATATTTGGTGATAGAATAGATATAAACTGCTCTTGCTTGCCCATTGTTGGTGATAAGCGGCTTGCCCAAATAATTTGAACTATAATGGGCGAGGCGAAGGCCCATTATTCTTCAAATTAGTTGGGCTTGCCGGTTATTACTCAACAATGGGCTTGCAATTGCTGTTTATTTATAAGTATAAAACTAGACAGGGAAATCGTCGTTGACTGCTCTGTACAAAGTTAACGATGATCTGAAAGTGTTTTTTTTTTTATAGTAACTCTAGCTTTCCTATATAACTAAAATGTTACAAAGATTAGGTTACCTTGTTCAAAAACTTGGTAGGTCTTCTAAGCGAAATTGTTCCTCAAAAGTAGAGAAAGAGATGATTTTTAAACGAAAGTGACTCAAAATGTTTGAACAACATGAGTATCGCATATTTAGACTAACCAAATGTGTACGATTGACGCCAGTGTACTCATGTAATGGAAGATCGACAGATCCGCAGGCTATTTTAAAGAATCTACTTTTGTACGTGTTGCGCAAACATTTCCTTAGTTTTTTGTCTTTTCTTCAAGCGTGCGTACGAGTAAAAAGCACGCAAGCGTAATACACGTTTATCTTCGAGTCCTTTCACTGTACGCTGCCAGCCAATTCAAATGTGCCCGCGCGATTGATCGTGGACGTTTGTAAAGATGCATTTCTGTGCGTGACACTGCGTGTTATCGTTTTTAACGTACGCGGAAACAAAATGAGTCGAAATTTCATTTTCTTCACCAATTTTCGACATATTCTCAAGCAAACTTAGTTTTCATTTTTAGGTGAGATTGTATAAAACATATTGAAATTAGGATGTATGAATTTTTATGTATGTTGGTGTTTATTATGATACTGAAATTTAAGTTGCCCTAAATTTTCCGGGCAAATTTTTTTCAACACATGTAACTCAAACGTGGGTGTTCACAGTCAAATATCCATAAATGTGTCAGTTATTAACAAGTATTTTGATGTTTTCACTAAGGAAAAGGTTGATATTTTACCTGTACTTGTTGATACATGTAACTCTGATCATACTATTCTCGATCTGGAAGTAACTGAAGACATGGTTGCAGATAAGTTAAGTAAACTGAAAGAAGGAAAAGCCTGTGGTCTTGATAACATTTATCCATCACTCCTTAAAGCACTTGCGAGTACTATTGCTAAGCTCCTGGCTATCATTTTCAAAAAGTCTCTGGATGAGGGTGTTTTGCCACAAGACTGGAAAAAATGCCAATATTTGCACATCTTCAAAAAAGGTTGTAAAAGTGATCCACGAAACTATTGACCTTTTAGTTTCACATCATGTGTTTGCAAGCTATCTGAAAGTGTAAAGTAACACTTGGAAATTAAAAAAGCTAGATGCAGGACAACACGACCCTATCTACTTTTGCCCTTCGCATTATCAATACTTGAACCTTTTGAATGATCATGTTGTTAGTGCCCTATCAATTAAGAGTTTTAAGTCAAGGCTAAATGTGTTTTGGAATGATCACTCGTTAAAGTTCAACCAGAAAGCGTGACGTCATTCGCCCTATACTACGTATAGGCCGAAAGCCGAGAGTCAAACTTCTATACCTACAGTGCGTGATACATTTTGGTTTGTCCTCCACCAATATTGGTTCTGAGAGAGGGCAGTAGATATGTCGGTACATTGAAAATTGAAGTCAATAACAAATAGGCAAACTTAACCTAAAAAATAGAAATTGAAATTCTTTACTCTCAAAAATTAATTATATTTAAATTAGTTTTAATTATAATTGTCTTTCTAACGAAGATTAACGTTCATTTTATTTCTCACAAGAACACAAACCAAAGATTTCTTTTTACAGTACATACAGGACGTCAATACTTTAGCGCAGCGTTAGATTGTAAACAGGCATGTATCGCACCTACTAAATTAGGCCTAACTAATAAGTATATTTTAAGAAAAATACTACGCGAACAACCTTTCTGATAAGAAATAAATGATTAAAACTTGTAGATGTCTTGAACAATTTCGGTAAACCTAAAATAATGTGCTATCTTAATTGTGCCAGTTGTTGTTGAACAGTCTGAAGCTAGCTAACGCCGTATGTACACCGTTAGTTTAACCTTAACTGACCGACGTATACGCTGAAAAATATGGGCAATAATTTTAGTTTTATTTAGGAACAAGAATAAGTTGCTTATCAAATCTGATTTTAATCAGACATGTATGTAGCGATTGATTGTTTTCAAAAAGCGTCGCCGGGGTAATCATGGGTCATTGTGTTGCCTAGCCAGGCTATAGTAACGCTTAGTGTAACTTAGGCCTACATTGTGTAAAACCACTTGCGATTTGGTAGCATAACGTTAAGGCTGTGTACATTACCATGGTATTGACTTGTAAATGTCTGTCATGATAAAAAAAGGCCATACTTGAGACGCAGCATTACAATTGTCAGTTAGGGTGGGGTGGGCATGGGACCAATATAGGCCTAGGTCTAATAAGTTTTATTGTTGGTTATCAACAAAACACCCATCAAACAAAGTCTAAACAGACTGACCAACTGGCAGATAGGTGTGTATTAAACAAAGTAAAAGTAAGTTAAGTACCAACTTGTTTAGATAGGTAGAGATACAGTAGATCAAATTGCTCACCTTATTACTTTTATTTATATTTTAATAAACTATTAGATTTTCAGTTTAATTTACATTTTCTGTTCAACATCATTTACCAACAATTGCAAGCCCTAAATTAATCAAGTTAAAAATCGTTAACTGTACTACAGAGTACGAATATTTTTTGCAATGTAAAGTAATTTTGTACCAGATATAAGTGAACTGAATACCTGTATATCATTTTGTAGTACACAATACCCTGCCCAAATGTTTTCTGACTGCAGGCACATGTATAATAATTTTTCTTGGTAGTGGAATGTACTATTATCAGGTTATGAGGATATGACATGGTAATTTTAGTATACCCTTTTTATACATAAAATTTTGTCTGCCTAACCAAAAAAAAAAAAAGATCCAAGTGAAAATTCAACATCAAAACCAGCAGACCAGGCTTTTATTTGCAGTAAATAGACATGAATAATCACACTGTCTTTTACTAGGCTTAACTCAGTTGAATATAGGTCACACTTTACAACCATGGGGATCTATAGTTCTTAGACTGAACAGGAAGAACCTCAGATTTTGTTGATTCATGTTTCTTTCTTAAAAGCTCAATTCGGGAGCAGCCCGAAAAAGTGGGTACTTTGAAATACCCCCAAAATTGGGTACTTTTATGTATTACGTCATCACATGAGCCTACACATTTGACTAGCCCACACTAAACATATGGGGTTTCTCATTTTCCGCTCCGGATTGTAAAAACTTTCACTGGCTAACCTGAAATTATGGAGGCGGATAGTAAATAGATGTTAAAAAAAAATTGCGGCTGCTTTTTGAAATTCATCGTCGGCTTCTTGAGAAAATGAACAAAACAGACTGCCCATAATCTGTTTTATTGATTTTCTTAAAAAGTCGACCGTAAATATCAACTAGCCGTCTCCAAAATTTCAGGTTATCCATTGAAATTTTGGACAATCCGGAGCGGAAAGTGAGAAACCCCATATGTTTAGTGTGGGCTAGTCAAATGTGTAGGCTCATGCGATGGCGTAATACATAAAAGTACCCAATTTTTTGGGTATTTCAAAGTACCCAGTTTTTTGGGGTTGCTCCCGAACTGTCATATTGTTAAATAATTACATACTGTGGTATATCTATACCTACATCAACATCACTTCACAAAGTTTGCTGATTTCAGCTAAAGCTGTAGTGATAAGTGGAGGACTTATGACAGTACGTTCATCCACAGAAGATGTCTCATAAGGAAACTGTCAGGAATGTTTGTAAAGTTGATTAACAGTTGTTAAAGTTAAATTTATACAGGTGATCATTGCAGAAAATCAAAATTGTGATGTCAAAGCTTGTAAATTTGTTACCTCCACAATGAAGTCCCAATTCCTCTATTATAAATGTACATGAAAATTTATAGGAATGATTATTATAAGTTAATGGCAGAATAATATGTGTTGATCTGTTCTTAAAAATCTGAATTTACACACTATTTCATGTAACCTGTACCAGTTATATAAGTCAACTGATGTATATTTCCTGTATTATTTACAAATTATTTTTTCTTTACCCTACACACAATTGAATTATTTAACTGATCAATGTGTTCCCTTCAACACCAAAAACTTAATAGGTTTGAGATGAAGATGGCAAACTACCAATTCATTGGGTTGAACCAAATAAATTGATATTAATAGTTAATAGCTTTTCCTGACAAAATGAGCCCAACTGTCACAATGATTGCATGTGTCATAGAGCTAGTGTGTGAGTTATTTGCCTTCACCTTATGTTTGGCATAAAAAATGTTCCCTTCACAAATATCCAAATATGGATTATTTCATTTCCAGTATCCATGCATTCTTTGCCAAGTTTTGTTTTAAATTCAAGCAGTATACACAACAAATCACCAGGCGAATTAAGTTAGTTTCGGCAGCTAATTCGAAGCAAATTCTTGTTAATGTTAGTCAAGTTCTAACTTGCATAAAGTCTTGCAAGAATGTAGCTATTAGTCATATCCCACAATACACTTTTTGACATTACTGGTGGCGTTCGTGAGGCCGCAGACCAGTAAACAACAGCAATCCTACGATGTCAGCATACATAAACGGGTTAGAGTGATAGAAATTACGGTCAAACGATGTTAAATGATTCGAATCTATAACTAACAAGAATGTAGCCATTTTGTAGGCCTAACGGCTAGGTCTGAATTTGAATAGGATAAGTTGGCAACTTGAATTCTCAACCTTTTCATACTACCCGATAATCCCGAGCCTAAACTATGCTTCAATAACTAGGCCTAGATTAACCTTAGTTAACATCACATTGTAAATCTCTAGGATCACAAATGTCTGACTGCGTACGACTAGCTTTTATAAAATAAAAACAGGCAGACTGCAATTACTACGGAACCGGGGTTATACAGGTGGCTAGGGCCGGCCCATCGCTAACGTTATTTGTTAAATAGGCCTACGGTGTTGGCCGACCTTCACCAACTACGCTAGGGCCTAGGCGTAATGCATAACGGCTTCAATAAGGCTAGGCATTAATTCCTTTAAAATGCTTTAACCTTTCAATCTGTCATGTTCACACGTAAAACAATGAGTGATAAACGCATTGGCATCGTACCATACCGGGGTCTCGAAAAGTACCTGCACTGTGTGCATGGTTTTTACAGTTTTTTCGCACATGATCCATAGATGACGTCAAAATCAAAGTGTTATAATAATGACTTATAAAATGATGGTTTATTGAACTCAAAGTGCACACAAAGTAACGATAAAATTAAATCGGTTGTAAAAAAAAAATTAAATCAACAATTTCCTTATAATGTTTAATTTACACATTTTTTTGGTATGTCCTATTTTTGAAATGCTTGACTCTCTACTGCCCTCACTTGGAATCAACATGGGTGGGTAACTTAAAAAAGTATCACAATTTTGTAACACTGTAGGTATAGGAGTTTTGACTCTCGGCCTTCGGCTTATACGTAGTATAGGGCGAATGACGTCACGCTCTCTGGTTCAACCCTGATTGCCTGATTTGCTGTAAATGCTGGTTCTTGCCCACTGCAAGTTTGAAGTGTTCAAAAAATCAGTCTGCAAGACTGCAAGCCACGATCTGTAGAAGGAAGGCAACAAGTCTACATGACTTACTTACCTCAACCTTGGTAAAAAAATGGTAAGAAACACAGGGTTAAATCCCATTGACTTTTGCTTCAGCGCGTTATTTTTTCAATGGGCGATTTCTTACACCTAAAACCAGCAAACTTTGTGGAGTGAAGCTGATGACTGGTATAGTTACTGTATTAGTATAAAACCAGTTCACATAGAATGCAGTTCGAACAAGGAAGTACCTTGGTTCGAATAACACACTGTACGCGAATCCGTGCATGCATGGGCGCTTATTAGGAGTATTATTATTGTTTCGTAAGCGCCCTGGGCGCTTATGACGTCAAATACGATAAATTGATTTCACAAAGGTAATTGCAAAAGTAATCAGTTAAGTTTGTTCAGTGTATGTTAACAATTATGAGAAATAAGGTTTATTGTTCATGTTGAGTTGCTAAAATGTCACCAACAGACAAACGGTGCTTATACTGTAAACACCAACAATACCTTTAGTTTCTAGTGGATCTAGAACTGGTAAATCTACACTGCAAGGTGCTGTTTGTTTTAATAATTTGAAGACACTCGAACCACATATTAATGGTAAATTGAGCTTCTGCTTCCTGAACACACAATCAATTAGGTATAAGACAAACGAATTAGTTGACTGTGTTTTAAGTTGCGATTTGGATACCGGCAAAATTGGACTTTACAAAATATGCATCATTTGAAGCAATTCATGCAGAAATTACTTCAAACTCATCCTCAGTTCGTCTTGTCAACATTTACCGACCGCCTGGACATGATTTCCCTACTTTTCTCTCTGAGTTTTAATGCATGATTACTGAATCTTCTACATCCATTTGGGATCATATTTTGTGGCGACTTTAAAATACATGTTGATGACCCAAACAATTCTGCTGCAAATAAATTTCGAGACCTTCTTTCATCTTTTGGACTGATTCAACATGTCAAAGAAGCATCTCATCGTTATGGACATTGTGTTGATCTACTTGTGACTAGTGTTAATATTTCTCTTGTGTCAAATGTTGAGATTCATCCGAACTGTCTGATCATTATACTATTATGTGTAATATCAATCTCCAGAAACCCCCATTACCTACTGTTACCACTAGGATGCGTAATTTAAAAGCAATTGACATCAAGTAGTTTTCTGAGGATGCTCAAACAGCTTTATCTGATACACATCTGAAAGACTGCAATTTTGATATTTGATTGAAAAGTATGAATCGGTTCTCTGTGCAAGCTTAGATCGACATGCTCCAGTAAAGACAAGGACTATTTAACTTAAATCTGCTAGTCCTTGGTTCACGGAAGAAATCCGATCTGCAAGAAAAATCCGTCGTTAACTTGAACGCTATTAAACCCAGTCAACGCTTGAAGTCGACCGACAAGAGTCTTGCTGTCACTAAGCTAATTGATCAGGCCAAGATAGTTTATTATTCTGCTCAGGCTGGTGATTGTTCCGGTGACCAACAAAAGCTTTCCAAAATTTAAAAAAAAACTTCTACACAAGTCCAAAGTACCAGTTTTCCCATTTTTCGATTCAGACAAGGCTCTCGCTGATAGATTTTTCTAGTTTCTTTGTTGATGAAATTGGAAAAATTCACGATACCTTTGCTCATGTTGGCACCCATATTATGATTGACTCTTCTGATAATACCGATGTTGTTATGGATACAACTATTTCTGTGTTTGAAGCTACGACGGAAGATGAAATCCGTGACGTAATCATGAAATCGCCATCCAAATCTTGTGAACTGGACCCTGTACCTACATTCTTTATCAAACAATGTATAGATATTTTCGTACCACATTACACTATCATTGCTAACAAATCTATTCAATATGGATATTTTCCTGATAGTCTGAAGATTGCCCATGTTCGCCCATTGTTGAAGAAACTTGGCCTCGATTGCGAGATTTAAAAAAACTACAGATCTGTGGCAAAATTAAAATTTCTTGGATAAACAATTGAGCGTGTGGTATCAAGAATACTATCAGATCACATTCAAGCAAATAACTTATAAGATCTATTCCAATCTGCCTATAGAGCACATCATGGCACCGACACTGCGCTACTTCGGGTTAATAATGACATTTTACGTGCAATGGATGATGGAAAGGTTACTGCGCTGATTTTGTTAGATCTGAGCGCAGCATTCGATACTGTGGATCATGATGTTTTACTGACACGGTTACATCAATATATTGGCATTCGTGGCATTGCATTGAAATGGTGTAAATCTTACCTGTCTCACAGACCTCAGCATGTGTGTGGGAGATGCAGTATTGTATTTTCTTGAATATCTTAGTTCCGCAAGGATATTTACTTGGTCCACAGTGGTTTCCAATGTATAATTTACCCATCTGCAACATTGTTTTGAAATATGGTATATCCTATCATGTCTACGCTGACGACACACAACTGTATCTGGCCTTCAAACCTTCACAACAACAGAATGACCTTACCGTCAAATGTTTAGGGGATTGTATCGCTGATGTACGTGTTTGGGTGACGCAGAACTTTCTGAAACTCAACGATAACAAAACCGAGTTTTTATTATTTAGATCTCGTAACAACTGTTAAAGTTTTCATCACCCAATATCATCATTAATGAATGGAAAGTTGAGTCCTCTTTGAAAGCTTGCAATCTCGGGGTTACTTTTGACTCCTTCATGACCATGAATAGTCACATTTCTCATATCACACGCACTGCATCTTTACATCTCGGAACAATGGAAAATTGCGCAAATATCTCAATTCAACTGCGACAGAACAGATAGTACATTCGTTTGTTACATCTCGATTAGATATGGGAAATTCCTTGCTGCATCGACTGCCCCACAAACATATTCATCGTCTTGAACTATTTATAACACGACTGCACGGATTGTAACTCTAAAAAAAAAACATGTCACATAACTCCCATTCTGAAAGATTTGCACTGGCTTCCAGTTTCTCATCGCATTTTGTACAAAATATTACTTATTGTTTACAAATCGATGAATGGTTGTGCCCCAGTTTATATATCTAACTTGCTGAAAATATATGTTCCTCTTCGTAATCTTCGTTCTGGTGATAAACCCCCTTTTATGTGAACCACAATCCTACCATACATGGGGTGACAGATCATTTGCTGTTGCAGCTCCACGTCTTTGAAATCGATTACCACTCCATATCAGGTTGTTTTGTTCTGTTGACTCATTCAAAACAAATAAAAAAACCCATCTCACGTGTGATGCCTATGCAAATATGTAGTTAATTTTTAAAATCACTGTTCATTTATTTTATTGTTCATGTATACTTATCTGTAAATTTAATGTTATATGTATGGCGCCTTGAGCATCCATTAGGATGGATATGTGCGCATTATAAATCTTATTTATTGTTATTATTATTATACTTCTGGGATAAATATTAAGTACTATCTTAATTAATAATGTCTCATTTAAGACTCAAAAGCCTCTCTGTTGCGTCTCAAGCCCTTGATGTCGCATGCTGCTTTCAGATTAAAGTTTTGAAAATTTAAAGTGTTATTTGTTTCCCATAATTACATTATTTCCATATTGAATTTCATGAGTTTGTAAACTTTTACGGCCACTGCAACAGTCCAGTACATTCTCCCGATCGGGGATCACTCCGATCTCCCAATCAGGAGATATTTTGTAACAATTAACCATAATGCAACACTCGGATCTCGCAATCAGGAAACATTTCGTAACAATTACCCATTATGCAGTTTTTTATTTTTGATTCTGTTATTATCAACACTAAGCACTAGTTTTCATTAAAATTGAAAAAAAAAAAAAATCTTTGAAATGTAATAACTCATGCACGAAATAAGATATCAACATTGGTTTTAAAAATGAAAATTGATATGAAGAATCCTCTAAGCATGACTAATTTGATCTGCAGTGAAAAATACAAACACAAAGATTGAATTGCACTTTCCGATATTACTTTAATGTTGCGTTAATTGCTATGAAATGTTTCGTGTGTACTTAAAATATATATCTAAACATTGATTTTTAATAAACACTTCACTTTTTGTCTAGCAGATATGGATGGCCGCCTTGCAGAAATAAACACAAGACTTATTGAATTTTCACAATTGATCAACGTCTGATTAGTTTCCAAGACAACAGCAACTGGATCATTTGTTCTGAAGTAGTAAAATACTTTCGGACATACTTTTTATTTTTTTAATGTAATTGATTTACTATTGCGCTAAGGGCTATGAAATGTTTCGCGGGTAATCTGTTTACTTTATGATGTTTATTACATGGCGGATTTGGCCTTGCGGGAATGAAGGCAAAGCTTCTTGAATGTTAACAATTATCAACGTCAATAGCCTCACAGACAACAAAATCCTAATGATTTGTTCTGAAGTAGTAAAATACTAAATAAAGATTAAAGTGTACATGCTTTTGATTCTAATTGCTTTGGTATTGCCTTAATATTCGTGCTATGAATAATTTCATACTCACAATTTTTTAATCCGTTCACTTTCTGATGTTTCATGAATAGTGGTCTTCCAGAAATAAACACAAAGCGTGCCGAATATTAAAAATTGATTAACGTCATTAAGTCTCCCAGATAGAAAAAAAACCAACAAAACCCCCCCATTCATGGTCATTTCAAGGGCTTGCTTCAAAGTCACGTCTAAGAGTAAACATTTATTGCATTATGGGAACAATTTCCTTATCAATCATATATGTTGTAAAACGTGATATTTTCCGAGACTGCTTTTCTTTTCATTTCAATGTTTTATCATAATAGATACTTTCATGATAGAACTAGTATAACTTGAACTGAATATATATGCAAGAGGGAAGGTTAAGGCAAGTCATGTTAATTATCCAGCAAAATATGTAAATTAATTACCAATTAATCACTTTAATAGTTTAAAGAAGCATGCAATATTTAAAATAGAAGAAGCACACATGGGCAATGGTTACACGTATTGTACAATTTATGAATCAATACCTTGACCCTTCTTCGGCACCTAGCTAGACAGTTTTAAGTTTCTAATCCACAAATTTACGGCAAGTAAAGCGCAAAAAAGTTATATATCTAACAAAAGTCAGCCGAAAAGTGAAATCAATCGTGAAAGCCAGAGGTAAAACCAGATCTATAATCAAATTATGCATTCCCAAATTAAATATCTTTCGCATGATAAGTCGCAATGTTCAGTAAAGTTGTCAAGAAGTCACATTACTCATCAAACCAATTGCTAAGACGGAGAAACTTATATAATTAAAAATAATACAAAAGTGAAACCTTATTATATCGAAGGTGAAGATTATGATGGTACAATAACTAAGAGTCAAACGGTAAAACCCAAACACTATTCTATGTTTTCGAATGAGTAAGGCTAGGTTTTATTTTCCATAAACACGCAACCATATATTATCCTGCTAACATGGCCAGTAAAAATGGGGTTAATGTCATTCTGTAAAAATCAGATACTGATGGTCTGATTGCCGGTATGTCTTTACTCTTTTTTTAAATTATTGTGTTGGTAGCTATGTTAAGTTATGTTTGGTGGTAGCTATATTACGTTTGGTGGTAGCTATGCTATAGTTTTTGGTAGCTATGTTATGTTTGGTGGTAACTATGTTATGTTTGGTGGTAGCTATGTTATGTTTGGTGGTAGCTATGTTATGTTTAGTGGTAGCTATGTTATGTTTGGTGGTAGCTATGTTATGTTTGGTGGTAGCTATGTTATGTTTGGTGGTAGCTATGTTATGTTTGGTGGTAGCTATGTTATGTTTGGTGGTAGCTATGTTATGTTTAGTGGTAGCTATGTTATGTTTGGTGGTAGCTATGTCATGTTTGGTAGTAGCAATGTTATGTTTGGTTGTAGCTATGTTATGTTTGGTGGTAACTATGTTATGTTTTGTGGTAGTTATGTTATGTTTGGTGGTAGCTATGTTATGTTTGGTGGTAGCTATGTTATGTTTGGTGGTAGCTATGTTATGTTTGGTGGTAGCTATGTTATGTTTGGTGGTAGCTATGTTATGTTTGGTGGTAGCTATGTTATGTTTGGTGGTAGCAATGTTATGTTTGGTGGTAGCTATGTTATGTTTGGTAGTAGCTATGTTATGTTTGGTAGTAGCTATGTTATGTTTGGTGGTAGCAATGTTATGTTTGGTGGTAGCTATGTTATGTTTGGTGGTAGCTATGTTTTGTTTGGTGGTAGCTATGTTATGTTTGGTGGTAGCTATGTTATGTTTGGTGGTAGCTATGTTATGTTTGGTGGTAGCTATGTTATGTTTGGTGGTAGCTATGTTATGTTTGGTGGTAGCAATGTTATGTTTGGTGGTAGCTGTGTTAAGTTTGGTGGTAGCTATGTTATGTTTAGTGGTAGCTATGTTATGTTTGGTGGTAGCAATGTTATGTTTGGTGGTAGCTATGTTATGTTTGGTGGTAGCTATGTTATGTTTGGTGGTAGCTATGTTATGTTTGGTGGTAGCTATGTTATGTATGGTGGTAGCTATGTTATGTTTGGTGGTAGCTATGTTATGTTTGGTGGTAGCTATGTTATGTTTGGTGGTAGCTATGTTATGTTTGGTGGTAGCTATGTTATGTTTGGTGGTAGCTATGTTATGTTTGGTGGTAGCTATGTTATGTTTGGTGGTAGCTATGTCATGTTTGGTGGTAGCTATGTTATGTTTAGTGGTAGCTATGTTATGTTTAGTGGTAGCTCTGTTATGTTTGGTAATAGCTATATTATGTTTCGTGGCAGCTATGTTATGTTTAGTGGTAACTATATTATGTTTGGTAATAGCTATGCTATGTTTGGTGGTAACTATGTTATGTTTGGCGGTAGCTATATTATGTTTAGTGGTAGCTATGTTATGTTTAGTGGTAGCTCTGTTATGTTTGGTGATAGCTATGTTATGTTTCGTGGCAGCTATGTTATGTTTAGTGGTAACTATATTATGTTTGGTAATAGCTATGCTATGTTTGGTGGTAACTATGTTATGTTTGGTGGTAGCTATATTATGTTTGGTGGTAGCTATGTTATGTTTGGTGATAGCTATGTTATGTTTTGTGGTAGCTATGTTATGTTTGGTGGTAGCTATGTTATGTTTAGTGGTAGCTATGTTATGTTTGGTAATAGCTATGCTATGTTTGGTGGTAGCTATGTTATGTTTGGTGGTAGCTATATTATGTTTGGTGGTAGCTATGTTATGTTTGGTGATAGCTATGTTATGTTTTGTGGTAGCTATGTTATGTTTGGTGGTAGCTATGTTATATTTAGTGGTAGCTATGTTATGTTTAGTGGTAGCTATGTTATGTTTGGTGGTAGCTATCTTATGCTTAGTGGTAGCAATGTTATGTTTGGTGGTAGCTATGTTATGTTTGGTGGCAGCTATGGTAGCTATGCTATGCATGCTTGTAGCTATGTTATGTTTGGTGGTAGCTATGTTATGTTTAGTGGTAGCTATGTTATGTTTAGTGGTAGCTATGTTATGTTTGGTGGTAGCTATGTTATGTTTAGTGGTAGCAATGTTATGTTTGGTGGTAGCTATGTTATGTTTTGTGGCAGCTATGGTAGCTATGCTATGCATGCTTGTAGCTATGTTATGTTTGGTGGTAGCTATGTTATGGCTGGTGGTAGCTATGTTATGTTTGGTGGTAGCTATGTTATGTTTGGTGGTAGCTATGTTATGTTTGGTGGTAGCTATGTCATGTTTGGTGGTAGCTATGTTATGTTTAGTGGTAGCTATGTTATGTTTGGTGATAGCTATGTTATGTTTGGTGGTAGCTATGTTATGTATGGCGGTAGCTATGTTTGGTGTTAGCTATGTTATGTTTGGTGGTAGCTATGTTATGTTTGGTGGTATCTATGTTATGTTTGGTGGTAGCTATGTTATGTTTGGTGGTAGCTATGTTATGTTTAGTGGTAGCTATGTTATGTTTGGTAGTAGCTATGCTATGTTTGGTGGTAGCTATGTTATGTTTGGTGGTAGCTATGTTATGTTTGGTGGTAGCTATGTTATGTTTGGTGGTAGCTATGTTATGTTTAGTGGTAGCTATGTTATGTATGGTGGTAGCTATGTTTGGTGTTAGCTATGTTATGTTTGGTGGTAGCTATGTTATGTTTGGTGGTATCTATGTTATGTTTGGTGGTAGCTATGTTATGTTTGGTGGTAGCTATGTTATGTTTATTGGTAGCTATGTTATGTTTGGTGGTAGCTATGTTATGTTTGGTGGTAGCTATGTTATGTTTGGTGGCAGCTATGGTAGCTATGTTATGTTTGGTGGTATCCTCTGTTAAAAAAACCTAAAAGATGTAAGTGAGATGTAGTGGACCAACATCCCTTTAAATGTTCAACAATGATCTCATTTGTGTAAAGGAAACAAAATAGAAGTACATATTAGTTTTGTATTATATATTTATTGAAACTATACATACATATCATTTAGTGATCAAATTTACGGGGACATTATTGTCTTCACAATTATGTCTTTTATCCAACCGCCTAGGCAGGATTTTTATGGTGGCGTTTGTATACAATGTCAAAGGGCATTCTGCTTCACGGTGCATCTAAAATGAACACATAGGACAAAACACGCAGTAAGCTCCACCCCAGGAATGGAATACGTGCACCAACGACATCAGGGCCGGATTAATAAGGGGAAAAGGGGACAATTGTGCCTCATCTATGCACAAATATAAAATGACTCCGAAATATCGCTTCACCTAAAATGTCACAACTTGGCCATCGTACATCGCACATTACAAAATTTGGATGGTTGGACCCCCTGGTTAGAGTTTTTAAAGCCAAAAACGTCCAATTTTGGCAAAAATTAAAAAAAAATTATCCAAAAAACCTTACGTGTTTTAAAATTCCTGAGTGTCCCCAGATCACCCCCTACCGTAAATTTAGTCTCAAACTGTCGCTAGAAAAAATCCCTACGTCAAAAATTCAACTAAATTGAAACTGGAGTTTGACTAGAATACAGAGCTTTGAAAGTGAGTGCTAGCTTTAGCGACCTGAATTCCTGAACCTTGTCAATTTTCACTGAACGTGTACAGTATAGCGGAATGTTTTAAACAAAAACAACAAAAAACATGTATGGATGATAGGTTAATAAGACTTTTTGTAGATATTGTAGTGTGATGCATCTAACTGCAAGTTGCCCGTGTATTTGTTTTTATTTGTATGAGGGGGATGGGCCCCGAACCTGAAGTGCTTCGGGCCCCCAAGTTCTTAATACGGCCCAGAACGACATTACCACACGTGGCAGAAAATCCTCCAATCATCGATCAAGAAATAGGAATCGAACAGCGAGCAATGGTATAAAGGACAGCCTTTTATCCTCATGTATAATCATTGTTTATATACGACAATTGCTAACATTGAAACTCATTTCTGCTTATTTGCATACTGTTATGTGTCTGAAATATCGCTGTTTGTATTGCAAAACGTAGTTGACTGACTTCCTGACCTTATCAATAAACACAGTTCGTGTCCAGTTGTCATGAAATAGCAAATCACTTTCGGACCCCAAATTCCCCAGTGAAACGTGTGACGTCACTTGCATCAGGGGGTTGCGTTTTGTAAACCCTGCTTGCTCATATTCTGTAGACGACTCCTATCAGCATACTAACAATTCAAACTTTCACCATTACATTTAATCATGGGAACTACACTTCACTTGAATTGAAGCTCCAAGCCTATACTTATCATGCTAGGTCATATTAATTGCAGAATGGAGATGTCCATATTTCCCTGATCTACGCCGAAATCTAAACCACCGAATTGAAAGAAATTGCTCACTTCAGTGATGTAAGTTTGAATGTATGTGTAAATAAATACTCTCTTTGCAGAAATATGAAGGTATCTTACAAGGTTTATATTTCTAAAACGTGCAGAATAGTACAGGAAACGTAACTTACAAAACATATCAATGGTAGAAAAGTTTACGAAAGGGAAATCACACGTGTATAGATAGCAGCAGAAGTAATCTTACATAGATAGCAGTAGAAGTAATCTTACATAGATAGCAGCAGAAGTAATCTTACATAGATAGCAGTAGAAGTAATCTTACATAGATAGCAGTAGAAGTAATCTTACATAGATAGCAGTAGAAGTAATCTTACATAGATATCAGTAGAAGTAATCTTACATAGATATCAGTAGAAGTAATCTTACATAGATAGCAGTAGAAGTAATCTTACATCTGTACATAAATATCAGTAGAAGTAATCTTACATAGATATCAGTAGAAGTAATCTTACATAGATAGCAGTAGAAATAATCTTACATAGATAGCAGTAGAAGTAATCTTACATAGATAGCAGTAGAAGTAATCTTATTTGTTCTCACAGGAATTCAAACAAAAAGGGCGAAAGAAAAATAGCTATACGTTTAAAACACTGAAAATGTTTCCATTTTTTAATAACTTTTGTGATGCTTTTTTAAGCTGTCTATTGAAGTATATAACTGAAGAATTTAAAAATAAAGAATGAATAACTCACCTCTGTTGTTTCCCCAGAATTAGGAAGGAGTGTAAACAGCATTTCATCTAACAGTCTAATAAACTACTTGAATAGAAATGAATAGTTTTTTCATTTTCTGCAGCATAAGAAATCACCTTGGTCGAAGAGAGCTAGTATGATACTTCCTCCGATCAAATCAAATTGCAGAAATTACGGACACAAGTATATTCCTCTCGAATTAAATTTCACGACCACAAACGTTTGTGTCAGGAAACCCTTTGCTAATTCCAACACTACAATTCTCATTATTTCTCGCTTCCGGAACCTCATTTTTCTTTCCTTTATAATCTCTTATCCAAATGTTATTGAGGGCTCTTATGTATCAGAAAAATGATGGAAACATGAATCAGTTTTACTTCTTGGGAATAAATCTTTAAGAATTGTTTTGAATTTCACAACAGTAGACCAAATGTAATAGTAAATTTTTCTCCCCGTAAATTTGGGCCCCCGGTCCTTATTTCCTAAGGAATGTCTAGAATTTGGTCCCCTCCGGACTAATTTTACTAGGCATTTTAATGGTGTGTCTCTACGGTTCTTTCAATTAATTTTGTGTACTGAAGTAATAAACTAAAAAGTGATGAGAAGTGATAAGCTAATACCCTAAAGAAAAAAGGCGTGTTTTACGCAAAACGGCAGTGAGATTCAGTGTAAAGGGAGAAGAAGGGCTTTTTCTTGCAAAAGGGGGACAAGTTGTTGTTTCCAAATTTCATAGGAAAGAAGGGCCGGGCCTAAATTTACTAGCGGACCGTTTTTACTATGAGTAGGGACCAAATTTACTGGATGGCTACGACTTAATTGTTTCGGGGCCCAAATTTTCTAGGAAATAAGGGCCGGAGGCCAACAATTACTATGGGGAGGGGGAGGAGGGGGTTATTTACTTTTATACCGGGAAGTAATACTTCGAACAGCTATTCAGAGATAGATATGAAAACGCAAAAAATCAAAACAAACGTAACGTTAAATTGTTAACAAAATCATTTAAAGTAGCAAGTAGAGACACAGTGAATAGTCGAAGTACGCCTAATAGTTCGTGTAGTATAAGTTCGAATTAGTCGTACTAAGAGCTTTAGATTCATTGCATGACAAGTTGTAGATTTGTCATCAGTTCAATAGTTATAATTCCACATCCTTCTGATAGCAACCGACATACAATAACTATCAATAGATGAGTAAACTAAAATCGCAAAATAATTCAGAAGAAAGAATGTGTCTCTCTGTCTGAAGTTTTGGAGGAAACACGAGCAGTGGGTTTCATTGCCTCAGGAGTATACGCAACTCACAGTTATGCGATTAGGAAAAGTTTGAGGGCAAATAGATTAATAGTGTCTGCTATGTTACGCTCATTTTGGATTGTAATCATTGCGTGTTTGTTGCGCATGCGAGGAATATTGTAAGCTTTCTGCAGTTTTTTAAACGAAAACACTTCATATTATAAATAGTGGGACTTCGATGTGTAAACTCGTTTCGTATTCTGTTCTGTTTAACTGCACAAAATATCAAAATAATAAAAGCTTTCCAACGGAAGGGGTACTAAATGATTTATTGAGAATAGTACATGATAATCATGATCCTTAAGTTTTAGTTTTAACAAGTGGGATTTCTAAATTTGTATACACAACTTCATTGTAAAATTTAAATGCCAGTTATCATCTCTAACGAGGAGGTAAATAGATTTTAATTCGTGTGTTTGGATTGGTCGAAACACAATGGTGCAATGTGCAATTACTCTGATATGCTAATCAGCATGGTTTGGGAATACAATTTACTCTGCCACATTTTAACCACGATAGATGGCCTATTAAACAAAATTGTTCTTGTAGTTTTGTTGAACTCATATCGAGATTTAAAATTCATTGCCGATAATTTTCTCCTATTTAGCATTGTCTTTTAATCTAAAAGAATTCTAGGTCGTTCTGACGGTTTGTGATAATAGGTCAAAGGATTACCTAAGAGCATCCACCAGTTATTAATTCGAATTGAAAGCTGGTAATAATTGTCAGTTAATGTTCACACAGCAATTACAGGGTAGCACAAGAGGGTAGAAGGAAAAGTGGGAAGCAAACATAACATTGAGAAGACTTGTAAAAAAGTAGAGGGGATTTGGATTTGGTTGGAATAACTGGAGAGAATGAAACTAAGGAAATTATGCAAATGTCCTAAGAATTATAAAGAAAAAAAAAACTTAATGATGGAATACGGATCAAAGGACCACTAAGAAAATTGTCTATATTAATGATGTGTGCCATGAGCGGATGGATGTTGAATAGTGAAGAATAGAAACATGCGTTCAAAAAAGCAGTACAAATTTTCACAAAGTGCTCCAACGAGTTTTGTCCATGATTGTTGGTTTTGTTGGAATAAAATTAAATGTTTACTGCAGTCTAATGCGATTAACACGAAGACTAAATTTTCAAAAGGCCTCACGATGTCGTCCTTGCACTTTTGAAGCAACAGATTATAAATCACATTGCTTCCCTTAGCGCATTTGCTCTAAATGTAATTTGCTTACGATCTTCCGTTTATCAGTTTATCATTCTGGAAGGGAGAAATAAGACATGAGAGAAATCCCCAAAGTATAATGTTTGAACAATTGGACAGTTTGATGCCAAAGGATATCAAACTATTTACCCTGTCGTTTAAAGCTATCTTTGCATCAAAATGAATAGAAGGATTAGTAAAAGTACAAAATCGGCCAAAGACAACATTAATACATCAACTACAATTGCGTGGAGATGGTGTTTGCCTTTCCCCATAAGGTAAGACCAAAGAGCTTCCACACAAGCTGTGTGGAAGCTCTTTGGTAAGACACGCTAAGAAAAATAAAATGCAAAACTCCATAACAGATTTGCTGTTGCAAAACGCTCCATAGGTCAATAAAACATTATCAAATAACAACATTATAGAAACAAGGTATATGCAATATGAAAGTCTGATCATGGGGCTTCAGTTAATAGCTCCATGGTCTGATTCATCTCCCTAATTTATTTGAGATTTATTATAAACACAAGGTGTGTGAAATATGACTGACAAAACAAAACAGCAGAATGACAGGGGAAATAGACAGGGGAAATACACACAGTCAAGAAAGGCACTTGCTGGATTACGTCTAGTGAAGAGAAAACTGCCACGTTTTAAAGTGTGGTGTGAATTTGCATTGCAAGAAGTGTTTTAAATTCACTTCTTAAAGATATGTTTCAAGTTCAAACTTGTGAATGATGATATGCAAATTATTACCGTTTTTATATCCACTTGGAAACTGTTCTAGTGACGATGATACAAATTTTTAGTTTGCATACCGGTTAAAAAGTTCATTTCAAGTTCTAAATTCTTAGTTACATATTGTTATTGACACGCTCTTGCTGCTGTTACCTGGCACTCGAAGGTAAAAGTTTATTAATGTTAAACACAATTGATCTACTTTCTACTGATTGTCGGTAGAGTTGAGACAAACATGGTGGATGTGTGTTCATCTTTTCAAACACCATCGCTTAGTAGGGGAGAATCCTGGACTTTTGGTGTAATAATAAATACACCAAAATGTGGAACTTTGTATTCATTAAGATCCATGGAGGCCGCCATTTTAAGTATAGTGATAACGTTAAGTCAAAGGGAATTTTTAATGAGAACGCGGGGGAAGGGGGATATGTTTAGAAGGAAAAACCGATATCAAATGAATATTCATTAGATTTGACCGCGGACTTTTCACTTTTCGTGGACTTTGCGATAAAATAACAAAAGACTTCCGTTGACAGGTTGTTGACCTTTTGAACCTTCTCGACACATGATTCTGTGTTGGCTTAATTATCGCTGATACCGTGTACATGCATCATACGTTACATTACACAAATACTGCCGTTCTCCTAGTAAAAATCCCATTGATATAACGTTATTACAAGATAAAATGGCGGCTTTCCATGAATCTTAATAAATACGAAGCTTCAACTTTTGGTGTGTTTTCTTATTACACCAAAGTCCAGGAATCTCCTGACTGTCGCTTATCCTTGCAACCCTATTCTAATATTTTGTGGCGAAGTCAACAGGAGAAAGTGAAAACGTTACTGGTGCAAAACGTTTTATATGCTAATGAACTATCATTATATAATTCTGTACAAAATTGAAGAAATAAGGTGTGAAAGACTGACGAATCTCATTGATTTATTCATAATGTAAAGTGTTTATACAAGATGTTGTATGCAAAGCACCTGCTGGTCTTGTTTATAGATGGAATATAAGTTTCGTAAACAGTACGGCCAAGGGGGAAAAACTGTAAAAAGCAAAGACTAGCTAAACATTAGAAAATGTTTTAGTGCGTGCAATAAAATTTATTGGAAAATATTACAAATTACGATAAAATGCATGCTTCATATTTCGTATATAAATAGCTCTTAGGTTGAATTTAAGAATTTCAGTTGCATTTAAAGATATGAAAATGATTGCTGTTTCTGGTACTTACTTGGATACTCTGGTACTTACTTGGAAACTGTTTTACTGTTTAGTACAAAATGATACAGATTGTCAGTTTGAATACTGGTTGAAAAGATCAATTTTCAGTTCTAAATTGTTAATTGTTATTGAAACACCATTGATGATGCAACATCATATCAGTTTTCGTCCATTGAAGACAAATCCATTGCTATTTTCACAATTTAAGCACCGATTTTTAGTAAGAAGGTATAAATAATTAAAGCAAGAACTCTATAAAGTTCAAATACTAAATCATGACGAAATTTTATCGTCTTACAACCACCTGGGAGGCTAGATAATGACATAATAAATCAACAAGACGTTGATTGAATGTCCTTTGGTGGTATGCTTCAAAGGTGTATATCGAACTGACTGACTGAGCACGTTCGTGTTTCAAGGGGCTTTTTTTAAATGATGGCGGCTGAGCGTGAATGGAAATCACAATTTTAACAATTACAGACAGAGATCGTGATTGAGAGAGAAATAGTAAGAAAGATTGTATACAAGACCGGATAAAACCGGTGTAACCGTGCTTTTACTGTTCAAAATATACCATAGAAGCTTTATAATTTGCGTTCCGTCTTCCGCTTTGCACTATATATCACACATGATGCTATCACATACTTGCTTGTGTAGGTGTACTCAGTATTTCAAATGTTTAATTTCAAAAACACAAACTCATGAAAAACAGGTGACATTGAACAATTACAGAATTTATAATCATACAAATCTTAACCCACATTTCAAAATACTAAAAAGAACTCATTCCGAAATGGATTCTAGTACTATAATCTCTATTTTTGCTTCAAAATAACACAATCGATCGTAAACGCCCACAATGAGAATGTAAAAACGAATAACATTTGAATTTTGATATATGCATTGTGGAAAAGTCTTTCTTTAAACGAATGTTCCCGTGGATTTTGGTGTAATCAGGTAATAAAAAGTTGTTGCATTTTAAATATTTCACAAGAGCTGAGAATATCATGTAACTAATGAGCGGAATATGTGAAATATGACATCAAACGTGGACCTTAGGAGGGGGAGCAAAATTTACCAATGCTTGAGCCACGATCCATCTTCTATACAGTGCAGTACAATTTGTTTAAGCAGTAATGTTACACATCACGCACAGACATATGCTGCACTAACCTAACGATATATAACACATATGAACACAAAACTACATTTGTATCATTCCTAGAATTTCTACGACAAAATTACCCACTTTTGAGATAGTTTGAACACCAGATTCTTTAAGAAATGGAAAAGAAATAATTTGAAATAAAGAATCATGAGAGTCATTATTCCTTCGCAAGCTAGACAAATTATTATTTGATCAGCAGTTGTGTTCAGAGAATCAAAACAAGCACTTCAAATAATTCATAACCGTTCAATTCAAAATATACGAAGTAGGTTACGAGCTTCTGCCTCGCCAGTTTCAACACGTATCCATACCATTGGGGAAATAACTTTATAAATCACATCTCACTGAATAATTCATAACAAAAATATATTAGTATTGTTCAATATCTGAGAGTAAAGTTGGATTGAATATCTATAACCGGAACAAATAATTATCATGGTGGAGTATTTTGCAAGAATCGGAAAGTAGTCGTGATTTGAATAGATAATGATAGTTGCTCTGATAATTATTTCGTTTAAGAGAAAAACATGGAGTCCCCGTACGTTTACAAACATATACGAGTATATATTAAGCAGTTAAGTTCAAAGTGTGCCAACAATACATGTTGCATTGGAAAAAAAAAGCTGTTTATATTTTTCTCTGAATTTTGTTGTGGCTGGTTTGAGACTAGTTTAATCACAAAAATATGGTTTGGCTTTTTTGGTATTGAAGTTGGCATTTTTGTGTACGATTTTTGGCTTTTTGGAGGCTTGTTTCGCAGTAAAATATCTTATTTGGCTGAATTTTGTCCTTTTCTCAAAAGTTTTGATATAAATAAAAAGGAATTAAAAAAAAAAATCATTTTTGTGATGACGTTCCGACCACGTGATATTTTGCATGTGTTTGCCTGAAATCACTTTTGCTTTTCATTACCACCTCCCAGAAAAGCCCAAGCTTGGATCCGCCAGTGGCCGATCTCTTTCGAATTTGGATTTATTTTACTTGGTAACTTTGACTGTTGTATCTTAAAGGAGAGGTATTGTCTCATAAATGAATTTGGAAGTGAACGTCGCCATATTGGAACGTATTTTTCGGTGTTTAATTTTCCTTATTGATTGCGAAAATTTGTTATGGTTTTGATAGCAAATGTAGGTTTCTATGTTCGATCTGGAGGATGCAGATTTCTCGCGGTCAATAGGAAAATTGAAAACCGGAAGTGACGTTGCAAGCACGACGGTGTTCACTTCTGAATGTATTTATGGGACGATACCTTTCCTTTATTTTGGGATTTTCTAAAATGATTTTTTTTTGCGCTTGGTACGATCTACCAACTCTGGTTGCATATCCTGGAAATAAACACTTCCCTTTCTTCATAAAAGGGGGCAGGGGGTAATCAGAGGCGGCGGATGATGTTTCAATCTGGGGAGAGCGCAGGATCTGAGAGGCACTTTCCAACTGTCGTGTTTTCAAGGCATGTAGCACACAGCAGTATAGTTTTAAAGAGTCAAGTCCCCCCCCCATCCCCACCCATCGGAAAATTTACAAATTTTATCTATCTAAAAATTATTAGTTACTCATATTTTCTTCTTTCTTTTAATTTAAAACTTCAAAAATTTAAAATATTTTTGCTCAAAATTCAGTAAAGTTGAACAAATTTATACCAAAATTTGCTGTGTACAAATTAAAAACTGGAAGATCATAAATCTTGAAATCGGAAGGATTTAGAATTATAGATAATGATTATATATAATTATAAATATTGTACATATATGTATATTTTATTATGGCAAATTCTAGCGGAGAAAAGGAAGCTAAAGCCACCACTGGGTATATCTGGTCCCTCCATCGCGCTATTGTGAAAACAAATTGTCTTCAATTTATCGCGATCAGTGAGGAAAACTATGTTAATATCTTTTCCGTTTAGAAGCTATAACAATTTTAAGAGTAGAAAAATGTTCACAGATGTTGCCAATCAGTCACTTTTGTCCAAATTCAAAAATACTTTAAAATTTCGTAACTTCTAAATGGAATAAGATATTAAGATAATTTTGTCACCACTTTGTTTCTAAAAATTTTCATTACCTTTTTAAGATTTTTTAAATCCATCGGAATATTTCTTTAAAAAGTTGTTTGAAGCACTATAGGACATTAAGCAACATAAACCAAGCGTCGAATATATTTCCCTTTTGTGCGAATTGAAAATATTGTAGAAAAACTTGCATGTTTTATAAAGCAATGGAGTGTACATACACATACCTTTAGATCATGTGGTAAAAACATCTATATGAAAAAACAGCAATCCAGCAAAGTTATCCAAATCAATTTTAAGAAGAAAATCTAAAATTAACACTTGTATTCGTTTAGCATGGTATATCTATGGTATAAATATTGAAAATTAAAGAGATGCAAAGGGAAGGGGAGGGGGTCTCACCATGCATTAAAGTCAATTTTTGTGTATTTCATTGAAAATTAATTTCCTTTTTCTAAATTACTGGCAGCTTTTTTGGTTTATTTATTGAGATGGGGTATAATATACACTTTATAAGAAAGAATTTTGCTCATGAACCTTACACTCTTAATAAAGTACTCTGATATATTATAGATATACATCAGATTTGTCGGATCTGCCTTTACCACATTTTACACTGCGTGGTCACTTTTCCTCACACTCGTGCAATCTTTGAAATGCAAAAACTCAAACCAAAAGTGAGTATCCATAATTCATCAATGAAAAATGAATAGTTTGCCTAAATTGCACGTTTAACTCCTTTTTCTTGCAGTACAACAAATGTTAAAATCCAAAAAAGTTATGCCAGTTACCTCTATACGTCTGCTAAACCAAATCATTATGACGCTAAAATACAAACTATACTTATCTCCGATCTCATAACGTTACATTTATTTGAATATTACATAGTGACTTACAGCTTAACCTGTAAACGACATCTTTATTAATTCGGTTAGTACCGCCGATTGGGGGACTTAATAAGTCCCCCGATTGAGAGACTCAAGCATGCGCACTGAGCTTACAGTGATATATGGAATCCGCCATTTTTATTGAGAAGTTTCAGTCATAGATGCTTATCAGTCGTTTCATTGAAGATTTGTAACAAAGTTGGCTTTGTTCATGTTCAATTTCGCGAACGTAGAACAACTTTGTTACTATCACGCAGTTATTGCTAAATAATATTAACAAATCCCCAAGCTTTTTATCATAATTTTAGAAAACCTTGTAAAAGCGCGACAGCCTAACGGTAACACATAATATGATTTCATCAGTTTTCTTAAAATTTCTCGAAAACCGCACGGTGAATTTTAAAAGTGCACGATGAAAAGATAATTCATATGCCATTATTTCATATCGTGAAGAAAAGTTGGAACCCTTCTCAGTGGTTGAGTTCCCCGCGCTCGAAATGTGTCTGTTTCTTATGTTATTCCTATGCAAACTTAGAATTTGGATAGATGCATTGTGGGATACTTCTGTAAAGATCCCTCGATCAGGAGAACAAAAGTGTTCTCCCGATCGGATGTACGAACCGGAGTATCTCCTTGCCTTGTCAATATCCAACACAATGACTGGCGTAATGACAACTTTTAGTATTTTGTTCCGCAAAAATTCCTGAGAGACTTGAATGTCAAGACATAAATTTAAACTGTAAACAATATCTTTAAATCTAAATGGAAAAATGGTCTCATAATGAATGTACCCTAAATGCGTAAAAAACCTTGCATGTATTGAATTGTCTGGAGACAATGTCGTGTCATATTGTAAGGTTGTAATAATAACTTAAATCTATAAAGCGCTTCCATTGAAAATACAATCCCAAAGCGCTGTACGAAAGGTAAAATGAGAGGAAATAATAAAAATAGAAAACAACAGAGAAGCTAACAATTTTAACAAATAGTGACAAAATAAGTAAGTTTTTAAGTCAGACTTAAATAAAGATAGCGAATGTGATGAGCAAATCTCAGCCGGCAATGAATTCCACTCATAAGGAGTGAAATAACAGAAGGAACGAGCACCAAAGTTTTTTTTGGACTAAAACTGCCTTGGATAAGGTGTAACTCCTGCGAGTAGCGTTTAAGCTGGCGTGTGGAATAAGCTGATCCCCACCTTGGATAAGGCGTAAATCCTGCGAGTGGCATTTAAGCTGGCGTGTAAAATAAGCTGCCTTCCCCCTTGCCCCCATTTTGGATAAGGCGTAACTCCTGCGAGTGGCGTTTAAGCTGGCGTGTGAAATAAGCTAATCCCCACCTTGAATAAGGCGTTTAATCCTGCGAGTGGCGTTTAAGCTGGCGTGTGAAATAAGCTGATCCCTTACCTTGGATAAGGCGCTAATCCTGCGAGTGGCGTTTAAGCTGGCGTGTGAAATCAGCTGACCCCCAGGAGTTATAGCCCACTCCCGAAAAATCAGGTCAGAGAAAACCAAAGGTGCATAGCCATTTAGGAATTTATACACAAGTATAAATGCCATAGCTGAACATTTTGATATAAGGCCACAATGTAGGAGTTGAATTATCTCCAGTCGCCACAAAGATTTCTTATGAGTTCGATTGCCATTACAAGTTGAATGATCTCCAGTCATCACGCAGAGTGCTTATGAGTGTGATTGCCATTACAATTCGAATTATCTCCAGTCGCCACGCAGAGTCCTTATGACTGCGCTTGCCATTACAAGTTGAATTATCTCCAGTCATCACGCAGAGTTCGTATGAGTTCGATTGCCATTAAAGTTGAATTATCTTTGTGCAGCCATTTATCTTCTGAGAGTGCTTCCATCAATTTAGAAACAAAACATCGTATTCCTTTTAGGACTTCAATATTCAAAATTGAATATCAAAATTGCAGTTTACAGGTGTAAAGTATGATTTCGTAATTGCAGATCCACGACAATATTTCATACATATCTTTGAAAACCAATTACATTTTTTCTAAATTATTGGAAACATGCTTGTTTTGCAGTATAAAATGTGATTGCAGTCCCAATTTCTTTATGTATTTCTATGAAATGAAAATGTATGCCTCTTTTCTCAAGGGTGTAAGGTGAATCTCAATAATAAAGCAAAATTGTTTCCAATACTTTTGAAAGAAGGCAGTAATTTTTAAAGAATATATGAAGATTGTCTTGGTGCGGTAATTATGACATCACACTGTACGCTGCAAGATCGCTTGTTAATTGGTGGAATATTTAAAATACAATAACTCAAGAGATATCAATATATTTTTGTCACCAATTTGTGTTTTTAAAAGCCCTCTATATATACACAAAACATCATGGGACTATTACTTTATAAAAAAAAAAACCCTCAAAGGAAGACTTAGATAGTCTGAGCAATTCCTCAAATTCGAGGAACTTTATATTCGACGAATTGCTCGGACTGTTTTGAAATTCTGACAAATACAAGATGAAGTTAAGTCCACCAAAAATCAATAAAGGTCCAAACTGTGCTAACATGGACAGCAAAAAAAGTCAAGTTGGTTTCTGACTGGCCATTCACAAAACCGACAACCATCAATAATCGCCACGGAAGTGACTAGCAAACTGGACATACACACACACAATGCGTACAGTACGCACTTTCTTAAAAGATCAACAATCGGATGTGACGTTAAAGATATGAACATCACACATTTACGAATTTTTCTGAAACGAGCTTCCCTCTTTATGCAATCACAAATACGTCAGCGAATGATAACCTTTAACTACTATCACGATAGTCCGTAATGAGTTGACTATCACGATAGTCCGGAAGGAGTTGACTATCACGATAGTCCGGAAGGAGTTGACTATCACGATAGTCCGGAACGAGTTGACTATCACGATAGTCCGGAACGAGTTGACTATCACGATAGTCCGTAATGAGTTGACTATCACGATAATCCGGAACGAGTTGACTATCATGATAATCCGGAACGAGTTGACTATCACGATAGTCTGGAACGAGTTGACATGGACAAAAGGTGGCAGTATACATAATTACGAATATTTGCTGCATTGTAATCCCAACTGAAGTGTTGACGCAACAATAAGTGTTGACGCGATTCCATTGTCAAGTTCAGCACACTTCCTTCGAAGATGATGGTTGCATAATTTTGTGATAAAAATCAGGAGCATGAGGACTTAAATTGACTTGTGCCAGGTTAATTTATGGTTCATGGCATGTATGGAACGCCGTCATTTTAACGGAGTTTGTACTCATTGCAATAATGGAAGAGGAGCAGTGGTTTAGTGGTTAAGGAGTCTTGCTCGTAAGCCCAAGGTACCGGATGCGGCTCCCATATGAAGATGATGTTACCCTTGTAGGCCCATATGTAGCTGATGTTACCCTTGTGGGGCTATATAAAGCTGATGTTACCCTTGTAGGGTCATATGTAGCTGATGTTACCCTTGTAGGGTCATATGTAGCTGATCTTACCCTTGTAGGCCCATATGAAGCTGATGTTACCCTTGTAGGGTCATATGTAGCTGATGTTACCCTTGTAGGCCCATATGAAGCTGATGTTACCCTTGTAGGGTCATATGAAGCTGATGTTACCCTTGTAGGGTCATATGTAGCTGATGTTACCCTTGTGGGGCTATATAAAGCTGATGTTACCCTTGTAGGGTCATATGTAGCTGATCTTACCCTTGTAGGCCCATATGAAGCTGATGTTACCCTTGTAGGGCCATATGTAGCTGATGTTACCCTTGTAGGGCCATATGTAGCTGATGTTACCCTTGTAGGGCCATATGAAGCTGATGTTACCCTTGTAGGGCCATATGAAGCTGATGTTACCCTTGTAGGGCTATATGAAGCTGATGTTACCGTTGTAGGCCCATATGAAGCTTATGTTATCCTTTTAGGGCCATATGAAGCTAATGTTACCCTTGTAGGGCCATATGAAGCTGACATTACCCTTGTAGGGCCATATAACTCCATAATGAACCACATTATTAAACTGTTTAAAAAGAGTGTCAAGTTGATACACTATTACATGTGTGTTGTAGGTAGTGGAAGTTCGTAATTACAATCATTTTGGTGTACTTGTTTTTCTCACAATTTTGTTAATCATAAAGATCCTAAACTCTGTGTCAAAATCAAATTGTTCAATGATTCTCTCAAACAAATGCAAGGGTTACAGAAGATAAATAAAAAAACAGAGTTGAATAAAGTCATGCAATGCACACACAAATTCCATGTTAGGACCTTGTATGTCAAAAAGTTACTAATTGACAACTTTTTACCGATCTAGATGGAAAAAAAATCGTTATTTTGATAGATTTTAATACATATTAATGTAATTCTGTCGCTGTTGCCCTTGTAGGGTCATTTACTTTTCACATACCATTGATAGTAAGGAAATAATAAAATGTCCACCCGTTATTTCATATGCACTGTAGGTTTGAGCCCCAAGTTGTCGTCAACGCTTTAATGGTTTATTAGTTTGGCCTTTCAGAATGACTTTGTGAAAATATAAGCTACACGTACGCAAGTAAACAGTGTTCACTGAAGCGCTCATATCGCCATTTATTTTATATTATTGAAACTTCGTCACATCGAAGTCTAAATTTGCACAGAGCAGGTATAAACTAAACCAGGTAAGCAATTTGTTGTTTATATAAGAAGTTAAACAATCATGATAATGCTACTTTACCAGTTGTGGACCATTCCTAGCGTTAGGAGTTTTGGAAACATTTTTGCTTAATTATAGAGATTTACCTTCTTTAAAGAAAAGAGACATAAATTTTCATTTCAAATACATAAGAAGAAGAACCAAACAACAAGAGGCAACTACAGTGTGTATATGTTTAATTACCAGCTACAAGGAGTACTTACTTCTGGCTATTTAGGAAACAAAATTATGTAATTTTGCTTTGAAGCTATCACAAAAGTAGCATTTTCACACTTTTACCTTGTTGTAGCTAAGATATATCAGGGCTTTCATCATTGCTCGATATAAAATATGCGGAAAATAATTTCGCTTTCTTTCTGATTTAAGTATACATGAAAATATTCACTTCACTTTGCGGTTGCTATGAGCAATTGTGATTACTTCAAAAGGCAACGATTAACTTCTTGTCCGCTTGAACCTTACATCAACAGACAACTACAGTGTTTACATGTTTAATTACCAGCTACAAGGAGTACTTACTTCTGGCTATTTGGGAAACAAAGTTATATAATTTTGCTTTGAAGATATTGCGGATGAAAATGTATCCTTAATAAATATCTTCAAGTTTCCAACATCAGGAAGCGTAATAAATGTATGTCTAAAATCAGAAAATTTTGTTGATATATATTTTAGTATTTCTTGTTACATGGTTACAGAGAAGTCGTCAAAATATTGTTTGTACCATTTTAGCTCAAAAGAAGCTAAAAAAATACATCAAACGTATATATTTTCACTGTGAAATATGTTGTATTAACCCTTACTCTACCAGCACTTTTTTCGAAAACGCGCTTGGGATGCGGGGTGAAAGATGGGGCACCCAAAAGGGCGATAATATCGCTGCGTGGTAGAGTAAGGGCTAATACTTTTGTAATCACACTTATCATATAGTATTGAAAAAAATATGTGATGTTTGAGATACATCATGTATTTAGTGAATACTTTCTGGGTATTTTGGGTAACTTCATTGACTGACAAAAAAGTATCTCTTGTAACTAACGATTTGTTAGGATATGATTAAGATATCTTTATTCAAATTAGCTGACCCTATTCCCTCCCTCTAACAAACAAAATAATACAGGATTGAAATAATTGGATTAATATAATAATACACAAGGGTTCGTTGTGTTCATACAGTTTGAGACAAGTCCAGTCAAGTCGTACCAGTTAATAGAATACAACTTGGGTCGATAAATCTGCACAACAATACTGCTTTGTTTAGGTTGTTAACATGCACTACGCACTGAGAGCCATTGCTTCACCACTACATATCAAAGAATTAAGTTCATTCTACATAAGGATAAAGTTCACTTCACTACTTTGATCAATTCTTGCTTATTATTGTGTAAATTCCATACACAGTACTGTTTTGCTTTGGTTATTAACACTTACACACTGAAAGACACTGCATCACCGCTTCATTCCATTGAACTAAAACTGTTGAGAAAAGGCCTTGTATTTGGTGGGTATTATGATGTGATCGAGCAAGACAATATACCATATCTTGCACTTTAAACTTTGTGAAGTTATGAAATATCTTTATTGAAATCAGCTATTCATTAAAAGAAAATTGACACAGATTTTAAAGCATTAGCTTGAAGAAAACAGAAGGGTTGTTGAGTTCACAGTTTGCAACCAGTTTAGTCAAGTCATACACGTCAATAAAATACGTCAACAATTCCATACAACGGTACTGTTTTGCTAAGGTAAATAACGTGCACACACTGTAAGCCATTGCGTCACCACTGCATATTAAATCATAAAGCTCATTCTACATAAGGATAAAGTTCATTTCACTACGTTGATCAATTATTGCGTTGTAAATATTAGTATATCGATAAACACTACAGTTCGGTTTAAGTTCAGTATACGAAATGTTAAAGCGGTAGATAATAATCAGACATTGTTAATTTCGGTGGAATGCCGGCTTTAAAAATAGGTTTCCCGAATATGCCAAAGTCAGATAATTGATGATTTGAAACAAAGCCCCTGGCGTACGCCCTTACCATTTTCCAAATTACAATTTTTCTGCGTCTACCTACCTACTGAAATAGACACACCGAACATGAAGTCAACGGTGTTGAAGGACATAATACTAGCACTATAAGTGGACCTGAGATTGAACTTGACCATATGTTTGTTTTTCTGCAATGTATTCGATTGATCAATTCAAAGAAATTACTATGAATCCGTTCCGGATTCTTCCACCAGCAGTCCATTGTTTGGGTTCTTACTTCATATACTTTCTGATCTGCATCTATTGTTTGATACCCACGCATCATGTGATCCACTGGCTTCGTTCTCCGACATGCATCCTAATACTCTCAGCAGTTTATTTAACACTTGGAAAAAACTCGTCAGATATACCCATCAAAACCATTTTTGCAGAATTGTCTTACTAAGGAAAGAATTTTGTTGGTATTGATTCTAAATTTTAACCTGCATTTTATGAATAATAACGCTTCACTACAGAATACATGTCAACAACACGCGTACAACAGGCATCTTTTAACATCCTAAAATCTATTGCTGACGCCTCTGCGCACAAGAAAGTGGTACTACAAAGAGAACTTGAATTAGGGAGACAAAACGTATTCGCAGAATAAAATGAATTAACCTCAAACAAGGTATAGATTAAAACCAAGCAAAGCATGCATTAACACTTTGCAAAGACACTTGATTAAAGAGCGCGGCAAAAAAATTCAAAAGCAATCCCCTTCAAAGCATCTTCTGACTGAAAATATTACACCTACAAGGAAATGTGCAAACAGAAGATTTCGAAGAAAACAAAACAGTCGGAACTCAGACATTTCTATTGGTCAGAACTTAGACAGATCAATAGTTGAAACACAACAATAAGTTATCTTAAACTTGAATCCAGTTAATTTGTCCAACAAAGACTTAACACAAGATGAAAAAAAAATCTTTCTAAAGGACCTTCCTTTTGCCCAGAACCTAAGGATGTTAATTGGATTTAAACAAACACCAATTTAGATTACTTCCAAAGGCGCATTCGGCTTGCAGTTTATGTCCATGGGAGAGAGGAAGTGGACGTATACACTTCACAGAGGCCGTCAGAATTCCCGAAGGTACCATCCAACAGCTAATGGATGCCTCCAAAATCTCAGCACCCGGAAGTGGAGAAATTTCTTTCCAATATTTGCAAAGAAATTTTGAACACTGGCAATCTTAGAAAACCCGTGGACAATCTAAGTAAAGAGGAGAGAGTGGCAATCAGAACGTTACGTAATGATAGCAGACTAATTAGAATTCAGGAAAAATTCTAGATTTGTGATCTTGAAAAGAGGCGACTACGTAGCCAAAATGCAAAGTCAGTTACACAACAGACTTCATTATGACCAATTGAACATTGATCCTTTAGGTAACTTTATGCCAATTGTAAGTAATTGATCAGGAAGGTGGTTTAGAAAGAAACAAGAAATAGCTCAGTGGATCACGAAGGTCAAACCCAAACCTGGTGTAGCATATGGTAATGTAAAATCCAACAAACCAGGAAATCCACTTCGCTTAATCACTTTTTGTTGTGGTTCGGCCATAGAAAGACTTTCTTCTTTCACAAAGTTTTATTTAAAGCCCTTAGCCCAAAACCTCCCATCCTTCATCAAGATACCCCTTAGCCCAAAACCTCCCATCCTTCATCAAGATACCATTGACTTATCTAACAAAATTGAAGAAGTAAATAAGTCAGGGCCTTTACCCCGGCACATTGTTAGTTTCTTGGGACGTCGTAGCGATGTTCCTAAAATTGACAATAAATTATACCTGTTTGCTGTAAAGAAATATCTTAATACCGGAAAATTGAAGTTCCCGGCCACACAATGCATTGTGGAGGCTGTTGAAATCTGCCTCATTAGTAATAATAGCCAATTTGGGGATCATAGTTTCTTAAAAAACACGGCACCCCTCTGGGGCCCCAAGAATGCCTGTACTTATGCTGATTTAGCTATGGGGGAATTAGACTGAGCTAAATTCTGTTTGGCAAGAATCGTGTCCGAAACAATAATTTTCAAAGAGTGTCTCACTAGACTCTCAGCAGTAATTCGAAAGCTGTTGAAGAAAGATATACAGTACATGTTATCATAATCCTAAATTACATGTTTTGTCATAAAAATGACTATTATGTTTGCTAATCTCTAGCTTAGGAGTAGAGTATAGCTTTCACTACTCTTAAAAAGACATTCCTATCAGCTGACTTCCAAAATTAAAGATTTTGTAACTGATTTACGATTGTGTTATAATACTTCAGAAATAAATTTTCAAAGTAACCATGACATGGTCAACTATTCACGAATCCATCTATGATCAAAGTTGAACACGACATTTAATCACATTATGGTCAATTTTGACGATATATGATCAGATTTTAGATTATTATGGTAAACTTTATTGCCCAATTTTGATCATAGTCAGATCAGTGCGTATATCTGTATATAGTTGACCATATAATGGTGTCACCTTACCTCACCTAGTCTCTTCAGGCCTTCTGGCACATAAGGCTGCAGTGCACTCTCTACACCCATCCCATCACTTTCCTCTCCTTCTCGACTGTCCTTCCCAGGTCGTTCTAGGACAACCAACTGTCCTTCTCTCCTCTGGTTTCCACGTCAAAGTTGTCACACAGTATTTAATAGTGCTCATGCGCATCACATGATCAATCCACCTCCACCTTTTTCTTTTTACTTCAGTGCTGATTTTGTCATGTTTAGTAATTCCCAATATTTCATCGTTAGATAATACATATGGCCATCTGATCTTCAAATTCTCATATAGCATTTGAACATGAATATATCCAGCTTTTTATTATCTGTTACATTAACTTTCCATGTCTCGCTTAAACAGTTGTATTTTTGTATATATTGAGGATGTGCTTGAGTTTCATATCTTATTTAACTTCATAAATGCTACTCTTGCTTTAGATATTCTGTTTTGGATATCTTCTTCGAAACCACCTTGAAAGCTTACTGTTGCAGCAAGGTATCTGAACTTGTTTACTTCATTTAGTTGTTGGTTATTGATACAAACTTGGTTTGAAGATTTGCTGTTACCTGTTATGAGCTCTTGTCTTGTCCTTATTAATTCGTAGCCCAGTTTGTGCAGCATACTGATTAAGCCTGGTCACTTTGGTTTGCATGTGTTGATATGTAGATAAAAGTAGAACGATATCATCGGCAAAATCTAAGTCCTTAAGGGTTGACATGAACTTCCATATAATTCCATTCCTGTTATCATCAGTCGTTTTCCTCATCACCATCGCAAAAAGGAGCCCTGACATTACATCACTTTGCTTTACACCACTTTGAATTGAAACCATTCAGATTCCACACCACCATCTATAACTGCACATTCACTGTATTTTTATAACGATTTAATCAAACAGATTATTTTTAATGGAATACCATAGGCTGCCATTATTTTTCAAAGGTTTTCTCTGTGCTCTGAGTTAAACGCCTTCTCGAAGTCAACAAAGGCGATATATATATATATATATATGGTTGACTGCCATTCAGCCACCTGTTCTGGAATGTTGCGCAGGATGAAAATTTGCTCGGTGGTACTCCTTTCTCTTCTAAATCCAGCCTGTTCATCTCTTATCTTACTGTCAACACCGTTTCTAATTCTGTCGATTAAAACACTTCCAAATATTTTGCTTGGTATGGATGTTAAGGTTATTCTGCGCCAGTTATCGCATAAAGTAGTACTGCTTTTCTTAGGTATTTTTGTTATCAGTCCTTGCTTCCATGATTTTTTAATCAATAATGATTTATATAATGGTGTATAGTTCATAATTCATTAAATTCATCATGAAATATTTCGTTTACCGTCTACAGCTATCACTATGGCGGGGAAAACAACGCAGTACAAACAAGTGCCTATAGATGAATCACCTCCATTGCAATACAAACATGTCGTACAGAAGAAAACAGGTTTTTTCCAAAGTTCAATTGCATTTGCATTCGTTAGTATGACTGCATCAGCTATCGGAGTGTCTGGATCAGCATATTTAGGAGCAGCTTTTAGTTCTCTTGAAAAGCGATTCCAACTAAAGAGCTCCCAAGCTGGGCTCTTTGGGATGATATACGATGGTGTTGGTATTTTCACTCTTTTGTTCTTATCTCACTATGGTCATAATAGACACAAGCCTAGAATAATTGGAATTCTTCTTCTCATATCGGCAGTTGGTTATATACTTAATGCTTTACCTCATTTTTTGTACAAGCGTCCAGCCTCTCTATCAGTAAGAACCTCTTATGTAAATAGCTCTTCGACTGATCCATTTCTTGAGCAAGGAACTACATGTGATTTGAGCACTGGCAATGCCGAAAATAAGTGTTCAGAATACGAGGAACAGGAATCAGGATCTTTGTTTGGCCAGGCAGCTTGGCTTATAATCGGGAATGCACTATGCAGTTGCGTAGCTGGTACCTATCCCCTGATTATCACATACCTAGATGACGGAGTTAAGAGAAGAAAACTTCCATTATTTATGGGTGAGTTTCTTGTTTGGTTTTGATTCAATTTAGGTGGTTTGTACACTTTCAAGATCAAAAGATCTAATGGGTTTACCTGCCAGGAGATATTCTGCAAATAAATTTTGCAATGTTACATTAGCTATTCAAATGTTTTAATAAATACCATTTCAAATCCGAAACGGCAATTTCCGGACCCATTTTTGTCCCATGAATACTGAGGGATTCTTGCCTGACTGCACAATTTACGCACGGTATGCAAAGCGTATACTTTCAAACGCTAATAATAATACGTGCGTTATATGAAGGTAATACGTTTGCGCATTGATGTTGACAACCTTTCCAACTGCATCTGCATAACAAAGGGAACATTTCCACAGCAATTGATTGGGAAAAGTACTAAAGAAATCTTGTTCGACTAAAGTCGGTTTAAAAAGTTCTATAATGTAAAGATAAATATGAAGATAGTGGGAAAGCAGGAAAATGGTCAATGTGATGTAATAATTCATGCCTTCTGAACAGTCGTTAAATCTTATAAGAAAGTGAAAATGAAAATGTTCGTTTTAATGACCCTTCACTTTCACTCATCAGGTATTTATTTCACAACATGGTCTGTTGGTGCAGCATTCGGGTATGGTTTGGCAGTGGTTTGTTTGCAAATTCCCGCATATATAAGCGACGCTGTATACGTCTCAACAGTAACCATATTTGATCCGCAATGGCTGGGAGCCTGGTGGCTCGGATTTGGCATCATCGGTGTCCTTCAACTGATATTTACCATTCCACTGTTTTGCTTTCCTCGACAACTTCCCAAACCAGAGGATGATGGAAAGGACGATTTTCAAGAAGACGAAAATTACGTGATGGCAATGAGGGGAGTAGTTGAGGTTCAAGCAGATGAGAAGGGTTTCGTCGGATTTTTTGTTGGTAACTGAGAATGATTTAATAGATTATCTACCTACCCTTAAAAGCCATTCTTCTAGTGTTATAACATTTGCAAAGAGACTAAAATGTCTCTCAAGCATAGGATACCTTCCCGTGTTTATACTACGTGTGATAAAGTCTGCTGTACACAAAAACGTTCTTTAGAAAGTACACCTGGCAATGTTACAATTTCCTCTCAAAAATCTATTTCAAGTTATCTCACAACATTTATGCCTCTCTCTCTTTTACAATCTTCACTCCCCGGTTCCTTCTTACTCACTGCCTGACTTTTTCAATCTACATCACTTTATAAAAGTCCTTTAACAAATCCTGCTTTCCGCTAAGGCAGGATGGCCACTTAGTATAAGGGTATTACAGTCTTATTATTTAATTTTACTCTGACTCTTAGCTTTCACTGTAAGGGAATTATATAAGTAGATCCCAGTGGTAAGCATTCTCATCAAAGTGCAGAACAGCTATTACCCAGCTCTCTATACACGGACAAAGTCAACGACCTTAGAGGGAGATTTACAACATTACGTTTGTAATCCAAACGTACACAATATCCCTGATACCAGAAATTGATCAACAATTAATATACTGTCTCTCATTTTACCTTTAACCCAGTGTAAATCTGCTCAAATTCACCTTGGTTCCAAAATGTTCACATCGTGTGAATAGAACCGAGTTTACAAAGGCTTCTCAGTGTTTGCTGGTATTTGGTATTGCTTTTCTAGTTTTAATCTTTTACTAGTTTTCAAAATGTTCAACCATAAACAACCATGTTTCCTCATCTTACTTTGATAGGGTTGATGAAATCTTCATGGCGCGTATGTAGCAATCCGACCATCCTCTGCTTGATCTTCTGTGTCATCTTCATGTACGGCTACTTTGCGGGATTTCAAATCTTCGGAGCTAAGTATCTCCAAGTTCAATTTGGAATTGATCCATCGGAAGCTGCAAAAGTCTTCGGTAAGTATACTCAAATTGATGATGTAACAGACGTTCTGCAGTCGTTTCCTTAAAGGGCCACGCGCCCCCAAAAGAGGGCGCTCGCACTTCCGCTTTCTTTGATTTTCTTTAAGACTCGCATTTATTCCATACACTAGTCTAACACACATATGTATGTATGACCTCAGCCGACTTCGTACAGTTTATCGCGTCGGTGATTGTGTGCGCGAGCAACAAACAAACAAACCACCTGCTAATCAAATTTTCACGCCTAGATTTAAGCGTTTTTTCTTGGAAATCTTGGCATCTTTTGTAGTTGAGCTGGCTCTATTAGTAAATTTCGTATGGATCCATTGCACTAGGGATTGTATTTTGCTTCTGTAACTTTGTTGTTACCGTAACATGTCGTTAGACCTAACGTTTGGCCTTGTGATAAGTCTGTAAGTTGCACTTTCTACGCTGTTTTAGTGTGTTATTGTAACAGGTAAACAGAGACCGAAAAAACAGAAGCAATGACAATGACATCTCGCGCTTGACAAGCGCGAGATGATACCGCATGCTGCGGGAATATCTAAGCACCTAAGCCCTCTATTATGGGGCGCGTAGCCCTTTAAGTTAATTGCAACAAAATCTTCCAAAAAGTAACCAATGAACTATAAACATTTACATGTGCGTGTATGTATGTCTGTGTGTGGGACACCGATAACCCATGGTCCGAAAATGTGCCCTATTGATTTTGATGTTGATTTCATACATATTAATGATTGGGCGGGGCTTAATATTAACATTTTGAAATGCTCATATTTTAACAACCATTTGTTTGTTTTGTTTCATATTTGGAATACTACTGTTGTTAGCTAATGTTCACATGCTCATGATTTAAAACCGTTGAATCTCATTAATATGCGTAGTGGGCGGGGCTTGATGTGGTTTGCCAAATAGAGCTTGTAAACACGAACTCTTCAGAACGACAGGTTGGATTTATGTCACATGTGGCGCACATGTAGCCCATGGTTCGTAAATATGCCCTGTTAATTTTGGTGATGATATCATATATATCAATGAGTGGGTGGGGCTTAATGTAAAAATCTTTAAACGCTTGTTTTTAACAACCACTTGTCCGTTTTGTTTCATGTTTGGTATATTATGATTTTACCTAGTGCGTATGTGTTCATGGTTTTAAAACGTTGAAATTGAACAATAAGCGTAGTGGGCGGGGCTTCATATGATTTTGCTGAAAAGAGCTTGTAAACACGGTATCTGAAGAATGATAAGCTGCATTCATGTCATATGTGGTACACAGATAGCCCATGGTCTGTAGATGTGTCCTTTTTGGTGGTGATGTCATGCATATTAATGAGTAGGTGGGGCTTAATGTAAAACTTGAAAATCCACCAACAACCAAAAGATGCATCGGAACCAGTTAACATTTTCGTTTTCTGGTTAGATTAATTTGCCAAGGTTGAATGTCAGAATAGCAAGATATCACAGTGGCGACCTCCACGTGCCTAAAAGTTCAATTTAGGAGCTGTCAGTGAAAGTGTGTGTTTTAAAAAACGGATTCTTAATAAATTAGCTTACTTTTTCCATGACAGGTGATAATTGATAATAATGATAAAAGATTTGATAATATTATCCTAATTTCAATCATCAGGGTTAACAACGCTTCCTGCTGGAATTATTGGAAACCTTGCGGGTGGTTACTTTACGAAGAAATACGGGGTATCTTGCTACCGTCTGGCCCTGCTGCTTATGTTATTCTGCGTGATGACTACAGTAATGGATCCCCTCACACTAGTTTTTGGCTGTAAAAATCGGGAGATAGCTGGAATGACCACTCCTTATCCATACGATAGGTAAGAGATGCAACGATTTAATTTCGCAAAAACAAACTTTAAGAAAAAGGTTCCAAAATGTGAATTTCCATGTGCTTATATAATATATGAAAATACCTATAAACGTACAAGTTACGATGTGTCACTATCAAATGCTTGCTTCAAGTCCAAACATGGTGGTAGAGTGGAAATGAAAATATGATACAATCCATGGCAACAATCCATTGCAACCAAAAAGCCAATCAATTACCGCTGCGGAAGTTTGGGTCCTAACATTTAACCATTGTTGGTTCTATGTACGTAGCTACTCGATCACACTATCCAGAATCTGACGAGCAGGTTTCTGCCATCATCCGACAATCTCATCGCCTCGACAAGTAGGGATGCTCGTCCAAATCAAATCTGTGACCTATGAACATTGATCAAAACACGCATCGTTTTATATACATGCATATCATTACAACTGGACATTTTTCAATTTTGAGGGTTCATACATACTGCCAAAGATATAAATTAAAACTGAAAGCACAATTGAATTATGTGGAAATTGCAACATATCGCCACAGAATTACATCCCCATCATCAAATGCCAGATGTTGCTGGCCAGTGGCCATTTCATCGCTCTTCAATAATGGCTTTTAAGTCGTCAATGCGTATTGCATTATTGTTCCGCAGTTCATTAACGGAGCCAGACATCAACTCAATTTGCAATGAAGATTGCGGTTGTCCCGTCACGTATGATCCAGTTTGTGGCAGTGACGGAATCACGTACTCAAGTGCATGTCACGCTGGCTGCTCAGTAGAAATGCCAGTACTAGATGAGGAGACAATGCAAAACATCACGGTAAGTCAAGATTACAATGAGCCTGGTTGTAATGTTAAATCTAGCTCAATCATACTTCAAACCTTCAAACAGAATCAGTGTCGTAGTATATGTGCCCATCCTAATCAAGATACTGGTAATTTACATAAAGACAAACCGTACTGTCAAGAAGATAATGAGATTTCTTGTTCCGATCAGCAGATATTAAATTGCAAAGTTGTAACAAATTTGAACGAAAACTAAAACTTTTCCATAAATTACCAACTAACAATTTTTGGTATTCCAAAATTGTAGTATAATCAAGAAAAATCAGAACAATTTTGTAATGATTAGGAAAAACAGTACAAGAGGACTTGGGAGAATCGGAAATTTTGTATATTTATTTGATAAATCAAAAAAGAGTCGAAAATGTATTTGTTCCACTGAAGAAATGTGTAGCTGCGCCACCATTTTGAAGGCTTTATTTTTGTTCTTACAGGTGTTCAATCATTGTTCCTGTTTTTCACCGGTAAACAGCACAAATTCATCGATTGTGATGGAATCATACGCTACAAAGGGACAATGTTCCCAAGACTGCCATTTCTATATACCTTACATTGCATTGTTTCTGATTCAGATGACCATTTGGAGCATGTGTGCTAATCCTGCAACCATTCTTCAGTTACGGTAAATACATGTTTAAAATGTGTTCATAAGTTTTTAATATGTGTTTGTGCTATACTATCGAACACCTGAACCTGACAATATAATCATTGATCAACCAAGGACTTTACGGACGAAAATATGTGGGTCCTCGGAAGAAAGTACGCGCAATTAAAAAGGCGCATCTGACGTCATTTGCGTACAAAATTATTTATTTTCTTTAATGGAATACCATAATTTTAATACTCTAATCAGTGCCGTAGCATAGGGCTCTACGGGCCAGGAGGAGTGGGGCTCTGCGGGCCTCTATGGTATATAGGTATAATGGTATATGTATTTACGGGACTCGTTGTAGGATCCGAGGGGGGCGGCTCTCCACCTGCCGCCCGCTGAGTAACGCCATTGACTCTAATGATGCATCCGCGCATGATTTATTCAAGTCATCGCTGCACAAGGTTTTGTCAGTCCTCGGTTGATTCATATAGTTACGCACGCATGTGTGATTTTCCATATTTCATCACTTTCAAAGTATGATTCAAACCTAAACCCCTTGAAAAATAATTTTATCAACTGTCAGCCGGCAACGAAATTTTGTAAGAAATACTACATCGATACATTAGCTTAAAGTTTCCACGGATATATGTATTGTATTTAAATAAAATTTAAGTGCAAGAAAGAATTTCTTCTTTTTCCAAATAGGCCATTATCATTATATTTCTTAACTTGACAATTTATACAGCATTGTTTTACAACAAAGCCGTTAAATCCCAAATATAAAGGTTATCTTCTGATCTAAAACTTTTATCAATGCGGACAAAACACAGGTAAACAAGTAAAGGAGACCAGTGGCCAAAAAAACCATTATAATAACGTTTTGACTTTAACTCTCTCTCTATTTAGAAATAGGTAACCATGTTGGTACCATCATACGTCATCAATCAATATGTAAACAACTACTTTCATTTTCAGAGTGGTTGATCCACAGGATCGTTCAATGGTAATTGCTATTGGTAATGTCATTGGAAAGATTTTCGGTAAGTACATATTTATTCATACTGAGTAAGATTAAATAAAAAGGATAGATGAGTAACCCGAGATCCGTGCGGGCCCAAAGTTTGTGCACTCCAATATGTCTCCTACTTAGACCTACTTAATTCACTTGTTACATGGAGGCATCACTTGTTACGTAGAGGCATCACTTGTTACGTGGAGGCATTACTTGTTTCGTGGAGGCATCACTTGTTACGTGGAGGCGTCACTTGTTACGTGGAGGCATCACTTGTTACGTGGAGGCATCACTTGTTACGTGGAGGCATCACTTGTTACGTAGAGGCATCACTTGTTACGTGGATGCATCACTTGTTACGTGGAGGCATTACTTGTTACGTGGAGGCTTCACTTGTTACGTGGATGCATCACTTGTTACGCATCACTACGTGGAGGCATCACTTGTTACGTGAGGCATCACTTGTTACGTAGAGGCATCACTTGTTACGTGGAGGCATTACTTGTTACGTGGAGGCATCACTTGTTACGTGGAGGCTTCACTTGTTACGTGGAGGCATCACTTGTTACGTGGAGGCATCACTTGTTACGTGGAGGCATCACTTGTTACGCGGAGGCATCACTTGTTACGTGGAGGCATCACTTGTTACGTGGAGGCATCACTTGTTACGTAGAGGCATCACTTGTTACGTGGAGGCATTTGAGATCAGACTGACTATATTTTTAATAAATAAGCATTTTCAAAATTAATATTCTTTACATTCTTTCTGCCCATATTTTTGCTACTGACTATTTACGGTTTACTGATAGAGCTGATCAAAGTTACATCAATGGTGCACGAACTTCGGGGTATTCACGGATTTTCCAAAATAACAAGAATATAGTCTCTTAAAGTAGTACTAGACCGAAAAGTGAGGGCGTATTTTTAGGTCTCTCTCTCCAAATCGAATGCTTATCTAGTACAAAGGTGTAGCAATTTTCTGATTAATATGAATATTTAAGTAAGATTTCCCGTAACGTCGTCTGTGGGCTATGGATGCATGAAGCTTATCGATCTGTTGTGGATATCGTATCTGTGAAAATTGAGCGCGAGCGCCCTCACTTTTCAGTCTAGTGCTCCTTTAAGACATTTTTAAACTCTGCCTCAACATTAAACTGTAAAGGATTGGTTACGGGGTCAAGCATTCACAAATTTTATTCTATTAAGTAGATATTTAAGTTAAAAATTTGGTATCATTTGAAATCAGACCAGTTGTGACGTCACATCCTCAGATTCCTCAAAGTCTTTATGTATTATACCATACACTTCTGCAATTTTGTGGCTTAAACAGGAAAGTAGTAAAGCAAAATCTAGTATGGTTAATTATATTTTACCACCTCAAGATACTTCCTAGAAAAATAATTGAAATAATAAAAAAAAAAAAAAACATTTTCTTGAAAATATATCAACAATTGTTAGGAATGTGGGGAAGGTACCAAACATCCATAGTAGACTTACTGCACCAGTCATTTTTATACAGATAAGACAGAAATTTAAATGAAATCCAAAGTGTTAGGGCATCGTGATACAATGGCCATTGTATTATTCCTGTTGTGGTTTTCTTTGTGCGTAGTATTTTATATTTATTTTGATTCGTTAATCAAAGGGTTTTATACTAGAGGGGTTATCAAGGTGACAATAACAGAAGCAAAATGGTAAAAAAAAGTTTATTTCCGTAACGGGAGAAGATGTTGAAGAATTTTGTTCATAATTTTTTCTATTCAAGTTTTCTTTCATATAAGGTAAATAATCTGAACTTACCATGAGACGACAAATGAAAAGAATTTTACCTTTTGTTACGATTTTCTCTCCACAGGATTTATTCCGGCGCCGATATATTACGGATTGGCGATAGACTCCACTTGCCTTTTGTTTCAGACCTCTTGTGGAAAGACCGGCAATTGTATATTATATGACATCGAAAAACTGAGATATGTCTTTAATGGTCTCGGTATCGGTTTGAAGCTCGTGTCCACCTTATTTGTTGTAGCTTCTGTTTTCACAGTGAATTTTTCCGGGAAAAACAAGGTAATGACATATTTCCCTTTTCGTTTATGAATATTCAGTAAGTTCGGAAATTATCAATAATTTAAAGGAGTTGGCGGTCGAAAAGTTAAAGGCGTATTTTTCTTGAGTCTCAAGAATATTCGAAGTTTCGAACACACTTTTGGTGGATGCGCTCAGGTGTAATGAAAATTTCAAATGTTATTTCAAAATTCATTTTACTCAGCAAACACGACGCCCTCACTTTTCGATCGAGCGCTCTTTAAACAGTTTAACATGTGATGAGGCCGCTCTTCAGAAACCTTGACTTCTTTTTCTACTTACAAAAACCCTTGTAATTGAAAGTAATGTGAACAGCTAGAGATTTTATATTCACCAAAATATACCTTGTGTTTATGATGTTATGTTTCAAAAATTTAACACAATCTTCATAATACAAAGCCTGAAAATATAAAATGCTCTAAAATGGTCAATTTGTAACTCACTTTGATGATATTTTCTTTGCTATATTTTTTTTTATTATAGCATAATTGTTAGGTTGTTGCTACATGTCCATATACCTATAAGGGTGTTTTAGCTGACGTCACGAGGTCGCATGACTTTGTTTACATTGTTATTTTGTCGGACAAAACAAGTGTCGTCTGCTGTGCACTTAATTAGACTTACATATGTTTGCATGTTGTTGTATAAGATAATTTTTTGTAAGATAATTATGCCGGAATCTTGCTGTGGCGTTGGTTGCTCTGATAGATGTGTGCGTGGGATTAAAAAGACATTTTCTCGATTTCCGTCTGATCCTGATCGACGTTCGAAATAGGTTAATGCTGCATGACGCGACGGCTTCAACCTTCGGTTCACACTAGATTTGCTGCGAGCACTTTCAGGTATGTAGGCTTAGTCTGAGTATAACGGACAATCAGCTTGCGTTAACGTATCGTATACCCGGTGAATATATACAACTTCAGGAAAATATTAAGTTAAAACAGAAGCGAACAAAAAATTGCAAGTTGTAAAATTCGCTGAACTGGTACTGGTAAGTTAGCATGTAGTATATTTGTTGTACGTGTGGTGTGACTAAACTGTGTGGAACGCAAGGACACCGCTGCCCTGCAAAATGGGGTCCAGCAGAGGTAGAGTCATGAAATGACATCCCTCTATAACATCTGTTATTGCTCATTTTCCCACAGAAACAGAGCCAAGATAATTCAGTCAAGCATCAACTCATGATCAGGAATGAAACTCCGTCGCCTAAACACACAGTTGTGTAACTTGCCTATTATCGTCAATCTCTACACACTCCATATCGCAGGATGATATCTACGCAGTATTGAAGACTAACAAGAACAACGAAAAGTGCCGGTACAACATTAGATTACCGTAACCGACATAATGTGCGTCCAGGGCGCTTATGAAAATAGAATTGCACCACTTAATATGCCCAAAGTTCCTTCCTAGCAAGCGGCCATGCTCCGGGTCCACGTGTGTGCTATTCACTTGGTTGGATATCCGAGAACTTCGTGATCCGAGGTCATCAGACCACATAGTAACCGCACGCGTCTTTTTTTTCTGCTGACCAGAATTGCCTTTACAGATTTGTTCAGCCAATCATATACAAGAATGACGATGACGTAATTAAATATGAATATTCATATACAACTTCTGACATATCGTCTGACAAAATAATTTGGGACTTAGTATATCCATGACCGCGAGTGAATAACATTACTTTTCCGGAAAGCAATGGAAAAAAACCTGACACTACAGATATGGCACAATTTAAAATGTGCTACGAAGCGAATCCTCCCTTGAATATCGAGGAAGTAGTTAACAATATCTCGGTAAGTGGTTTTCTGAGTGAAGTTCTAACACTTGTTCCTTGTATGAAAATTAAGACATAATTTATAAAGTAGTAGTTAAGCGACTTTCCCTTGCATTAACACTTTCCCTTGACACGTGTTGTAGGTACGGAGTTTTTGGATAGTGTGTAAAGATCAAGGTGGGGCTTATTCGCAGGGTAGTAATAACATATACCCTCACCTAAAACCTAACCCCAACCTTATTCGCAGTGCTGGCTTGATATACTGTGTGGATATTCGCAGGGCTGCCCTGCGAATAATCACTTCAACAAATAAAAGTTGTATAGCGATAGTTCTCACGTTGTATACGTAGATCTTCAAGCTGCTGTATATGCGTGAGATGCTGTATATGAATATTCATATTTAATTACGTCATTGTCATTCTTGTATATGATTAGCTGAACAAATCTGTAATGGTAATTCTGAGCTGCAGAAAAAAAAGACGCTAACCGCACGCATGGAGTGAAAACAAAGCAATCAGCTGTATTTGTTTACATATGCCATAAACGCATACGGACTTGCCCACATGTATCGCGCAAAAGATTTTTCACTCCAGCAAATGACGTCATCTCCCGGAAGTGACGTGGCACCAACCAAGTGAATTCGAAGTGCATTGTGTGTAGTGATTCTTACTAGCCCCATAACAACCACCATCAAGACATGTGAGCGTCAGATGCAAAACAAACAAATAATGGAACAAAAGTTATCTTAATTGTTATTGGTCAAAACATATTAGGTTGGCGTTTATTAGAGCAATGGCGCTTAATACGTTGTTTAAGGTATTTCTTTTGGGATTTTGATTTAATGACATAAGTTAACTCTGAGCAGATAAACATTTCAACTATTCAAAAAAAAGTTTTTATAAACCTGGGGCTTTTCTGTTTTATATAAGTTTATAATTACCTTCGTTTTCAATACAAGGGCAAAATTAAAATTAGTCACATGCGAGTGTATTTGTAGGTCACCCTAGATTTGCACCTCAAGAACTTAATGATTGTGTGTGTTTAATTGGTATTTCCGTGAATTTTCATTTTCAACTGTTTCATAGAGAACAAGTAAAGAAACACTTACATGAAAAACCATGTTTATATCTTATTCCGTTTGCCAGTTATTGCATTTCAAACACTTCACCAATGCGTTGGAAAGTGACCTTACATGCAGTGCAAAGTGTGTTCTAATAATTGCAGATCGAAAATACCTCAATTGAAACTTCTTTTTCTTTTATATATGAGTGTATGGTATATGGCAGATGAACAAAGCTTGCTCTGTTAACAGGTTAAGTGCATCATGCGCGTTTTATACTCATCTTGATAAGTGTAAGGTACATGAGCAGATGAGCATAGCATGCTTTTGTTAAGTGCATCATGTGCATGATATACCCATCTTGATAAGTGTTAGGTACATGGGCAGATAAGCATAGCATGGTCTTGCTAAGTGCATGTATACCCATCTTAATAAGTGTAAGGTACATGGGCAGATGAGCAGAGCATGGCCTTGCTAAGTGCATGGTATACCCATCTTGATAAGTGTAAGGTACATGGGCAGATGAGCATTGCATGGTCTTGCTAAGTGCATCATGTGCATGGCGTACCCATCTTAATAAGTGTAAGGTACATGTGCAGATGAGCATTGCATGGTCATGCTAAGTGCATGGTATACCCATCTTGCTAAGTGTAAGGTACATAAGCAAATGAGCATTGCATGGTCTTGTTAATTGTATCATGTGCATGTTATACCCATTTTGATAAGTGTAAGGCACATGAGCAAAAAACCACATGTAAGCAAACACTTGTGACGTGTATAATAATTTATGATAAAGCTAGAGCTGTGTACAGTACAGCATACCATCATTGCATCTATATAATTTGTCGATGTAATAACGTGCACATACGTCAATTTTTGGGATAGGCCTATTTCATAACTTCTTGAAGGGATATTTTCTGATAGGCAACCGGCCTTCCTTCGTGACGCATGTGATTTAAAAACATAATGCATATCTGAGAAAATGACATTGGAAATAGATTATCCATTTTCCAGACATTGCCGTTTAAGGTAATTTGAAGTATGAAATATTTTTGTGGATGTGAGAACGTGAAGGCAGTTTCAAATTGTGTTGCTGTCCGATACTGTTTATACGCGTGTGACGAGTATGCCTTGTATCCTTTGCTTTAGATTGGGGTATTGGTAATAACGATATTGTCATAATTGTAAAATGTTATTCGTCTTTCTTAATATAAGACATACGTGGCTCGTCATAAGCAAGGGTAGGGGCCATGGGTCTACCTGCCAACCCAACGATTTCATAATCATTGTATTTTTTATCGAAATAAAAAATAAAAAGATGCTTAAATTTTAATTATCAAAAAAGTTGTTTATTGTTTTTCTCCATTCACGTTTAGGCTTTCAAATATAAACTATAACTAAACTACACTATCTGAATATACTGTAAATTGACTCGCTTCACTGTAGATTGACTCACTTTACTGTAAATTGACTCGCTTTACTTTAGATTGACTCGCTTTACTGTAGATTGACTCGCTTTACTGTAGATTGACTCGCTTTACTGTAGATTGACTCGCTTTACTGTAGATTGACTTGCTTTTTGCTTGGAAGCTATGTCACTCAAACCGATATATATATATATATACATATATGTATATATATATATATATATATATGTATATATATATATATATATATATATATATATAAACATATTTATATATATATATATATATATATTTATATATATATAATATATATATCTATATATATATTTTATAAATATATTTATATATATATATATATATATATTTATATATATATATATATATATATATATATATATATATATTTATATATATATATATATATATATATTTTATATATATATATAATATATTATGTATATATATATATATACATGTTTATATATATATATATATATATATAAAATATACATCTATATATATATTTATATATACAATTTATATATAAATATATATAAATTATATATATATATATATTTATAGGTACATATATATACATATATATATATATATATATATATAATTTATATATATATAGATAGATGATATTAATATATATATATATATTAATGTATAAATATATATATACATATATACATACATATATGTATATATATATATATATATACATATATATATATATATATACATATATATATATATATATATATATATATATATATATATATATATATATATATATATATATATATATATATATATATATATATATATATATATATATATATATATATTTATTCCACTGTTTTGTTCTTCAGCTTCTCCCAGATGGGAGCCACCTGGTAGATACATAAGAGGTGCATAGTAGTTTGTTTGCACAGTCCGGGACAAACCAATTTTAAAGGATTTGTTCGGTAGTCAAGCAAATTTTTCTTATATGAACTCATGAAAGAGGACTTTAAAGTAACAAACTGGTAAAGAAATCATTCAATCTTATCCTGTTATAGAGATATTCAAGTTTAAAGCTCTGTCTTATCTGTGTTTAAAAGATTACATTCAAAGATTACAATTATCTCCAGACAAATCTATCAGCTTTCAGTCAGGGGTCAAAGATTACATTCATCTCCAGACAAATCTATCAGCTTTCAGTCAGGGGTCAAAGATTACATTCATCTCCAGACAAATCTATCAGCTTTCAGTCAGGGGTCAAAGATTACATTCATCTCCAGACAAATCTATCAGCTTTCAGTCAGGGATCAAAGATTACATTAATCTCCAGACAAATCTATCAGCTTTCAGTCAGGGATCAAAAATTACATTCATCTCCAGACAAATCTATCAGCTTTCAGTCAGGGGTCGAAGATTACATTCATCTCCAGACAAATCTATCAGCTTTCAGTCAGGGATCAAAGATTACATTAATCTCCAAAAAAATCTATCAGCTTTCAGTCAGGGGTCAAAGATTACATTCATCTCCAGACAAATCTATCAGCTTTCAGTCAGGGGTCAAAGATTACATTCATCTCCAGACAAATCTAACAGCTTTCAGTCAGGGTCAAAGCAAGTCTATCTAATATGTCTTCAAAAGAAACTATATGGCGAAGAAAGCATTAAAAAATCTGATCCTTAAAGGAGATATAAACGTTTAAAGAATGGTACCATTTGTGTTATTCTTTAAACATTTATATCTCCTTAAAGAATGGTACCATTTGTGTTGTCTACCAACTGTGGTGTAGCGGTTATCATTCATGTCCACAGACCACGAGGCCCTAGGTTCAAGCCTGGGTTAGGTAGACACGCCAGTGTAACTGGTTATCAAAGGTCATGGACATTGACTTGGTTGTCGATGTTATGTCTTGTCGTACGTCGTACCCGTGTTCTAGTCCAGGTCGAATGAAGCGTTTTGTGATAGCAATGTTACTATCATAAGTGATACGCAGGCGACGGCCCCGTCATTGTAATTGTGTGTTCACTCGTCGTCGACAAAATTTTCCTCAAATTACATTAACAATTGTCAATAATGTGAGGATGAAGACACCAACTTTCCATAGTAGACTTACTACACCAGTCATTTATACACAAATAAGACAGAGTGTTAAACTTGATTATCTAATTAACGGAACAAGTTTTTTAAATGCTTTCTGGACCACTTTGTTCCTTTAAAGCCTGTTTCAAATAAGGTAAACTTCCTTGACCCCTAAACTAATCCTTTAAGAAATAGATTTTATTTATATCATATCATATAAACATGACGTTTATTAATCCCCAAAATAAAATAACAAGTTTTCTCTGAGGGACATAATTAAGACTTATGGTTTGATTATCAAAACTAGAAAATCAAAATATTTAGTGGTTCCGAAGCATTCTTTCATTGTACATGTACATTGGTTTGCAAGATTTATGCTATAAGCATATAATAAAATATGCTAATTAACATATACTCATAAGCCATGTCCACCATGCATATCAATAAAATAGAACCTGTTGACAACAGTACAAGTATGATGCAGAACATGCATACGATTGCACATTACCTACTGTGTTAAGAATTTCACACACAGCCTCACCTGCATGACATCACTACCAAAACCAATCGGTCACATACACCTAACAAAACCAATCGGTCACATACACAGACCAAAACCAATCGGTCACATACATGGAATAAAACCAATTAGTCACATACACGGACCAAAACCAGTCGGTCACATACACGAACCAAAACCAATCGGTCACATATACGACCATAAATCATCTATGCACCACATATGACATGTGTACAATGTGTTTACAAGTTTTTTGGAGCATTTTCACATCAAGGCATGCATATTAGTAATAGAACCTGTGGAAACATAAGCATGTACACAATTATTCACATAACTGACAAATAACTTGCAAGCATAATGCAAACAGACATTAGTATAAACACTGCTTAAAAACTTATTCTGCAATTTTGAAGCTACAAATTACAGGCATCATTCCACAAGATTAACTTTGCTTCAAAGGACATTTCATACTCCTTGGAAGATGCTGCTGCCCTTAATAAATAACTGTTTTGTGTTGGGTGGAAATCAAACACATGGTTCATCAAACAGCTTGTATGGAGTATTGACACAGATCAGTTTTGTGGTTTGAGAAATAAAGAAATAGATAAGTCTTAATTCAACCGGCCTTGTTCCGCTTCAGGGCCAGTTGGAGTGTTCCTGGTGTTAAGAAAAGCCATTTCTAATGCATATGGTTGCTATATATTTATCACTTTCTCAAATTTTTGTTCATTTTATATTATTCACCCCCCCCCCCTTCCTTTAGCAATATGATCACCACCAAAACAATAGGGCACACAAACAGACAATGTGTTATCTGTGTGCCACATATGACCTGTATCCAATGTATTGTCCTTGTGTTACTGTATTAATTATATGCTCTTTTCAGCAAAACCATATTTAGCCCCGCCCACTATGTATATTGATGATATTCAACAATTTTATACCATGAAAATGTGTACACTAGCTAACAAAATATATATACCAATTATGAATCAAAACAGACATGCAGTTGCTAAAATATGAGCATTTGAAATTTCTTAATTAAACCCCACCTACTCCTACGTACCATATATGACATAAAGACAATGTGTCGTTCTAGAGATTCGTGTTTATGAGCTATATTTGGCAAATCACTTTAAGCTCCGCCCACTATGCATATTAATGAGATTAAATATTTTTATACCATGAGCATTTGGACACTAGCTAACACCATTATTATACTAAAAAAGGACAAACGATTGTTGAAATATGAGCATTTCAAACTTTTTACAAGAAGCCCCGCCCACTCATGCATGACATCATCTCCATAAACAAAAGGCTCATCTTTGGACCATGAACTACATCTGTGTACCACAAATGACATGAATCCAATGTGCCATTTTGGAGATATCGTGTTTACAAGCTAGGAATAACACACACACATACATGCACGGCAAGCACACCGGATAGGTCCCTGATGCTGATAGCATCGGAACTAAAAAGGTAATTTTTGACCAATTCTAGACAGTAGATGTAGGAACAATATTTTAAATGTACTGAACCTTCAAAATAACTTTTCTTTCTTGTGCATATTACTCTCCATCCATGATTACAGAATGAGTAAAATCCAGTTTCTTTCCTTTATTAAACGATAAATGTGGCTTGAATTTCAACGTTCATGATAAAATGTTTAAAATCTTTGGTTACAAGGAACAGTTACCAAGAACAGTTACCGGGAACAGTTACCAGGATCACTTACCAGGATCAGTTACCAGGATCAGTTACAAGAAACATATACCAGGATCAGTTACAAGGAACAGTTACCAGGATCAGTTACCAGGATCAGTTACCAGGATCAGTTACCAGGAACATTTACCAGGATCAGTTACCAGGATCAGTTACCAGGATCAATTACCAGGATCAGTTACAAGGAACAGTTACAAGGAACAATTACCAGGATCAGTTACCAGGATCAGTTACCAGGAACAGTTACCAGGATCAGCTACCAGGAACAGTTACCAGGATCAGTTACCAGGATCAGTTACAAGGAACAGTTACCGGGAACAGTTACCAGGATCAGTTACAAGGAACAGTTACCAGGATCAGTAACCAGGAACAGTTACCAGGATCAGTTACCAGGAACAGTTACCAGGAACAGTTACCAGGATCAATTACCAGGATCAGTTACCAGGATCAGTTACCAGGATCAGTTACCAGGATCAGTAACCAGGATCAGTTACCAGGATCAGTCACCAGGAACAATTACCAGGAACAGTTACCAGGATCAGTTACCAGGATCAGTTACCAGGATCAGTTACCAAGATCAGTTACCAGGATCAGTTACAAGGATTAGTTACCAGGATCAGTTACCAGGATCAGTTACAAGGAACAGTTACCAGGATCAGTTACAAGGAACAGTTACCAGGATCAGTTACCAGGATCAGTTACCAGGATCGGTTCATGGTAATACCTTCGCTAATGTAATAAGTTTGTGGCTATTCATAAAATTGTCCATGCGAATAAGCAATACAAATTGCTTGTTTACACAGATGAGCATAAAGATGATATGTCCAACCATAATGTCAGGGAATAAGATTGTTTTACCTCTTGAAAATTTGGTACGGGTTGTGGGCCCCTAAAGTTTCAGAGCACACTGAAAAAAATCGTTGCTATGTCTCTGCCGCCACCATACACTGATCATCAAGCACAATGAAGGGTTCCGTTATTTGTCTAAATTTATCTTTGCAAACAAGCAGCAAGCAATGCACATTTCCACTGATATATTATCTGTGTGAAAAGCCAGTCTTAAAATATCAATATTAGTATAGTCCATTTGTCATTGCATCAAATGAACAAAATCTGAGATGTCATCTGCAGCAATTTCAGGTTTGTTTCAATTCATTCATGAACCTTGTCAAATGTGTGTTTCCAAGTCGGTTTTCTTTTCCGTATAAAAGCATCAATTCCTTCTTGCCCGTCTGCCAAGCAAAGGTTGTCTACCATCACTGCTCCAGTTTCGCTTGAAAACAAAAAAAAACAGAGAGAAAGATTATATCTTAATTCTTCCCTCACAGCTAGTAAAAAGCTACTTGAGGGACTTAGACTATTACCTGGTCTATAAAAATCAATATAATAAAATAATTTAATATAATCAGCAGTATCAACTCACCATTATAAAATCACACCAAACCACACCCCAACCCGACCCAACCCAACCCGACCCGAACCAAACCACACCAAACCACACCAACCCAAACAAACCACACCCCACCAGACCCCGACCCAACCCGAACCAAACCACACAAACCCAAACAAACCACACCCCACCAGACCCGACCGACCCGAACCAAACCACACAAACCCAAACCAAACCAAACCAACCAAACCAAACCAAACCACACCAAACCAAATCACCATTATGAAACCACACCCCACCAGACCGCGACCCAAACCAAACCACACCGGCCCAAACAAACCAATCCAACCACACCACACAACCAACCACACCACACAACCAGCCAAACCACACTACACCAATCCAACCAAACCACACCAACCAATCAACCACACCAACCAACCAACCAAACAACCACACCAACCAACCAAACCAAACCAACCAAACCACACCAACCAAACCAAACCAACCAACCAAACCACACCAACCAACCAAACCAAACCACACCAACCAACCAACCAAACCAAACCACACCAACCAATCAACCACACCAACCAACCAAACCACACCAACCAATCAACCACACCAACCAATCAACCACACCAACCAACCAAACCACACCAACCAACCAACCAAACCAAACCAACCAACCAAACCAAACCACACCAACCAATCAACCACACCAACCAATCAACCACACCAACCAACCAAACCACACCAACCAACCAACCAAACCAAACCAACCAACCAAACCAAACCACACCAACCAATCAACCACACCAACCAATCAACCACACCAACCAACCAAACCACACCAACCAACCAACCAAACCAAACCAACCAACCAAACCAAACCACACCAACCAACCAACCACACCAACCAAACCAAACCACACCAACCAATCAACCACACCAACCAACCAAACCACACCAACCAATCAACCACACCAACCAATCAACCACACCAACCAACCAAACCACACCAACCAATCAACCAACCAACCAACCAAACCACACCAACCAACCAACCAAACCAACCAACCAATCAACCAAACCAACCAAACCAAACCCAACCCAAACCAAACCCAAACCACACCCCACCAGACCCAACCCAAATCGACCCGAACCAAACCACACCAACCAAACCACACCCCACCAGACCCCGACCCAAACCAAACCACACCAACCCAAACAAACCAACCCAACCACACCACACAACCAACCACACCACACAACCAACCACACCACACAACCAGCCAAACCACACTACACCAATCCAACCAAACCACACCAACCAATCAACCACACCAACCAACCAACCAAACCATACCAACCACACCAACCAATCAACCACACCAACCAACCAAACCACACCAACCAACCAACCACACCAACCAAAACCAAACCAAACCAAACCAACCAACCAACCAACCACACCAACCAACCAACCAACCAACCAATCAACCACACCAACCAAAAACCACACCAACCAATCAACCACCAACCAACCAACCAAACCACCACCAACCAAACCAACCAACCAACCAAACCAACCAACCAAACCACACCAACCAACCAAATCGACCAACCAACCAAACCAACCAAAACACCCAAGACCAACTAAAACCAAACCAACCCAACCAAAACCACACCAACCAACCAACCACACCAAACCACACCAACCAATCAACCACACCAACCAATCAACCACACCAACCAACCAAACCACACCAACCAACCAACCAACCAAACCAAACCACACCAACCAAACCAAACCAAACCAACCACACCAACCAACCAACCACACCAACCAACCAACCAAACCACACCAACCAATCAACCACACCAACCAAACCAAACCACACCAACCAATCAACCACACAAACCAAACCAAACCAAACCCAACCCAAACCAAACCCAAACCACACCACGCCAAAACAAACCAACATAACCTTGATATTACAGGTCAATGAACAGGTAAAGCGGCATAAGAAGATATTTGACATAGGGGTCCTGATTTAATTTTTGTTCCAACAAATTTATAAAAATAGTTATGAGCCTTTTATATCCAACACTTATTTGTAATATAAGTGGGAGATGGAGGTGGGGGGAGGGGGGGGGGGAGGGAAGAGGAAGAAATTTAATGGAAAAATTTGGCAACATCATAAACCTTTCTGAAAATTGAAGAAAAAAAATCCGAAAATGAAGGAAATTTCTCGAAAATTTAAGTTAATTTCTCCCAAATTGAATTTCTTGAACATTATCACTTTGGAATAAAGAAAAAATGCGAAGGGAATCTGACTCTTTAAATCAATTTGTCCAACCTTCATTCTTTGGAGAGCCAAAATGGTACCTGGGTCCCGCCAATAAAATTATTGGGGCCCTATGCTCCTGGACAGGTACAACAGTTTTCTGTACAACCAAGAACCGAGAAAAGAGTTTAATAGTTATGAGTAATCAAAGAATGATTTTTTTTTAATATATTAAAAAATGTGATGTATGAACAGGAAAACACCAAATGCTTTAAGTTTTCTTTAAAGTTACTTCCCTAATTTCAGATCTTGAAAATATTTTAAATGCCTTCTCCAGCTTGAGGTTGGTTGGGGGTATGGTAAAGACCAAATCCACTTCATCAGAACTATATTTCTTTTTTCAAAGAAAAATGGCAGGATTTACATAACATAATAGAGACTGTGCCATTTATACATCGCAAAATAACAAAAAACATTTGCATATTTGCCCATATTTTCACAAAAATCTTCAAAATGTTATAAACTAGCCAATGAATGAAATGTTTTGCTTTCCTCATGTTTTATGTGAATTTTAATCATTTTAGCTAATGTTACCTCTACCTACGTCCATGTTGCCTCTACCTACGTCCTTGTTACCTCTACCTACGTCCATGTTGCCTCTACCAACGTCCATGTTACCTCTACCTACGTCCATGTTGCCTCTACCTAAGTCCATGTTGCCTCTACCTACGTCCATGTTGCCTCTACCTACGTCCATGTTACCTCTACCTACGTCCATGTTGCCTCTACCTACGTCCATGTTGCCTCTACCTACGTCCATGTTGCCTCTACCTACGTCCATGTTACCTCTACCCTCTACCTACGTCCATGTTGCCTCTACCTACGTCCGTGTTGCCTCTACCTACGTCCATGTTGCCTCTACCTACGTCCATGTTGCCTCTACCTACGTCCATGTTGCCTCTACCTACGTCCATGTTGCCTCTACCTACGTCCATGTTGCCTCTACCTACGTCCATGTTGCCTCTACCCACGTCCATGTTGCCTCTACCTGTCCATGCCCTCTACTACCTACGTGTTGCCTCTACCTACGTCCATGCTGCCTCTACCTACGTCCATGTTGCCTCTACCTACGTCCATGTTGCCTCTACCTACGTCCATGTTGCCTCTACCTCCATGTTGCCACTACCACCCCTCCATGTGTTGCCTCTACCTATGTCCATGTTGCCTCTACCTACGTCCATGTTGCCTCTACCTACGTCCATGTTGCCTCTACCTACGTCCGTGTTGCCTCTACCTACCATGTCCATTGCCTCTACCTACGTCCGTGTTGCCTCTACCTAGCCTCTACCTACGTCCGTGTTGCCTCTATCTACGTCCATGTTGCCTCTACCTACGTCCGTGTTGCCTCTACCTATGTCCGTGTTGCCTCTACCTACGTCCGTGTTGCCTCTACCTACGTTTATGTTGCCTCTACCTACGTCCATGTAGCCTCTACCTACGTCCATGTAGCCTCTACCTACGTCCATGTTGCCTCTACCTACGTCCGTGTTGCCTCTACCTACGTCCATGTTGCCTCTACCTAAGTCCATGTTGCCTCTACGTCCATGTTACTTCTCTACCTACATCCATGTCCTGTCCATGTTGCCTCTACCTCAGTCCATGCTGCCTCTACCTACGTCCATGCTGCCTCTACCTACGTCCATGCTGCCTCTACCTAAGTCCATGTTGCCTCTACCTACGTCCATGTTGCCTCTACCTCAGTCCATGCTGCCTCTACTCACGTCCATGCTGCCTCTACCTACGTCCATGTTACCTCTACCTGTTGATATACCTATAGCTTGTATAAAGTAAAGTGCAACAAAATATAGGCATGCATATACTGTACATGCATATTCAGATCCACTTAAAGTAGATAATTACAGAACACATAATGTAAACATCGCCCATGAGTTTCGTAAAGTGCACATAAAAGGCAACCAATAATTATTTTTATCATGTTCCAAAAAGTTGCAAAAAAAAACCAGTTTTGTTGTGCTACAGGTTTGCAGTATTACAAATTATTACGTGTATGCCTCTGGTCTGTCTTTTACAATTTGACTGTTGAAAGCTGCTTTTCCCAAGGCTAAAACAGATCGACTAAATCTGCATATCTTCTCAGCAAGAACTTGCGTCTAAAATGAGAAAAAGATCAACATATGCTGTGAAAATATCAGTATGCCAGCACTTAAAGTATTTTCTTTCAATCCACAGTATTCCCATCTTGACACCTAGGTCATATAGCCCTGTAAAAAATAATAAGCTTATCACTCTAACCTAGTTGGAAAAGTGATGCGGGCGCACGTTTTCTTTTTTTTCTTCTTCCCAAAGCCAATTCATTTTGGCAATTTGCAGTTTTCCAGATTAGGTCAGAAACATCAGGCATAATAAATATTGAAAACTATCGGAAGCAATCGTTCATATTTTGGTAGTAAATAGAAAGAATTGGAAGTACAAGTGCTGAATGACTGATCCGAGAGGAAAATGTGGAACTTTAATCAATGTTTAACAATATATTGATATGGGTCTGTACAACAACATTATCAATTTCTGTCTTCCATTATCAACCACCCACACCTTGTTTAATACTATGATATAATATCATAAATATACGATAAAACCAGCTTCTATTTTTAAAATGGATTTCTATTGTCCAAATGGGCTGAATAAAGCCTTCAAATTACCATTATACTCCTGGTACTTAAAAAAAACTCTGTACCAGAATAGCTAACACAATTCTTGCTTGCTATTCTGGTACATAATTTATAAAGTAACAAATAAGGAGTAAATTGGTAATGTGAAGACTTTATTTCAATCCATTTTAATAACAGAAATCCATTTTGAAAAAAAAGCTGTTTAAATAGGAATTTCAAAGTATGATAATAATCCTATAATTTTGTTACAATATTAATAGTTTTAGGAAGATTTCTTCTGTGGGAAAATATTTGTCTAAAATTGTGAAACAAAGAAAAGCTTTGATATTGAATGTATATTCTATAAGAAGTAAGCCTCATCTAAAAAGTGCAAATCAAAAAAGATACCACAAATTCAAACAAAAATTGATTATGAACTTCTAGGATGATGTTATCGTTTTGTAAGTATCTAAGCTCAAACAGATCTGCAACCTTCCACATTATTTCATTAACTTGAACTTTGTGAGAAGTTTTTCATACATTACGCTTTACTTAAAATAACAATAATCTTATTGGTATTCTAAAGGATTAGTTCAGTGGTCAAACATGTTCATCTTATATGAAAGAGGACTTCAAAACAAACAAAATGGTAAAGAAAGCATTCAAAATCTCATTCCGTTCATGAGATATTTAAGTTTAAAGTTTGGTATCATTTCTGCAGAAACGACTTGGTTAAGTGTTCTTATAAATATGCATGATAACATCTGCCGGATTAGGTGGGGTAGAGGTGAAAATGGGCAAGGGGGGGGTGTGAAAGGTGAACCTGTTTCACTTTAGAAAGAGGGTCTCTGATCCCATCTTAAAGTAAACACATAAATACCTTTGAAGGAATTCTTTCTCTACAAGAGAAAAATATTCATTAAAAAATTGTCAAGCATTTCCACACAAATTTTATACTACAATGCTTGTCCCTAAAATGTCAGACAACCCCCCCCCCCTCACCTCCAACACAAAAGAAAACATGGTAATGACAATAGCTTCAAACCTCGTCTTCCAGTTCATCTTCAGCTACTATCCTGTTGATGAGGCCATTTTGAAGAGCCACTGCAAAAAAATAAAAGATTACAATTTGAAAGAATTAGTTAGGTGGTCTGGGATGTCCAACAGGAGACACAATAAGACCAACAGGGGACACTAAGACCAACAGGGGACACTAAGACCAACAGAGGACATAAAGACCAACAGGGGACACAAAGACCAACAGGGGACACAAAGACCAACAGGGGACACAAAGACCAACAGGGGACACAAAGACCAACAGGGGACACAAAGACCAACAGGGGACACAGACCAACAGGTGACACATAGACCAACAGGGGACACAAAGACCAATAGGGGACACAAAGACCAACAGGGGACACAAAGCCCAACAGGGGACACAAAAATCAACAGGGGACACAAAAACCAACAGGGGACACAAAGACCAACAGGGGACACAAAGACAATAGGGGACACAAAGACCAACGGGGAACACAAAGACCAACAGGGGACACAAAGACCAACATGGGACACAAAGACCAACAGGTGACACATAGACCAACAGGGGACACAAAGACCAACAGGGGACACAAAGACCAACAGGGGACACAAAGACCAACAGGTGACACAGACCAACAGGGGACACAAAGACCAACAGGGGACACAAAGACCAACAGGGGACACAAAGACCAACAGGGGACACAAAGAGCAACAGGGGACACAAAGAGCAACAGGGGACACAAAGATCAAAAGGGGACACAAAGACCAACAGGGGACACAAAAACCAACAGGGGACACAATGATCAACAGGGGACACAAAAACCAACAGGGGACACAAAGATCAACAGGGGAAACAAAAACCAACAGGGGACACAATGATCAACAGGGGACACAAAGACCAACAGGGGACACAAAAACCAAGAGGGGACATAAAGACCAATAGGGGACACAAAAACCAACAGGGGACACAAAGACCAATAGGGGACACAAAGACCAACAGGGGACACAAAGACCAACAAAAAAGAAGCTAGTGCAATATCTTATGAGTTTAAGCTATAAAGGTGTTGGTTTTATATAACTGGTGTGACAAGGTTACTTAGCATGTGTTATGTATGCCCCACTCACTTTCCCTAGAATTGATTGAGCCACCCTCCCCCCCCCCCCCACCATTCCAACAAGGCATCCTCATAGCTCTTTACAAAGAAGCCAACTATCCACACAAATGAAGATGGCTATGCAGCCCATGTAAGCAGGTTGACATGTGTTGCAGCCAATAATGGAGCAATATGTCACCAACCACATAACTACCATGCTTTGTACTCTTATAAAGAATTTCTTTAATAGACATAGTTTCTTTGATTAAAAGACATAGCTTCTTTAATAAATAGACAAATAGACAGCTTCTTTAAATATAAGACATAGCTTCTTTATTTAATATACATAACTTCTTTATTTAATAGACATAGCTCCTTTAATTAATAGACAGCTTCTTTAATTAATAGACATAGCTTCTTTAATTAATAGACATAGCTTCTTTATTAAATAGACAGCTTCTTTAATTAATAGACATAGCTTCTTTATTTAATAGACATAGCTTTTTGATTGATAGACAGCTTCTTTAACCCTTACTCTCCCAAGGTTCAAAAAATAGAATAAGCTATTTCTGAAATTTTTGGAAAGAGGATTTTTTCAGCACTTTCTGTTCCATTTGTACCAAAACAAGTTCGACTTTTATGAAAGCTAACATGTTGAACTTTCCAAAAATGTGCATATTTCCGAACCCAAATATGCAAATTAGGTCATTGAATTAGCATATTAGGTCTCCAAACATTCTATCTTTATGACACGCTTGTGCCTTGTGGCTAAATAGCAAAAAAATATGGATAGAATTTCTGAATCGTCCTTGGAAAGACCTTTCATTTGGTACTATTCATGGATTTTTAGGAATCAGAAGAAAAAAATGACGCAAATATGAAAAACTTGGTGCATTTTGACGTAAAAATTATCCCCCAATTCTGTGAATAATCTATCTAATAGTGTATGGCACTAAATTTTCCAAAAAAATGCATTTTCCCCTTCTATGATGTCCAAAACTAATAGAATGCAGAAAAACAAGATGTTTACATCATCATTTGCAAAAAATAAAATAAGAAATTATGCAAATGATATGCAAATTAGGTCATTTACCTCAGTTATTATGCACGAAAGTGTTTTTTGTTTAATTCTGACCCAATTTCAGCCATTACAAGCTTCACAGCTACTTTTATGTTGATAGTCTATGCTGATTATCTATTGAACACTTACTTCTGTTCATTCCACATGGAATTCATAAGAAATGTTTGCCGAAAAGGTCCAAATTTGTAAAGTCTTCTGCTATACCTTGTTGCTGCAAATAGAATTAAAAAAAAAGAAAAAGAAAATTGCAACTATATTCATCCAACTTACTTTAGTTTGGTCTTGCCATAACCAGTTACCGAAGACCTCGTGTCGATCCCGGTCACTCTCCACCAGTACTTCCCACAGATGATAGTCTTTATCGGCTGCAGGGATGACCTTCGACTGTTGTATCTCCTGCAGCCGAGCATTCCGCTCTTCCTCCCTGGTTTTGAAGGCAGCTTTTTCCGCTGCAGTCGGATTTTCTTTGAGTGGTGATGGTGGCGAGACTGCAGCGGAAGGCCTGGAAGAGGGGCCTGGGCTCATCTTCAACGGTCTGTCCCTCTTCCTCTTGGGTTGGGAAGTAGCGGGCGGCTCGTCCTCTTCAAGCATACGCATAACATGTTATCGCATAACATGTTATTGTGGTTTCTAGTAGCGGGCGGCTCGTCCTCTTCAAGCATACGATAACATGTTATCGCATAACATGTTATTGTGGTTTCTAACCTGCCCCACAATTTTGTGGTAACCGTGGGGACAGACTTTTACAGCCGGAAGCCCGGGGGTACATACAGGGGTCCAAAATGTTTGTTTTATCGATCTAGTCATCACCACAACAGTGGCATAGCCAGGGGAGGGGAAAAGGATCATGGTCCCAAAAAAATGGGGCATCAAAATAATGTACCGGTACTAGGCCTATATACAAGCATTTTCCTCTAAATGGGCCTGGGGCACCCCAATATGTGTATTTTGCCCTAACATGGGACCCCTACTCCACTTTCCCCATAAAATTGTGATTTCGGCCCTGAAATAATGGAACTTGGATTTTGTGAAATTGGGAATACACATATTTCAGTAGGCCTAAATTTACAATTTTGCCATTGGGAAATACATATATTTCAGTCCATTTAGAAATGTTAGTATTGGGGTTCAGCTTTCATTTGTTTCATCCGGCTATTATAGAAAGGACCTAAATCCTTTTTTTATATGTGATTTTAGTGTCCCTTTTACTTGTTTATCGTAACAAGCAAAAAAATCCCCACTAATTTATCATTATAATTCTATAAGCCTTATTTTATTACTACACATTTACAATGTAGTACTTTCGCTATTTTTGAAAGAAAACACTTACCAACTCCGTAATTTGGAACAGATCACTATCCATCTCAGCAGCCTCTATATTCTCCTCTTCCTCAATCTGGTCGAGTTCTGGTACATCTTCTTCATCAGAAGTATTTTCCGACCCCTCTGAGTCATCATTATTCTGAAGAAAACATAGGAGTCGGAAGGCACGTTCGACGTTGTAACTTATATGTCGCCATTTTGTGATGTCGAATGTGCGAGGAAAAAAAAAAAAAATGCAAATTGACGTCATCATCAGAGACCTTTTAGGCAAGTAGAGGGGGTGCATCTGTTATTGTAATAGTTTGTCTGAACGATCTATTTCTCCTCTACCCGTAGAGATTTTAGAAATTCCAATACAATATTTATGCCGTTTTTTATAATTTTTTGATCAGAAAAGGTCCAAAATGGCCCAAAATCACAAATTTGGGCATATTTTCTCCAAAAAAACACAAACATTGACCAAGTACAAGTAAAAATCGTGTAGCAACCAACAATTCTTTATACTTTACCTGAAAAAAAAAATAGAACAAATATTCACGTATGACATTCGTCTTTCAAAAAAAAATGTAAAAAAATGTAGTTTTTTTAAAAAATGCACTTTTTTGTAACGATTTTACTCAAAAAATTTCAATCTAACCCCCCCAACAAAATAACCATATTATGAAAGATCTATTCAATCTGGTTTGAATGAACGTATTTGCAGCTCTATAGGATTTTGGAAAGGTACTAAAAAAAATGATTGGAAAATGGATCGTAACTGTCACGGTCACCGTGACGCTGGGAGAGTAAGGGTTAATTAATAGACAGCTTTTTTGATTAATAGACAGCTTCTTTAATAAATAGACAGCTTCTTTAATTAATAGACATAGCTTCTTAAAATAATAGACAGCTTCTTTAATTAATAGATATAGCTTCTTTAATTAATAGACATAGCTTATTTAATTAATAGACATAGCTTTTTAAATGATAGGCATAGTTTCTTTAATTAATAGACATAACAGATTTGCAAAAAACAAATTGGTAACTTAAGAATCTAATACACAGTAAACTAGTCAATCCTTAACTGTAAACAAGTCAATCGTTATCAGTAAAGTAGCCATCCATAACAGTAAACTAGTCAAACCCTAACAGTATACTAGTCAAACTTTAGCAGTAAACTAGTCAATCCTTAACAGTAAATTAGTCAATCCTTAACAATAACCTAGTCAATTCCCAACAGTAAACTAGTCAATCATTAACAGTAAACTAGTCAATTGTTAACAGTAAACTAGTCAATCCTTGACAGTAAATTAGTCAATCCTTAACAATAACCTAGTCAATTCCCAACAGTAAACTAGTCAATCATTAACAATAAACTAGTCAGTCCTTAACAGTAAACTAGTCAATCCTTAACAGTAAATTAGTCAATCCTTAACAATAACCTAGTCAATTCCCAACAGTAAACTAGTCAATCATTAACAGTAAACTAGTCAATTGTTAACAGTAAACCAGTCAATCCTTGACAGTAAATTAGTCAATCCTTAACAATAACCTAGTCAATTCCCAACAGTAAACTAGTCAATCGTTAAGAGTAAACTAGTCAATCGTTAACAACAGTAAACTAGTCAATCCTTAACAGTAAACTAGTCAATCTTTAACAGTAAACCAGTCAATCCTTAACAGTAAACCAGTCAATCCTTAACAGTCAACTAGTCAATCCGTAACAGTAAAGTAGTCAATCCTTAATAGTAAACTAGTCAATCCTTAACAGTCAACTAGTCAATCCTTAACAGTAATCAATCCTCAACAGTAAACTAGTCAATCCTTAACAGTAAACTAGTCAACCTTAACAGTAAACTAGTCAGTCCTTAACAGTAAACTAGTCAATCCTAACAGTAAACTAGTCAATCCTTAACAGTCAACTAGTCAATCTTTTACAGTCAACTAGTCAAATCTTAACAGTAAACTAGTCCATAACAGTAAACTAGTCAATCCTTAACAGTAAACTAGTCAATCCTTAACAGTAAACTAGTCAATCCTTAACAGTAAACTAGTCAATCCCTTACAGTAAACTAGTCAATCCTTTACAGTAAACTAGTCAATCCTTAACAATCAACTAATCAATCCTTAACAGTAAACTAGTCAATCGTTAACAGTAACCTAGTCAATCCTTAACAGTAGTCAATCCTCAACAGTAAACTAGTCAATCAGTAACAGTAAACTAGTCAGTCCTTAACAGTAAATTAGTCAATCCTTAACAATGACCTAGTCAATCCCCAACAGTAAACTAGTCAATCGATAACAGTAAACTAGTCAATCGTTAACAGTAAACTAGTCAATTCTTAACAGTAAACTAGTCAATCTTTAACAGTAATCAATTCTTAACGGTAAATTAGTCAATCCTTAACAGTAATCAATTCTTAACAGTAAACTAGTCAATCCTTAACAGTAAACTAGTCAATCGATAACAGTAAACTAGTCAATCGTTAACAGTAAACTAGTCAATTCTTAACAGTAAACTAGTCAATCCTTAACAGCTAACTAGTCAATCCTTAACAGTAAACTAGTCAATCGTTAACAGTCAACTTGTCAATCCTTAACAGTAAACTAGTCAATCCTTAACAGTAAACTAGTCAATCGTTAACAGTCAACTAGTCAATCCTTACAGCTAACTAGTCAATCCTTAACAGTAGACTAGTCAATTGTTAACAGTAAACTAGTCAATTCTTAACAGTAAACTAGTTAATCCTTAACAGTAAACTAGTCAATCCTTAACAGTAAACTAGTCAATCTTTAACAGTAAACTAGTCAATCTTTAACAGCTAACTAGTCAATCCTTAACAGTAAACTAGTTAATCGTTAACAGTCAACTTGTCATGTCTTAACAGTAAACTAGTCAATCCTTAACAGTAAACTAGTCAATCCTTAACAGTAAATTAGTCAATCCTTAATAGTAAACTAGTCAATCCTTAACAGTAAACTAGTCAATCCTTAACAGTAGACTAGTCAATCCTTATCAGTCAACTAGTCAATCCTTAACAGCTAACTAGTCAATCTTTAACAGTAGACTCGTCAATCGTTAACAGTCAACTAGTCAATTCTGAACAGTAAACTAGTTAATCCTTAACAGTAAACTAGTCAATCCTTAACAGTAAACTAGTCAATCCTTAACAGTAAACTAGTCAATCCTTAACAGTAAACTAGTCAATCCTTAACAGTAAACTAGTCAATCGTTAACAGTCAACTTGTCAATCCTTAACAGTAAACTAGTCAACCCTTAACAGTAAACTAGTCAATCCTTAACAGTAAACTAGTCAATCCTTAACAGTAGAGGGTAGAGTGGTGTTTACCTTCTGAGGATATTGGCTCTCCTGTAAAAAGCATTTCCATAGCAAGTTTATGAGGCACAGCCCGTCCGACTGCTACAGCTGGGGTAGAACAAAACAAACCAACACTAGCCCTGTAGGGAAAATAATAGCATTTTTACATAATTTAAGAATTATACAGAGATGTTCCATAGTATCAACATAAATATACCATGGTATCAACATAGATGTACCATGGTATCAACATAAATGTACCATGGTATCAACATAAATGATCCATGGTATCAACATAAATGTTCCATGGTATCAACATAAATATACCATGGTATCAACATAAATGTACCATGGTATCAACATAGATGTACCATGGTATCAACATAGATGTACCATGGTATCAACATAAATGATCCATGGTATCAACATAAATGTTCCATGGTATCAATATAAATGTACCATAGTATCAACATAAATGTACTATGGTATCAACATAAATGTACCATGGTATCAACATAAATGTACCATGGTATCAACATAAATGTACCATGGTATAAACATAAATGTACCATGGTATCAAGATGAATGTACCATGGTATCAACATAAATGTACCATGGTATCAACATAAATATACCATGGTATCAACATAAATGTACCATGGTATCAACATAAATGTACCATGGTATAAATATAAATATACCATGGTATCAACATAAATGTCCATGGTATCAACATAAATGTACCATAGTATCAACATAAATGTACCAGGTATCAAGATAAATGTACCATGGTATCAACATAAATGTACCATAGTATCAACATAAATGTACCATGGTATCAACATAAATGTACCATGGTATCAACATAAATGTACCAGGTATCAACATAAATGTACCATGGTATCAACATAAATGTACCATAGTATCAACATAAATGTACCATGGTATCAACATAAATGTACCATGGTATCAACATAAATGTACCATAGTATCAACATAAATGTACCAGGGTATCAACATAAATGTACCATGGTATCAACATAAATGTACCATAGTATCAACATAAATGTACCATGGTATCAACATAAATGTACCATGGTATCAACATAAATGTACCATGGTATCAACATAAATGATCCATGGTATCAACATAAATGTTCCATGGTATCAACATAAATATACCATGGTATCAACATAAATGTACCATGGTATCAACATAAATATACCATGGTATCAACATAAATGTACCATGGTATCAACATAAATGTACCATGGTATAAATATAAATATACCATGGTATCAACATAAATGTCCATGGTATCAACATAAATGTACCATAGTATCAACATAAATGTACCAGGGTATCAAGATAAATGTACCATGGTATCAACATAAATGTACCATGGTATCAACATAAATGTACCATAGTATCAACATAAATGTACCATGGTATCAACATTAATGTACCAAGGTATCAACATAGATGTACCATGGTATCAACATGAATGTACCATGGTATCAACATAAATGTACCATGGTATCAACATAAATGTACCATGGTATCAACATAAATGTACCATAGTATCAACATAAATGTACCATGGTATCAACATTAATATACCAAGGTATCAACATAGATGTACCATGGTATCAACATAAATGTACCATGGTATCAACATAAATGTACCATGGTATCAACATAAATGTACCATGGTATCAACATAAATGTACCATGGTATCAACATAGATGTACCATGATATCAACATAAATGTACCATGGTATCAACATTAATGTACCATGGTATCAACATAAATGTACCATGGTATCAACATAGATGTACCATGGTATGAACATAAATATACCATAGTATCAACATAAATGTACCATAGTATCAACATAAATGTACCATGGTATCAACATAAATGTCCATGGTATCAACATAAATGTACCATAGTATCAACATAAATGTACCATGATATCAAGATAAATGTACCATGGTATTAACATAAATGTACCATGGTATCAACATAAATGTACCATAGTAACAACATAATTGTACCATGGTATCAACATAAATGTACCATAGTATCAACATAAACATATACCATGGTATCAATCAACATAAATGTACCATGGTATCAACATAAATGTACCATGGTATCAACATAAATGTACCATGGTATCAACATAGATGTACCATGGTATCAACATAAATGTACCATGGTATCAACATAAATGTACCATGGTATCAACATAAATGTACCATGGTATCAACATAAATGTACCATGGTATCAACATAAATGTACCATGGTATCAACATAAATGTACCATGGTATCAACATAAATGTACCATAGTATGAACATAAATGTACCATGGTATGAACATAGATGTACCATGGTATCAACATAAATGTACCATGGTATCAACATAGATGTACCATGGTATGAACATAAATATACCATGGTATCAACATAAATGTACCATGGTATCAACATAAATGTACCATGGTATCAACATAAATGTACCATGGTATCAACATAAATGTACCATGGTATCAACATAAATGTACCATGGTATCAACATAGATGTACCATGGTATCAACATAAATGTACCATGGTATCAACATAAATATACCATGGTATCAACATAAATGTACCATAGTATCAACATAAATGTACCATGGTATCAACATAGATGTACCATGGTATCAACATAAATGTACCATAGGTAACAACATAAATGTACCATGGTATCAACATAAATGTTCCATGGTATCAACATAAATGTACCATAGTATCAACATAAATGTACCATGGTATCAACATAAATGTACCATGGTATCAACATAAATGTACCATGGTATCAACATAAATGTACCATGGTATCAACATAAATGTACCATAGTATCAACATAAATGTTCCACAGTATCAATATAAATGTACTATGGTATCAACATAAATGTTCCTTGGTATCAACATAAATGTGCCATGGTATCAACATAAATGTTCCATAGTATCATGAACATAAATGTTTCATGGTATCAACATAAATCTTCCCTGGTATCAACTGCAGAACTAGTAATAAAATCTTTGAAAATATCATTAAAATATTAAATGTTGATTTTACTTGGATTTAAACAATTTCCCCAGCAAAATCAGTTGGACTTATTAACATATTTAGACAATGAAATAATCACTGTCTTAATTGGTTGTTAATTGGAACTATATAATATACATGATATAAGATTTGCAAAGTATATTCTGATTTTTATCTGTTTTATTCTCCAACCTTGTTGTATCATTTCTGGTAACCCCCTCCCTCTCATCCTTCTTTCCTCTCTAGCTTAAGTTAGCTATAGAATACAAGACATATAATATGCAAGGCATTTTCTAATTTTTTCCTGTTTTATTCTCCAGCCTTGTTTTATTATTTCTGCTACTCCAGCTCAAGGGAGCAGTCTACATAAGCTTCTGACCATGTACATTTCCCACACTATTGCACATTTCATCATGTATGCAATACACAGTGACCCAACAGGTAATTTTTTTAATAAAGCGATAAAATATATGTTCATTCTTTCTAGTTCTTTTTTATGCATTTTAAACAACCTAACACAAAAATGTTTTAAAAAGACTAATGTTTTGGCATCATGTTTATATGCATATTTATTGCACGGTTCAAAGGACTTTGCAATCTCGAATGACCCTTCTAAAATCTAAAATTGGGCCATTCTCCTCACACCAAAGTCCTTTACCCGTGCATTATATACGAATATAAACAATCTGCCTCAACATTAATAATTAATTAAGAGCATAATCATACTTCACCTTACCCTGGTGTTGCAAATCGTGCTCTCACTTGCCACAGCCAGATCACATGTCGCTACAAGTTGACAGCCTGCTGCAGTTGCCAGACCTGCAACAAAAGCAGAAGATATCCGTTAAAAGATTACTCAAATATAGACCAGATCAGTATTTAAATTTGACAAAAAAACACTTTCATGAAGAAATATCTTTCCTTAGGAGAAATGGTCCGTCAATCATTTACAGTTATTGCACACAACAGCTCAGCCTTATGATACAAACACAAAAGTTTAAAAAAAAAAATTCTCCCACTAAGACACGGATGAGTGATTAATTCATTCACAAATGTGCCTTGATTATTCAGCATTGACTTCTGTAATCTTATACACACAAATAACCTTGGGCTACTTAGCTGTGGTGTGCATGGGAATGGCAGATAAACAATCATTGTTTGGAGTGGAAACACAATACACTAAACAAGACGCCAGTTGGTAATTGCCACACCTGAGTTTTCAGGATTATGTCGGGTGACGGTCGGCTTAAAGAGAAACTTTTCCGCATGTTTAAGTTTTGAGCTATGGTTGATAAAAGTTCTAGAAGTTTTTAATTTATGCAAAATTTGTTATGTAATAACATTGGCGGACACCTCAAGATCTGTGTTGCTAATGTTGCCTCCATAGGTCCAAATACCTTCAATAACTGGGAATGCATCACACCAGAACCAATCCAACAGCCAGTAACTTGATATTTATCACTCCCTAAGCTGAAAATAACTATGAGGTCATTCTTACAAACAACCCAACAATTGCTCCACTGGCTCAAATATTCTTCCTACTGGAAATGAGGTTTTAGTGTATAAAAGAAAAACAGAAAATATTTATCTTGAATTATTTGTTTGATGAGGGCTTAACGGCACCACGACAGCGGTCAAATTGTGCCTGAGAGGTTAGATCATTCCAGAGGTAGGAAGGAAAGAAAATAGGGAGAGATTGAGAAAACACGAGACTAAAAGCCAGAAAGCTGGGATCGGAGAGGTGCATGGGTGAAGAAAAAAAAAGTAGAGAGAGGGGGTGGGAGAGGACTAAATATGGTTGTAGAGGGAAGCATGATGAAGAAAGGCGATCATTTTATCCGAAGGGTTTTTCTGAAAGAGCCTGGCTATTGAGTTGTGGGGAGCGAGGAAAGCTCTGGGAAAGTTGTACAAGGGGCAAGCAAGGAGAACGTGAATTGAAACAATTTTTACACAAACCTTCCCAAGTATTTCACCAAACAAAACTTACCACCTTCTTTATTACTCTGAGGATGGCAATCAACCATTACTTCAATTCATATGTCAGGCCTGGGCCTGTAGGCATAGGAGGAGGGTGGAGGGTAGGGAGGGGGGGGGGGAATGGGGTATAAAATATGTTCTTCATCACGATTGATTCACCATTCATATAATCACCAAATTTAGCGAGCCTTTAGCAATCAATTGCAACCAAGCTTCACCCAAAAATCAGGGGGAAAAAAAAAGAAAAAAACTTCTACGTGTTCAATAAAAACTGATGAATTTTTAATGAAACTCAAAGTTCCCACACAAAAAGACCATGCATTTTCAGAAAACAATTATGACAAGAATCTCACCAAAATTCAAATATCAGGTCTTAAAATTACCCGTTACACTGATAAAACGAGTTAAAAATAAAGGTCCTGGGTTTAGATGACCTTCAAACAGGTGTAGAAATAAAATATCAGCAGTAAATGTTGCCAATATTAGAACATGCATCCCAAAATATAAAACAGCTCCCATTTATAATAGTTTCATTATCTCAATAAACAAAAACAATAAAGACACTAAAAAAAAAAAAAAGTTTCTTAAAGAAACTTTGGTTGAAATTAACATTTACTGAATCTCCAAAATTTCTATACCTTGCACTTGAGCAATAACAGGAACAGGCATATCCCAATCACAAGCATCATTTCTGAACAAGAGTCAAAAACTCTCTTATGATAGTCTCGCCCTGTTTCACTCGTCTAAAGGAAAGAAGACAATTTAAAGAATGATATCTGATGAACTGTATTGTAGGATTGAGTGGCATCCCGGTACTCACACAAGTACCGGTACATTAGTAGAGTGCTCACGCAAGTACCGGTACATTAGTAGCAGTACTCATGCAAGAACCGGTACATTAGTAGCGGTACTCATGCAAGTATTGGTACATTAGTAGCGGTACTCATGCAAGTACCAGTACATTAGTAGCAGTACTCACACAAGTACCAGTACATTGGTAGCAGTACCCACGCAAGTACCGGTACATTAGTAGCGGTACTCACATAAGCACCAGTACATTAGTAGCAGTACTCACACAAGTACCAAGTACTGGTACATTAGTAGCGGCACTCACACAAGTACCAGTACATTAGTAGCGGTACTCACGCAAGTACAGGTACATTAGTAGTGGTACTCACACAAGCACCAGTACATTAGTAGCGGTACTCACACAAGCACCGGTACATTAGTAGCGGTACTCACACAAGTACCAGTACATTAGTAGCGGTACTCACACAAGTACCGGTACATTAGTAGCGGTACTCACAATTACCAACTGCTAAGAAGTTACTACTACTAGTACTTCAAAAAATTACCGTTTCCAACACTTAAAATAAATATTAATGACTAGAGCTTGTGAACTAGAGATCCCCTATAAATGTAATGTTTAGGGAGAACGATTGAGCACCAACTCATAATGAAGTAATAGTTCTGTGATGTTTTTTATGCATGTATGAAGTACCGGTACTTCCAACCAGGGAGTTCTTATTTGGACCAAATAACAACTCTCTGTTCAAACTGTACTGGTTCTTTGTTGATTGTTTGCCTGATGAGGGCTTAACGGCAAAACGACATTGAAGGTCAAATTGTGCCCAAGAGATTAGATCATTCCAGAGGTAGGAAGAAAAGAAAATACGGGGAGATTAAAAGAATCACGGGAACTAAAAGCCAAAAAGCTGGGATTGAGAGAGGACTTCTTTGTTGACAAAATTACTGGTACCAAAATATTCTGGTACCACGCAACGCTGCTGTATTCTATATGGTATTACTATTTGTTGGTACCACGCAAGGCTGCTGTATTCTATATGGTATTACTATTTGTTGGTACCACGCAACGCTGCTGTATTCTATATGGTATTACTATTTGTTGGTACCACGCAACGCTGCTTTATTCTATATGGTATTGCTATTTGTTGGTACCACTCAACGCTGCTGTATTTTATAAAATATTACTATTTGTTGGTACCACGCAACGCTGCTGTATTCTATATGTATTACTATTTGTTGGTACCATGCAACGCTGGTGTATTCTATATAATATTACTATTTGTTGGTACCACGCAACGCTGCTGTATTCTATATGGTATTACTATTTGTTGGTACCAGGCAACGCTGGTGTATTCTATATGGTATTACACTTGTTGGTACCAAGCAACGCTGCTGTATTTTATATGGAATTAATATTTGTTGGTACCACGCAACGCTGCTGTATTCTATATGGTATTACTATTTAATGGTACCATGCAACGCTGGTGTATTCTATATGGGATTACTATTTGTTGGTACCATATGCTGTATTCTATATAATATTACTAATTGTTGGTACCATGCAACACTGCTGTATTCTATATGGTATTACTATTTGTTGGTACCATGCAACGCTGGTGTATTCTATATGGTATTACTATTTGTTGGTACCATGCAACGCTGCTGTATTCTATATGGTATTACTATTTGTTGGTACCATGCAACGCTGCTGTATTCTATATGGTATTACTATTTGTTGGTACCATGCAACGCTGCTGTATTCTATATGGTATTACTATTTGTTGGTACCACGCAACGCTGGTGTATTCTATATAATATTACTATTTGTTGGTACCACGCAACGCTGCTGTATTCTATATGGTATTACTATTTGTTGGTACCATGCAACGCTGCTGTATTCTATATGGTATTACTATTTGTTGGTACCACGCAACGCTGCTGTATTCTATATGGTATTACTATTTGTTGGTAGCACGCAACGCTGCTGTATTCTATATGGTATTACTATTTGTTGGTACCACGCAACGCTGGTGTATTCTATATGGTATTACTATTTGTTGGTTACCACGCAACGCTGCTGTATTCTATATGGTATTAATATTTGTTGGTACCATGCAACGCTGCTGTATTCTATATGGTATTACTATTTGTTGGTACCATGCAACGCTGCTGTATTCTATATAATATTACTATTTGTTGGTACCATGCATCGCTGCTGTATTCTATATGGTATTACTATTTGTTGGTACCATGCAACGCTGGTGTATTCTATATGGTATTACTATTTGTTGGTACCACGCAACGCTGCTGTATTCTATATGGTATTACTATTTGTTGGTACCACGCAACGCTGGTGTATTCTATATGGTATTACTATTTGTTGGTTACCACGCAACGCTGCTGTATTCTATATGGTAGTACTATTTGTTGGTACCACGCAACGCTGGTGTATTCAATATAATATTACTATTTGTTGGTACCACGCATCGCTGCTGTATTCTATATGGTATTACTATTTGTTGGTACCACGCATCGCTGCTGTATTCTATATGGTATTACTATTTGTTGGTACCACGCAACGCTAGTGTATTCTATATGGTATTACTATTTGTTGGTACCACGCAACGCTGCTGTATTCTATATGGTATTACTATTTGTTGGTAGTACGCAACGCTGCTGTATTCTATATGGTATTACTATTTGTTGGTACCACGCAACGCTGGTATATTCTATATGGTATTACTATTTGTTGGTTACCACGCAACGCTGCTGTTTTCTATATGGTATTACTATTTGTTGGTACCACGCAACGCTGCTGTATTCTATATGGTATTACTATTTGTTGGTACCACGCAACGCTGCTGTATTCTATATGGTATTACTATTTGTTGGTACATACCACGCAACGCTGCTGTATTCTATATGGTATTACTATTTGTTGGTACCACGCAATGCTGCTGTATTCAATATGGTATTACTATTTGTTGGTACCACGCAACCTGCTGTATTCTACATAATATTACTATTTGTTGGTACCACGCAACGCTGCTGTATTCTAGATGGTAGTACTATTTGTTGGTACCACTCAACGCTGCTGTATTCTATATGGTAGTACTATTTGTTGGTACCACTCAACGCTGCTGTATTCTATATGGTATTACTATTTGTTGGTACCATGCAACGCTGCTGTATTCTATATGGTATTACTATTTGTTGGTACCATGCAACGCTGCTGTATTCTACATGGTATTACTATTTGTTGGTACCACGCAACGCTGCTGTATTCTATATGGTATTACTATTTGTTGGTACCATGCAATGCTAGTGTATTCTATATGGTATTACTATTTGTTGGTACCACGCAACGCTGCTGTATTCTATATGGTATTACTATTTGTTGGTACCACGCAACGCTGGTGTATTCTATATGGTATTACTATTTTTGAGCTAAAAAGGAGACAGGAAAACTATTTCATACAAAGACCTCAACAAATACTTTTTACATACTGTAGGTAGCAGTTTCAACTCCCTTCGCGAGCAATGCGTTGTGTTCGTGAACAACAACACACTTGACTATTTTTGCCCCAGTCAACTCAGCTGTAAAATGAGTACCAAGACTGCTGGGAAGTGACATGTCCCCCAATAATTTTGTTGGGGGACCAATATCATTGTGTCCCCTGAAAAATAAAGCCTTATATAAAGCATGTATGGCTGTCTACACCACTTTGTGCATTTGTTCCCCTCCCCCAAAAATTTGAAAAGAAATCGCCACCAATGATTTCAACCATACCATGATGAAATATTTTGTAACTAAATACCATGTACTTTATACTGTATCTCAACCATAGACACTCTCCATCAATGTAAATTTCAGATGGACAAAATAATAAATCAAATACTAGTCTTTAACCTTCAAACAGCAAGTTGATTTCATTGGTGCATGTACTGGAGGCAAAATGGGTAAATTTAATTCTTTTCCTGGCATTACTAAGCAAACAGTAGAAAGAATGCATGTTGTACCAATTCCTTTAAATCATGGCCTGCACAGAAAACTGGACCTCCTGCAGAGATAATGACAACTCGCAAATCAGGATCGTCAGACTTGTGAAGTAAGTCGTTCGTCAGAGATTTGATCATGGCAAGAGATAAGGCATTTCTGAAAAAGGAAGTGACCAAAACTAACTTTAATCTAGTGGCATAAAGAAACACACACACAGAAAAAAAAAAAAACATTTTAAACATGTTTTTTTCATAAAAAAATGACTTGTCAAATATAAGTTCATGGCAATATATCATGCACTGGAGATAAGCAATCCACATAAACCGCCCCCCCACCCCCCTCCCTTACCCCCTTCTAATTTAAATTTTGTCTAATTCATAGGAAGTTTCTAAATATTAACTTTTAAAAATCAGGAATGTGACAAAATTATGACATTCACATACATTTACAGGAATTTCCAAATGTATTCAAACACTTATACATTTATAAATCTATACATTTTTATATTGACGGATGCTAATACATGATCCTTGTCATTTTAATTCGAAAACCAATACAGAACAATGCAAGCTGAACAAAAATTTAAATAGCCTTTACTTCCACAACATATTTTGTTAACATGGAACACAGCAGAAAGAAGGGGGAAGGAAGGTGGTTAAAGGAAGGGGGGGGGGGGAGGTCTCAACCTATATTCTAACAAAAGGAGATCTTTAAATTTTTTGAAGTTTGGTTACAACTTTTCCCTTTGTCACAAGAAGGGCACCAAGTACACAAACCTTTTCTTTGGGTCATTCAAAATATTTTTCTTATTCCATTTTTTTGAGTAGTGATTGTCAAAGGTTCTCCATCTGAGGTTGAAGTTGATGAAAATCTTGGAGAGGACATCCATCTTGGAAATGAGCATGTATCTTCTTGCCAGCATTTTGCCTGCAAATGTAATGAAAAAAAAGATTAATAAGAAATCCTAGGAGGGGGGAGGGGGCCTTTCCATATGTGAGGTATATGTATATGTGCTGCCTGAGCAGTGCCTTTTTTGCACCATTTTCGTAGTGCAGGTGTCTGTTTTTAATGTTAAAAATATATAAAATTGTATTAAATTATTATCATTATTATTTTTTAAGTAAAAAAAATGTCTTTTTGAATCATTTTTGTAGTGCAGGTCCCAAAAAATGAGGTTTGACTGTGTTAATCTTTTACTGCTGGTCCATTTTTACAATATTTCCGTTGAATACTCATACAGCAGGCATCAAAATTGACTTCTTTAATACTGCGAGGTTTTTTTTTAGTTGGTGGGCTGCACACCCCTACCACTTTTAGTATGAAGTGCACACCCCCCATTTTATATCCTCCCTCTCCCTCCTCCTTTCTTCCCTGTAAGAAATTAAAGTGCATGTATACTGTAAGATGCAAACAGCAATATCTTGATAAAAGATAAATGAATTATCTCTGGGACAAATATCCTGGTGATAGAATTCATCCCTTACTGCAACAAGAATAAGGTCAGCTCAACAAAAAAAAAAATCCCAAGAATAACAAAAAAAATGACTCAATACTTTGCAATTAAAAAAAAAAAAAAGCAGGCTGAAATCAAGTTCAATTTTCCAATACCACACTTTAACAAAAAAATGACAAAGTTTTAAAGTAAGTACATGAAACTTACTTACTGCAGCCTGCAATTTACAAGTTCAGCAGCTTTGAGTCGTAGAATAAGAAAACACGATAGCAGGCTGAGATTACAAGTTCAGCAGCTTCGAGTCGTAGAATAAGAAAACAGGATAGCAGGCTGAGATTACAAGTTCAGCAGCTTCGAGTCGTAGAATAACAAAACACGATAGGGCTGAGATTACAAGTTCAGCAGCTTCGAGTCGTAGAATAAGAAAACACGATAGCAGGCTGAGATTACAAGTTCAGCAGCTTTGAGTCGTAGAATAAGAAAACACGATAGCAGGCTGAGATTACAAGTTCAGCAGCTTTAAGTCGTAGAATAACAAAACAGGATAGCAGGCTGAGATTACAAGTTCAGCAGCTTCGAGTCGCAGAATAAGAAAACACGATAGCAGGCTGAGAATGTTAAGTCTCCCCATAAAAATACAAAATTACCACCATTGCCAGAAAGAAAAAATACAAAAACTTAAAAATCAGTAAATTTAATATTGACTTTTAAATTGTAACTGATTTGAAGCTAACCACCCACTCAGGTAAACCATATCACTAAATACAAGAAATCTTTATGCACCTCATATGGTATTACGCACTCTCTTGCACCTCATATGGTATTAAGCACTCTCTTGCACCTCATAAGGTACTAAGCACTCTCTTGCACCTCATATAGTATTAAGCACTCTCTTTGCACCTCATATGGTATTACACTCTCTTGCACTCTCTTGCACACTCACCTCATATGGTATTAAGCACTCTCTTGCACCTCATATGGTATTAAGCACTCTCTTGCACCTCACCTCATATGGTATTAAGCACTCTCTTGCACCTCATATGGTATTAAGCACTCTCTTGCACCTCATGGTATTAAGGTATTAAGCACTCTCTTGCACCTCATATGGTATTATTAAGCACTCTCTTGCACCTCATATGGTATTAAGCACTCTCTTGCACCTCATATGGTATTAAGCACTCTCTTGCACCTCATATGGTATTAAGCACTCTCTTGCACCTCATATGGTATTAAGCACTCTCTTGCACCTCATATGGTATTAAGCACTCTCTTGCACCTCATATGGTATTAGGAACTCTCTTGCACCTCATATGGTATTAAGCACTCTCTTGCACCTCATATGGTATTAAGCACTCTCTTGCACCTCATATGGTATTAAGCACTCTCTTGCACCTCATATGGTATTAGGAACTCTCTTGCACCTCATATGGTATTAAGCACTCTCCTCATATGGTATTAAGCACTCTCTTGCACCTCATATGGTATTATTAAAGCAGCACTCTCTTGCACCTCATATGGTATTAAGCACTCTCTTGCACCTCATATGGTATTAAGCACTCTCTTGCACCTCATATGGTATTAAGCACTCTCTTCTCTTGCACCTCATATGGTATTAAGCACTCTCTTGCACCTCATATGGTATTAAGCACTCTCTTGCACCTCATATGGTATTAAGCACTCTCTTGCACCTCTTGCACCTCATGGTATTAAGCACTCTCTTGCACCTCATATGGTATTAAGCACTCTCTTGCACCTCATATGGTATTAAGCACTCTCTTGCACCTCATATGGTATTAAGCACTCTCTTGCACCTCATATGGTATTAAGCACTCTCTTGCACCTCATATGGTATTAAGCACTCTCTTGCACCTCATATGGTATTAAGCACTCTCTTGCACCTCATATGCACCTCATCTTGCATGGTATTAAGCACCTCACTCTCTTGCACCTCATATGGTATTAAGCACTCTCTTGCACCTCATATGGTATTAAGCACTCTCTTGCACCTCATATGGTATTAAGCACTCTCTTGCACCTCATATGGTATTAAGCACTCTCTTGCACCTCATATGGTATTAAGCACTCTCTTGCACCTCATATGGTATTAAGCACTCTCTTGCACCTCATATGGTATTAAGCACTCTCTTGCACCTCATATGGTATTAAGCACTCTCTTGCACCTCATATGGTATTAAGCACTCTCTTGCACCTCATATGGTATTAAGCACTCTCTTGCACCTCATATGGTATTAAGCACTCTCTTGCACCTCATATGGTATTAAGCACTCTCTTATGGTATTAAGCACCTCATATGGTATTAAGCACTCTCTTGCACCTCATATGGTATTAAGCACTCTCTTGCACCTCATATGGTATTAAGTTGCACCTCATATGGTATTAAGCACTCTCTTGCACCTCATATGGTATTAAGCACTCTCTTGCACCTCATATGGTATTAAGCACTCTCTTGCACCTCATATGGTATTAACACTCTTGCACTTATGGTATTAAGCACTCTCTTGCACCTCATATGGTATTAACTCTCTTGCACTCTCTTGCACCTCATATGGTATTAAGCACTCTCTTGCACCTCATATGGTATTAAGCACTCTCTTGCACCTCATATGGTATTAAGCACTCTCTTGCACCTTGCACCTCATATGGTATTAAGCACTCTCTTGCACCTCATATGGTATTAAGCACTCTCTTGCACCTCATATGGTATTAAGCACTCTCACCTTGCACCTCATATGGTATTAAGCACTCTCTTGCACCTCATATGGTATTAAGCACTCTCTTGCACCTCATATGGTATTAAGCACTCTCTTGCACCTTGCATGGTATTAAGCACTCTCTTGCACCTCATATGGTATTAAGCACTCTCTTGCACCTCATATGGTATTAATGGTATTAGGACTCTCTTGCACCTCATATGGTATTAAGCACTCTCTTGCACCTCATATGGTATTAAGCACTCTCTTGCACCTCATATGGTATTAAGCACTCTACCTGCACCTCATATGGTATTAAGCACTCTCTTGCACCTCATATGGTATTAAGAACTCTCTTGCACCTCATATGGTATTAAGCAACTCTCTTGCACCTCATATGGTATTAAGCACTCTCTTGCACCTTATGCACCTCTTGCACCTATGGTATTAAGCACTCTCTTGCACCTCATATGGTATTAAGCACTCTCTTGCACCTCATATGGTATTAAGCACTCTCTTGCACCTCATATGGTATTAAGCACTCTCTTGCACCTCATATGGTATTAAGTATATGGTATTAGGTACTCTCTTGCACCTCATATGGTATTAAGCACTCTCTTGCACCTCATATGGTATTAAGCACTCTATTGCACCTCATATGGTATTAAGCACTCTATTGCACCTCATATGGTATTAAGCACTCTAGGGTATTAAGGAACTCTCTTGCACCTCATATGGTATTAAGCACTCTCTTGCACCTCATATGGTATTAAGCACTCTCTTGCACCTCATATGGTATTAAGCACTCTCTTGCACCTCATATGGTATTAAGTACTCTCTTGCACCTCATATGGTATTAAGCACTCTCTTGCACCTCATATGGTACTAAGCACTCTCTTGCCATTCATATGGTATGAAGCACTCTCTTGCACCTCATATAGTATTAAGCACTCTCTTGCACCTCATATGGTATTAAGCACTCTCTTGCACCTCATATGGTATTAAGCACTCTCTTGCACCTCATAATTAAGCACTCTCTTGCACCTCAAACAATGCAGAACAATATTTATAGAATATTCTTCTCTTGGGACAGCAGTTATGTAGGTACCAGTTATCTTAATAGAGCTGTTATGTTCCCACTTCAGAGCTGGGTTCATCAATTGAATGAAGATGAACTAAGTTTTTAAGCAATTTTATTTATTTTTTTGTACCATATTACCACAAACATGTTTTTTACTTCATGAAACTCCTTGTCTAATGCTATCAAGCTTAGAAAATAAACCAGTTTTTTCATTTTCAAACAAATATAACCTTTTTTTTGTTTGTTAGTTTATTTTTCCTCACGTGTTCTGTTTTGCACTTCGTTTAGTTCCCTCATTGCATTCTTCCTCAACAAAGAAAATAAGCTTTTATTTGAAAGTTTTTTGGGTACAATCATATCGCTGCCCAAGCCCAAGAAAATGTGCAGCAATTATCACTTATTTAATAGGAGAAATAACACAAAAATATTTAACAAAAGGCTGAAGTTGCAATATGAATTTTCGTGTGAACCTAATAATGAAGGAAACTAAAATATATTTGAAAGATGTGAACCTAGAATTACAACTGTGCACCATAATCATGAGAGAAAAAAATCCTTGATCTGAAGATCTTCTGCACTACAAACTATGCAATCTGGCTGGCATAAGATTACACTTAAGATAATCTATATTTACATCATTCACCCCAGATTTTGGCGAGTCAGGAGATATTTTTTGAGAGTTATTCCAAATATGGTAAATGGTAACCAATCTTTGAGAAAACCTTAACACGTTAGTGGATACCAAACATCAACATAGGCTTGACTCTTAAGAACACTGTCTTTAGCATAGCATAGCAAGGTTTAACGTCCCAAAAGCATCCAGTGCTGGACATTAGATGGCCACAGCTTTTGATAACCAATTGTGAACTCACTGGTTGCAGACCCACCAGGATACAAACCCGGGACGTGCGGGTAAGAGGATAAAGCACTAACCACTACACTACAGAGGTCCGAGTTGAACTAGGCCTAGTTTAATATATATTTAAGGAAATTTTAAGATAGGCATAACAAGATGACTGGCTATGTGCAAAGGGTTAGTCCAGATTGAAAAGTTTGTGTTAAATTGACCGCACAAAATTTAAATCTCTGTGCCAGCACAGTAGGGCAATTTCAAAATCCCCTGCGCACTTTGCAATCTGGGCAAGTCAGCCAGACTGCATAGTTTGCAAAGTATGCGCAGAAGATAGATCTAAAAAACGAGCGCCAATGTCTAGAAAATCATCTATTTGATAGTAGAAATGATACAAAATATTTATCACAACTTAGGATGAAGATACAATATCAAGTTTTACTGTGTTTAGGCTCTCACTTTTCCAAACTTTTTTAATGAACATAACTTAAATTTATTGAAAGATGTGCACCTAGAATAAACAAATGTGCACCTAGAATAAAAAATGTACACCTAGAAAAAAAATCAGTGTGTGCCTAGAAATTAGAAGTTGAACTTCGTACCAAAATAAACTAAAATAACTTCTCTCAATCAAAATTTAGTGCAGACCTACACAAAAGGTACGTGTCAGTCAGTACAACCACAGGTGTTCCTAATCCTAGTGTTATGGCAACCTATATCCTTATATGTTATATATATGTAATATTAATAAGTGGGCTATGTAGGCCTAGCCCTAGGTTGCCATAACGCTAGTACTACTACTCAGTACTAGGCCCTAGGAACACCTATGGCAGTGTGAGTGCAACAGTGTCACTCGCCAAAACTGAAAACGTTAGTGTGTCAATGTCACTAAAAATGACACTGAGTTAGGCATAGGCTAACTTTACGTGACTTTTGTCTACAACAAGGCCAAGTTTAAGCTCGGCAAAATTAATTCACTACAAAATAGCCTGAGCACTTTTTAATATTGCTGTCAACTGGATTTTAACAAAAAGAACATGCGCTAAACTGAGATTTTCGTAAATCTTACGATAGATAGTCGCAACGACCTTGCCATGAACCGCGCCATTTTGTTTGTTTATAATTATCAATCAATCAATCATTATTTCTCACCTGTAATCGATATACGCCTAGGCGAATACTGCATTATGGCATAGGTAATACAAATTTTAAAAACTAAAATTTTGATAATCTAAATGAAGAAGAAGTGATAAAATTATTCAAAGAAAGTAATTTGTTATTATGTTTATTTATTTGTTCCTTTTTATTAGTACCGTAAGTTTGTTGTAATTTAATCAAGTATCCTGATTAAGATTTATGTTTTTGTCTTTCTGACATAATGGGATCGCCCCATCTTAGCGAACCAAACCTTATCGGCGATATGTGATAAATGGGCTTGGCGAAGAGTATGCTATAGAAAGATTCGACTGAAATAAAGGTAAAAACTTCTTCCCGATTACAGCAGCTTTTTATTTTGTGTGTAGATAATGAGTATACTAATTGTGTTAATTTTACAAACAAGTTTTACTAATAACAAAATGCATCGATAATCGAAATCTAGGCCCAAACTAAAGACTGATGGAGTTGTGTAGACAACCTAGGCCTGGCACCGTACGGTATAGGCCAGTATACGTATTACAATTTACATATAGGCCTAGGCCTAGTAGGTGTTAGCGTTATGACAACCTATATACTTATTACACATAAATATATATAACAAGGTAGGTCACCTCCTACCAGGACTTTTAAACTCACATTTGCCAGAGACTTTATTCTGGAGGTCGGACATCTGGGAATGTTGTGGTGCACGGCGACGTAACAATGCTTTTTTGACGATATCAAACCTCAGTCAAAGGGGAAAACAAACAGTCAGTTATCATTGCAGTCAATGGGAGAAAAACCTATTTTTCAGTTATCATTGCAGTCAATGGGAGAAAAACCTATTTTTTGTCAGTTTTCAACAAATACTGGACAGAATTTATTTTTCTTCACAAATGTTGTGTATTGAATAAAAGTTTCCAACATATATGAGTACCAATAATTTTCGCTGATTGGTTGAGGCGACACAAGTATTCATAGAAAATATCCTATTGACTGTAGTGTAATGATAATGTTTCCCCTCCATTTTAGCAAAACCCTTACTGAGCCTGTGCACGGTTACATCTCTCAGACCTTGGGAATAGGCCACAGTATTTGTTATGTTTTTCCGATGAGATGTACTCATTGAAATTTCTACCCCCATTAGTACAGTCCTTACAGTTTAAATGCCCAAAATTTGCTGCAAACCAAAGAAATGTTGCGATGACGTCATTAAAGTGCTGCTTTGATTTGAGAAAATTGAGGGTGTCGGGTTGGAGGGGCCCTAAGGGTTAAAAATCTTAATGAATTCTAGCACCTTTGATAGTAATTGAGGTGCACTTTTCATTTCAAAAGGGGCTTTGTATTAATAATTTGTGTTAGCATCACAACATGGACATGAAATTCATTAAAATAAATATGCAAGAATTGGAGAACAATTATTGACTAAACTAAACAGCTTTTAGCTGTAGGCCTAAAATGTTTTCTCAAATTTTTTGATCATTTTGCCACATACATTTTATTTTGTTCAAATGATATTTTATTGCATATCAAAATGCATCCTCCATCGTGTAATATGTGATGAAAACTTTTTCTCGGGATGTTGTCTTGTCTCTAGTGGAAGATCGTAATTGCGATTATCTGAAAACTAACACTTACATGTACCAGCGTAATCTGGCCATGTGCCTATTCAGACCACTAGCTTAATTTGAAAAGGGGCAGGTGCTAGACTTGTTGAGGGCAGATGTGCGTGCAAAGTGCTGCATGTTTTTGGCATGTAGTCCAGGGGCCTCCTAAAGGCTCAATCCCATGGTGAAGAAGTTCTGGGATTTTGGCTATAATCTAATCATACTTCAGAATGAAACTATTCTGGCTGATATTGATAAGGACCATTCATGAGCCAAACAGGACAATTGCTTACTATGCTATCATTCTGTGTTCTGTATCCATCTAAGGAATTTAATTTATTAGAATAATTAAGATTATTAAAAATTTATTCTAAAAAAAGCAACTTTTTTTCTCATGAGGGGTAGGCAGACCTCAGGTGAACAGGGCAGACCCTATGGGGCAGGGCTGGCCCACGGAGGGGCAGGCCGTCCCTGGAAGTCAACATTTCATCATTTGATTATCACAGCCCTTAAAAAAAAAAGATAATAATAATTATATTAATAATAATATTTAATAATAATAATAATAAATTGTTAATAATTAAAGTCATAATTGGTGAATCAAATATAAATATGAAATTATATATTTGAATAATTCACTGAGAAATTCAATTTTGGATTTAGAGTATATGTTTTTTGTGAAAAATAAAACCTAATCAGACTATGACTCTTACTTTCAATGTTGATATTTTAAAGCTCTCCAGACGACACGATTTGACCAGTGCTAAAAATATGGTGTTGAAACTAACTGCACACTTGTTTCTCATTTTTTTCTTCTTTTAGTTCACATAATCAACGACTTGCTTTGCCTTAACACATTATTGCCATCATGTTCAGGAATTCATCATACAGCTGTGGGCACCTTCTTTTACAAGGAGTAGCCATTTTGCTTCTAGCAGGGAGTCTCGTAGCAAGTAAGCAAACTAATTGTTATTTTTCTTTATGTCTTTTCTTTGCAACCTTGTTGGTAATTAATAATACCAGGTTTGAAAGATACAGTATGGGAGTATAATGAAACTGGCAAAATATATGAGTGAGAGACTTCAAAAGTGATGATCAATGAAATTACCTAGTCCACAGACTTTATATGTTGTGTGGGAGAAAATCATGTTGAACCCAGAATTTGTGCATACACTGTGAATTATACAATATCTATGGAGTATTTGCATTGGTATAACCCGTGCATTAAATCCTGTTAATATACGACCATGATTAGCTAGTTTATTCCATTTTAAAATTGGTATTTTTTTTAATAAAGCGATCAAATATATGTAAACTTTTGTTGTTTTACATTCTTTTTAGTTGTTTTTTATGCATTTTAAACATTCAAATACGACAATTTAAAAAAAGATTAATTATTTGACAATGTGTTTATATGCATATTTGATGCAAGGTTCAAAGGACTTTGCACTCGCGAATTACCCTCCTAAAGTCAGGCCATTCTACTTGTGTCAAAGTTCTTTGTCACATGTATTAAATTCGCATATAGACAATCTGCCTCAACATTAATCTTTAGATATGCCAAGTTTGCCAGAAAGCTGGTTGGCTGAGAGACTATCATGGTTGGTTGTCCTGAACAGTCAAAAAATGATTTTACCATATTGCTGTCCGCAGATCTTGAGGAATTCCTCCACACTTGCCAATGAGCTACTGTATACAAGATATATGGGAAGCATAATGCAGATCTGCCAACTAGTACGATTTTGCCGTATTTAATACGGGAAATGTTGAGAATACGATAGTACGTTTTTTTGGCACCAGAATACGATTTATTTATTTATTTTCATTTTTTATATATTTTTTTTTTATATATATATTTTTTTTTTACATTTTTTTTTATATTTTTTACTCATGCTTTTTACGCTCGGTTGGCGTTCATGTCCTCTTGAAGGATTGATTTTGCTGACTTGACCGATTCAGATTTGTACAATAAGAGAAACTGAAAGTACAGTGGTAATTTTTTTTTCAGCCATAGTAAATCTTTGTTTTGTACATTTTGTTTGAAGAGTACAGTTTTTTGTTAAAAATACAAAAGAATACAGTTTGGTGATCCTTTTCCAGAATACAGTTCCAGAATAGAATACAGTTTGGTGATCCTAAAGGTTGGCAGGTCTGGTAATGAAATTTCAGGCTTTGGAATTGCCTAGCATGTAGAGCTGTGAACTAGGCCATGGGCCAGATGCACTCCACGTGCACCTCCCCCTCCTCCCTCCCTTTCCCCACAACTCTCCGAACTAATTTTTTTTTTAAACCTTAGGATCCACTGAACAATTTTCAAGTGGTAAATATTCGTCTTCACTATTCAAAATGGCAGAAAATGACAAAATGGCCATCAAATTTAGAAAAATGCAAATAAATAATCATTTAAATTAAATTAGGTACTATGACATAATTCTGCTTTAATTTTATGCATATTAATACATATTTCATATCAGACACCTTTTTGGAACATTTTTTATCATCCAAGATGGCAGAAAAACAAAATGGCTGACAAAAGGGTTATCCTTCAAAGGTCATTCCATGTTAGTTCAACAAGGCCATGACATCCACCATCTTAGGTGTTCTTGAAACTTGGCACATGTGTTAGAAATTATGTATATAGAACATTCCCCAAATTTTAGCTTTATACCTTTTACCATTTTTGAGAAATGGCCATTTAAAGTTAGCCTATTTTGGGCCTATTTTTTGGAAATGGTGGCCATTTAGAATTTCTATCGATTACAAAAATGTATACAATTTTTGGCCTATGAGTTCTTTGGATCTAAAACTTGGTACCAGGCTGTTTGTTTTTTACATAGATCTCAAAAATGGCACTTAAAATTCTCCCAGGGTAAGCATTAATGTTGATAATTTCATGTAAACTCAATTTTTCATGTTTTCGGGTCTCCCATGGTTCCGCTAGGGCCACTCTCTGGCTCATCACATACCTAACGTTAAAAAAATGGGTCCAGCAGATCCCTGGGGTCTCAAAGGGATCCAGTGGGGTCATTCTCCTGCTCGTCACACACCTATTGTACCAGAAAATGGGCCACCTGCACACCCCTGGGTCTCCCAGGGATCCCTTGAGCCCATTCTCTGTCTCATCATCCACATAACATACCAGAGTTGTGGCCACCAGTAAACCCCTGGGCCTCCCATGGATCCACTAGGGCCATTCTTTAGCTTGTCAAACACCTTACGAACCAGAGAATGGGCCACCTGCACACCCCTGGGGTCTCTCTGGGAGACCCAAGGTGTCTTATTGAAAATTCAAAACTATACCACCACCCGGAAGTACTGTTTATCAGCTTCCTCTTGAAAAAAAAATTGTTTGACTCATCAGGTAATGTTTACATGTAATGTACTGATCGCCACGATTAAAGTATTTTGACCGTGTATTTTGTGGTCAATTTTACAGCTTGTAAAACAGGTCTTGATTGAATGTGATCAAAGCCTAACGTTATGTCAGTATGCTATTATTAGTTTCACTGTCAGACTGTTTACTGCTGCAGTTTTGCGGCGCACATCACAAGTTTCTCAGAGTTTGGCGAAATCAAAGTGCAAAATATCTTCATTCATAAGTGATTACTGTGCATTTGTGATTCTTGTAAATAAAAAGGATTATGCTAATCGGGTTTAACAATTTGTTAAAATCATTGATTAGAATTTTGTCAGCCGATTGTGTGTGTCGTTTTGATTTTCACTGGCCTAGTATGAAAAACTGGTTACTTTCAATTTGATAATTAGTAAACGTGTAGTGCATTTGTGAATGTTAGCATGTACATGCTAAGCGGTTACATCTCTACTAGCATGTACCTTATACTGTAGGTTTAGTGTAGGAGTCCAGCAAGTTCATCTTATATGAAAGAAAACTTCAAAAGAAACAAAGTGGTGATAAAAGTATTCCAAAATCTTATTCCATTAAGGAGATATCATAATTTAAAGTTTGATATAAGTTTTGTAGAAAAGTCTGAAATCAGACTAGTTGTGACATCACAGCCCCAGATTCAACAAGTCTTTAAGAATTTTACTATATTTTGTCCTGTGACTTTGTGGCTTAAAACCCATTGGATATGTCAGGAATTTTAAAACATAATCTTGTAATGGTATAATTTATCATCTGTAGAAAGTTTGAGGAAAAATAATTCATATAGTAAAAAAGTTAAAATGAATTTAAATACATTAACACTTGTAAAGAATGTGAGGATTAGGGTGCCAACCTTCTGTAGTTGACTTACTACACCAGGCATTTCTACACAGATAAGACAGAGCTTTAAACTTAAATATCTCCTAAATGGAAATAAGATCTGGAAGTAGTTTCTGCACCATTTTGTGTCTCTTAAAGTCCTCTTAAAGTGAAACTTCATCACCTTTCTCCGCAACAGCAATTTATTCCATCTGATCTAAACCTCCATTTCCTTCCCTTTTCTGCCTTTCCTTCCCTTCTCTGCCTTTCCTTCCTCACCTTCCTTTTATTACCTTAACTTCTTTCTGTTTCACCTTCTTTCCCTCCCTCCCTCTATCCCACCTCTTTTCCTCTCTGTCCTAACTCAAGCACCTTAGTTTTTTTAACAGCCTCTTGGCACATTTGACTCTGACTGCCGCGGTGCTGTTAAACATCAACAAACCAAACCAAACCTTAAAGTCCTCTTTCATATAAGATTAATTTGCTTGACCGCTAAACTAATCCTTTAACACAGCTTTTGTAGTATACTGTGGGCACTCAAGGACTCTCAAAAACGACTGTTGGTTATAAATTATATTTGTGTAAAACAACTACTTGTATGAATCAGGGCTCAAAATTAACATCAGTCTGCTAACTCGGGGCTACTTGATTTTTGCTATGAGTATGGGCTAGCTTACTATGCTATCATTCTGTGTTCTGTATTCATTTATGAGGTTAATTAAGAATATTAAGTTAAAAAAAAAAATCTCTCATGAGGTGACCCCAGGGGGCTAACCCCGGGGGCAGACCCCAGGGGCAGGGCAGACCTCAGGGGGCAAGGCAGAAGCCAGGGAGCAGGGCGGACCCCCAGGAGGTCAGGGCAGGCCCACGGAGGGGTGAGGCAGGCTGCCCCTGTAAAACAGCAAAACTAGGGGTCTGGCTAGCACAATTTCAATTGTTCAAGCCTATCGGGCTAGTAAGAATTATTGTAGTACAGTATGTTTATGTGAGTCATGAAGAAACCGGCTATGAATGATTTATTACGTGAGTCATTAAGAAACTGGCTATGAATGATTTATTATGTGAGTCATGAAGAAACCGGGTATGAATGATTTATTGAACAAGAAACACCTCTACTTATTGATTTTTCTTCTCAGTTAATTGTTTGTTATATATTAATCAATTATTTGTAAAAATTTGGGACATTATTTTGGTTTTCTGTTCAACAGGGTTGGAAAAACCACTTGCCTGCTTGCCATAGATAAGCCAATTTAATTGTGGCGAGTAAAAACATAATTTACTGTGATACTTGCCACACTTCATTAAGCCTCACCAAGTTTGGTGAGTGACTTTTTTGTATTTTTCCAACTCTACTGTTTGTTCTAATGCACATAACTGATGTAGTGGTGTACAATAATTGAACAAACCAGAAAAATAATACTGTATACATGTTTCTAGAGTTTCCATCTGTTTGATGTATGTGCAATGTACTGTATGCTGTAAATTACTGTTTGTATTAACTTGGTAGTTTGGAGGATCACTGTGTACCCTGAAGTACTGGCCTCTTAAACTTCAGCCAAAATAAATACATACATACAGTGTGAGGTATACATGTATGTGCTGCCCACAGTGCTCCATGTGCTGCCCAAGCAGTGCTGAGGTATGTGCCGCCTATGCTGTGAGGTATGTGCCGCCCAAGCAGTGCTGTGAGGTATGTGTGCGGCCCAAGCAGTGCTGTGAGGTATGTGCTGCCCAAGCAGTGCTGTGAGTTATGTGCCGCCCAAGCAGTGCTGTGAGGTATGTGCCGCCCAAGCAGTGCTCTGAGGTATGTGCCACCCGAGCAGTGCTGTGAGGTATGTGTGCCGCCCGAGCAGTGCTGTGAGGTAAATGTGCTGCCCGAGCAGTGCGGTGAGGTATATGTGCTGCCCAAGCAGTGCTGTGAGGTATATGTGGTGCCCGAGCAGTGCTGTTACATATATGTAGTGCCCGAGCAGTGCTGTGAGTTATATGTGGCTCCCGAGCAGTGCTGTGAGGTATATGTGCCGCCCGAGCAGTGCTGTGAGGTATGTGGTGCCCGAGCAGTGCTGTGAGGTATGTGTGGTGCCCGAGCAGTGCTGTGAGGTATGTGTGGTGCCCGAGCAGTTCTGTGAGGTATATGTGGTGCCCGAGCAGTGCTGTGAGGTGTGTGTGGTGCCCGAGCAGTGCCTTTTTTGCACCATTTTTGTAGTGCAGGTGTCTTTTTTTTACTATGAAATTGTACTAATTGTTTTTTAGGTAAAATAAACTGTATTTGTTACATCATTTTTGTAGTGCAGGTCCCAGACAATGAGGTTTTACTGTGTTGATTTTGTTTTGCTGGTCCATTTTTACAATATTTTTTGTTGAATATTCACTCATACTGCAGGTATCAAAATTGACTTCTTTCATACTACGGGTATCAAAATTGTATGATTTCATACCGCAGTTACCAAAAAATCTGATACTGCGGGTATGCTTTTCGATTGGTGGGCTGCACACCCCTACTACTTTTAGTATGAAATGCCCCCTTTCTCCCGGGAGTTTCAAATTTTATTTTCCAAAGTCTCCTAGGCCCTGTGCCCTGTAGGTGGGCCCTGTGGGTAGATCCGTAGGCCGATTTAGGTCCATAAACCAATGTTGAAAATATCTTTATTTCAGTTTTTAATTGAATACAAAACAATTTGCAGTATTTCGCCACCTTGACAGGAGTAGGCAAAGATAAACTATAGCTACCTGCTATATTGATTCATCTGTAATTACCAATTTGAGGTGCCCCCTCCCCTTCCCAAACATTGCTGTATGGTACCCCATTACTGTATGTTGTAAATGCCACTTTGGGTAAATGACACTAATGTCTCTTTGTGTACCAACTTATGAAAGTAAAACTGAAGTCTGTACAAGATATTGATGAAATATTGATGAAAACAAAATCACATGCATCAATTCATCCCAGTCAAGATATCTACTTGGCATTTCTTTTGAATTATAGGAGAAGTATACCAAAAAGTGGGACACAATTTTCCAGAGACTCACAAATAATCAAGAAAGCTTTTTGACTCTCATTGAGAAGTACAAACTTCTATAACACCAATATTTATGCCGAGTAGTTATCTAAGATTCATACACACAACATTTTATCACTTTGGAAGCTAGCAAAACAGGTGAAACATTCACCAACAAGACACCATCACCACTCCACTTGTAACACATAATGTGTATGTCCCTTCACATGCATAATGCAACTGATTATACAGTATATATGAAGGCTATATACTCATTATTTTCAATTACCCAGTTTTGGAAACACTTTTTTCATAACCATTAATTATTTTTCCGTTAAGGAAACTGACAACTCTGTCAACATTAATTTATATCCAACGGTAATGAACCCACACAGGTACAAGGTCCACGCTAAAGTCATCAACCCTTGATATAGGAGGTAAAAAGAGACCTCCATGATATAATTAATCATTTATATTCTGATGAGTGTACCCAAGCTTACCAAACATACTGTACTGTAGTCATAGCAAAGTCCTTTGTTTTCAATTAACTTAAAGTATGTTTGAATAAGTTGATGAGTAAGCACAATAATCGATTGGACATTTGAAGGAATATATGTGCATTATGATAGACGACTTCTAAAGCAAAGAAAAAGCTAAACGAAAAACATGTTGAAACATTAATTTCATTTATTGATGAGTTCTTGCATTTGAAAGTTTTCACTACTGTGGTTAAAAGTGGTCTGTGCATTTATCTCTTATTAAGAATATTGTTGACAAGGCATCCCTTACAGGAATATTAGCTTGCGCAAGCACGCTGCAAGCTTGTGCAAACATGTTGCAAGTTTGTGCAAGCATGCTGCAAGTTTGTGCATGCATGCTGCAAGCTTGTACATGCATGCTGCAAGCTTGTGCATGCATGCTGCAAGCTTGTGCATGCATGCTGCAAGCTTATGCAGGCATGCTGCAAGCTTGTGCATGCATGCTGCATTGTCCATGCATGCTAAAGCTTGTGCATGCATGTTTCAAGCTTGTGCATGCATGCTGCAAGCTTGTGCATGCATGCTGCAAGCTTGTGCATGCATGCTGCAAGCTTGTGCATGCATGCATGCTTGTGCATGCATGCTGCAAAGCTTGTGCATGCTGCAAGCTTGTGCATGCATGCTGCAAGCTTGTGCATGCATGCTGCAAGCTTGTGCATGCATAACACAGGTCCATTACCTTACTTACTTCCTGTCATTTAATTTTGATGAAATCAAATCTTTCCAAACATGCAGTTTTTCTTCCTAAAATATGATGTCATTGTCTCCAAAACAATTCCAAGTTACTTTTAACTATGACCTCACTACACACCATTTGTCTGGAAAATGACATTCTATGTCAAAGGTCATGCAGTTAACCTTTGAACTGCTGTCTTTTACAAACACATTTTTATGAATGCATTATTCCCTCATGTTTGTTCTTATCAGTAGGCCTATTTAGGAGCAAGGTTTCTCTGGTTAAATGTGCTTTTTGTCTTGAAGAGACCTAAGGATCATCCTGTTTTCGTCAGCGTCATCGTCAGCTCATCATCAGTGTCTACAAATGTTTAACATGAGCTCATAGCTTAAATGGTGTTCATTCATTAAACTTGGCGCAGGGGTAGAGAACATTGGTACTGTTCAAATGAGTACGATTGGGGGGTTGTGTGTACGTACTGATAAGCCTACAGTATTTGTATAACAATGAAAATATTTCTACCTATAAATTATAGTGGGTGTGGGGATTTTGTTTGCACAATAGTTAGGTGTATTGTGCATGATAATTAGGTTATTTGCATAACAATAGACTTTCGTCCAAAATGTTTACCCTGAGATAACTTGGTAGAATGGTAAATGGCATGGGTACTGGTCAATTGAGCATGGTTTGGGGGTTGTGTGTGCATGGTAATAAGCTTATTTGCATAACAATGAAAATATTTGTATCTATGATATCTCTTAAATTGAAGTGGGTGTGGGGACACTTTGTAAAGAGCACAGTCTGCACTCAATACTGAGGTGTAGTGTGCATATTAATTAGGTTATTTGCATAACAATAGACTCCTACAAAATATTTCACCTGAGATAATAACTTGGAACAGTGGTAGAGGGAATTGGTACTGTACAGTTGAGATGATAGGGGGACATGTGTGCATACTAATTAGCTTATTTGCATAACGATGAAAATATTTGTATGTATGATATCTCTTAAATTGAAGTGGGTGTGGGGACACTTTGTTTCTAATCCATTTTACTTGTAAAAACATGCATTGTTACTAATTGTAAAATGAGAAAATATATGGCAGGCGAGACTTACTAACTTCACATTTCTAGTATTAATAGTTTCACCGCCTATCCCGGCCTTACCATCTCCTCAAGGTTGCTTGATGGAGCCTCAATCTACACAGTATTTCTATAATACAACAACAACAACAACAACAAATCTACACAGTAATTCTATAATACAACAACAACAACAACAAATCTACACAATATTTCTATAATACAAAAAACAAAATCTACACAGTACAGTATTTCTATAATACAAAAAAAAAAAAAATCTTTTGATCCGAGTGAAACGTTAATGTGCAGATGGACAAATTGTTCCGAGTGAAACGTTAATTTGCAGATGGACAAATTAAAGCACTTCTTTTGACAAGTTCATGTTTAATACCTCATGTAAATAATTAAAGAAAACATGCTTGGAATAATTTAGAAGAGGCAATTCATTTTCTAAGAAATACATATAAATTGTCTTGAATTTGCCTTTATGACATCACTTCTTACACTGTGAGGCATAGGCGCATGTGGTGGAAGGGGGAGGGGTTGACAAATGGAGCAATTCTCCCCTCGGTTTCGAAAAATCAACTATTTTTTGGGCAGCAGCAGAGTTTTTCTGGCAGAAGGGTGAATTCATATTTCAAAAAAGTTCAAAGTCTGATACTTTTTTGTTGCTTAAAGCAAAATTTTCTACTCACGGAGGAAACATCAACATTATATCTCAAAGGCTGATTATTTGTAGTAACTTTTTCATTAAAATCCAACAGTTGCTTGAGCAGTTTAACCCATCCCAAATTTCAGGCAATCACTCTATTTTGGGGGCAAAAGACGTCTTGCCCCCCCCTCCCCGATATAGGCATGTTCCCATACGCCCATGTTGTGAGGTCACTTTTCACTGGTGCAGTATTTGAAATGTAATAACTCCTAAACGGAGAAAAAGATATCATCATGGTTTTTACACCAAATGTGTTTTTAAAAGTTGTCTATCAGATACATGAAAATCCACAGGAATATTCCTCCAATGTATTTTTCAACCAGCTACAGATGTAGCACAAACACCACATTCAAGTTTACTGCCTATCATATTCTCATTTGGTCTTTAATATAAATCATTAACATTAACAAACTGAAGCCCAGAACACAAAATCAAAATAATAAGTGATGTCATATTTTGGGCCTGCTTGGGATTTTAACATATATACCTCATGGTAATGCTTGTATTTGATCATATTTAAAGTTCAAAAGTACAGTAGGACTGTATTAATAGATAATTTGTATACAGTAGTATGTCTTGCAGTACAGTAAAATTCTAAGGTGTGGGAGTTATAAACTAATGCATACTGTACATGTACTAGTATATATAGAATAGTTAGTTCAGTTGGCAGAACGTATGGCTGAGATTTTGGAGGTACAGGATTCATGCCTCGGTCTGATCTAACTAGATTTTTCCACAGCTATGCAGACAGATAGCCGAACATCAAAGCGGAAGCATTTCGTCTGCAGTTCCTCCTCATTCATCTGTTGAGAAAAAAGTGACAATGGTTAAAAGACGACACCGACCGTCCTTCGGAGGGGATGTTAAACTGTCGGTCCCGACGGCAGAGAGTCACCCCTGCCTGGTTCTCTGAACACTATTCAAGAAGAGAAGCGTGAAAAAGCTGTGTTCATTCACTTTCCCTTTCAAGTACCGCTGTAAGTTCATGTGCGCCCATAGGCAGCCGGAGAACTAGTCTGTTAGTTGTAGAGCGCATTTGAATAGTTCTTTAAACTAGAAAATGCGCCATATGAATTCCTTATATCATATCATATAGTACTACACAATACACACATGTATTCAAAACTGACATATTGTATGCTTTTATAAATATTCTTTCAGGCATGAAATATGTTTGTGATTCACCAACCATGAAGAAATAATAATTACAGGAAAATTCGTGATTTTTCATGTGCCTAATGAGATAGAAGACTAACAAAGAAACAAAATTTGTTTCATAACATCATGTATCCTTCTTCATACTTGATGCTTACTGTACATGCACAGTAGTATATAGAAGCTGTTTATGGCATATACATAGTACATGTATATTACTCTCTTTTGAGAATTTATAGTAGAAGATCTAAATGCCATTTTCTTTAACAGAAGTAACAAACTATCATATATTGGCCTTATAGGCAGCATGGCATTGCCTATTAAACTGAAGAAAATTAAAATCCAATTATAGTCTCTGTTAGTGATACTTCCCATGCATTAATTATATTCAGCCTGACACTGACTTGCTGCAATTACATGTACGACCACACACAGTATGTGTACGACCACACACAGTATGTGTACATTACAGTATATACAGCCCTGCAGCTGCCATTTTACTGTAGGCCTACTGTATACCTGCAAGCTGAAAAACTGCAGGTACTGAACATCACTTCTTTAATTAATATTGAAGCACAACAGGTTTGTCATGTGTATGTGTGAAATCGGTAGATCAAAATAATATTTGCAAATTGCATTTTTTTTTTCTACTTTAAATTTGTGGATATTAGTGCCATAAGGTTCAGTAGGTTTTCTGTCTTGAAATGCTCGGCAGAAGAGTACTATGACTATGAGGTATTGTGAAGTAATGAAGTATTGTGAAGTAATGAGGTATTGTGAGGTAATGAGGTATCGTGAGGTAATGAGGTATCGTGAGGTAATGAGGTATTGTGAAGTAATGAGGTATCGTGAGGTAATGAGGTATCGTGAGGTAATGAGGTATCGTGAGGTAATGAGGTATCGTGAGGTAATGAGGTATCGTGAGGTAATGAGGTATCGTGAGGTAATGAGGTATCGTGAGGTAATGAGGTATCGTGAGGTAATGAGGTATCGTGAGGTAATGAGGTATCGTGAGGTAATGAGGTATCGTGAAGGTAATGAGGTATCGTGAGGTAATGAGTATCGTGAGGTAATGAGGTATCGTGAGGTAATGAGGTGCTCGTGAGGTGTGAGGTAATGAGGTATCGTGAGGTAATGAGGTATCATGAGGTTGTGAGGTAATGAGGTATCGTGAGGTAATGAGGTATTGTGAGGTAATGAGGTATTGTGAGGTAATGAGGTATCGTGAGGTAATGAGGTGTGAAGGTAATGAGGTATTGTGGGGTAATGAGGTATTGTGAAGTAATGAGGTATCGTGAAGTAATGAGGTATCGTGAAGTAATGAGGTATCGTGAAGTAATGAGGTATCGTGAAGTAATGAGGTATTGTGAAGTAATGAGGTATCGTGAAGTAATGAGGTATTGTGAAGTAATGAGGTATTGTGAAGTAATGAGGTATTGTGAAGTAATGAGGTATTGTGAAGTAATGAGGTATCGTGAGGTCAAGGTAGCTTCATGCGCATACTACAGTGATATTTACCGTGTATGAATAGAAAGGTTACAGTAGTTCAGTGGTTAAAATCAAATTCATCTAATGTAGAGGACCTAATGTAAATTGGCACAAAATGCTGAAGAAATTATTCAAAAATCTTATTCCCTAAAGGAAAGGCTCACAATTCCTGGACTGCCCAGACATGGCCATTGATGTCATACTTCAGTGTGTACACATACAAATTTGCATAGTATATATGCAGACCCCTACAGTAGCTTGATTTAATTGGGGGCAGGGTGCTAGACTTGTTGAGGGGCACATTAATACGTGTGCGAAGCGCTGCTTCTTTTCGGCATGGAGTCCAGGGGCTTAATCCCATGGTGAAGACTCTCTGGGATTTGAACTATAATCATACCCCAGAATGAAACTACAGTATTCTGACTGATATTGATAAGGACCATTCATGAGCCAAACATGACAATTGCTTACTATGCTATTATTCTGTGTTCTGTATCCATGTAAGGTATTCATTTATGAGGTTAATTAAGATTATTAAGTTTAAAAAAAGTAAATCTAAAAAATATAATAATAATAATAGCTAAGGAATTTATTGTAGTCTATCACAGTTTTGCGAAGCAAGGTAGGGAATTGAATTGTTAAATAACGTTATGCACAAGTTTTGCGTCGCAAATTGCGATGCGAATCTGAACAAATTGTTCCCTGATGTATGTGTATGTGTAAATATGATGGCCAGCTCGTAAACACGATATCTCAAGAACTGTACAGTGCATTCATGTCATGTGTGGTATACCTACAGCCCATGATCCGTATATGTGCCCTATTGTTTTTGGTGGTGCATATTAATTAGTAGGCGGGGCTTAATGTAAAAAGCTTGAAATGCTCTTATTTTAACAACGGCATATAAGTTTTGTTTCATATTTGGTACGGTTATGATGTTTGCTAATGTGTACATGTTCATAATATAAAAAGTTTGAATTTCATAAATATGCATAGTGGGCGGGGCATAATATGATTTTGCTAAGAAGAGCTTGTAAACACGATATTTAAAGAATGATAAACTGGATTCAAGTCATGTCATACACAGATTGCCCATGGTCCGTTTGTTTTTAGTGGTGATCACTTGCATATTAATGAGTAGGCGGGGCTTAATGTAAAATTTTGAAATGCTTATATTATAACAACCACATATGTTTTGTTTCATATTTGGTACAGTTATGATGTTTGCTAAAATACACATGTTCATGGTATGAAAACGTTGAATTTCATTAATATGCATAGTGGGCGGGGCTTAATATGATTTTGCTGAAAAAAGCTTGTAATCACGGTATCTAAAGAATGAGAAACTGGATTTAAGTCATATGTGATACACAGAGCCCATGGTCTGTGCATGTGCCTTATTGGTTTCTTCAAATATGATACATGAGCAACCACATGTCTGTTTTGCATCATACTTGCTAATGTTAAATATTGTGCACCTGCTAGTATTGTCGAGAGGTATGTCTATTTAATTGATCTTCATCATGCATGGTGGTTGTGGCTTATGAATATTCTGGAACAAATATTTCATGATATGCAATGACTAGATTCTTCGCAGTGCTGTTAAACATCAACAAACGAAACCATCTTTATGCATAATATTGTTTTTTTCATCTTAAGTTTTTGTGCTTCAAATCCTTTTAATGAAGTAGAAATAACATACAGTATTATTAATTTGGATAATTTGCCATGCACCTGAAGAAATGATTTTAATTCAATTTACAGATATATGTTTAAAATGTCTACTTGAAATTTGACTGCATTTATTTGACAAAATATACCTATAAATGAATTTACTGATAACGATATTACCTGAATAAACAATGTTACCTGAATGAACGATATTACGTGAATGAACGATGTTACCTGAATGAACGATGTTACCTGAATGAACGATATTACGTAAATGAAAGATATTACTTGAATAAGCAATATTACCTGAATCAACGATGTTACCCGAATGAACGATGTTACCTGAATGAACGATGTTACCTCAATGAACGATGTTACCTGAGTGAACAATGCTACCTGAATGAACGATATTACGTCAATGAACGATATTACCTGAATGAACGATATTACATGTACCTGAATGAACGATGTTACCTGAATGAGCGATGTTATGTGAATAAGCAATGTTACCTGAATGAACAATATTACCTGAATGAACGATATAACCTGGATGAACGATATTACCTGGATGAACTATATTACCTGGATGAACGATATTACCTGAATGAACGATAATACCTAAATGAACGATATTACCTGGATGAACGATATTACCTGGATGAACGATATTACCTGGATGAACGATATTACCTGGATGAACGATATTACCTGGATGAACGATATTACCTGGATGAACGATATTATCTGGATGAACGATATTACCTGGATGAACGATAATACCTGAATGAACGATAATACCTGAATGAACGATGTTACCTGAATGAACGATGTTACCGGAATGAGCGATATTACCCAAATGAACGATATTACCCCAATGAACGATGTTACCCGAATGAACGATGTTACCCGAATAAACGATGTTACCCGAATGAACGATGTTACCCGAATGAACGATGTTACCCGAATGAACGATGTTACCCGAGTGAAGGATGTTACCTGAATTAACGATATTATTAACGATATACATGTAAAATATTAGCAGCTTCAGCTTAATTGGAAGAAATGTGTTATACAGTAATCTATGAAAATAGGAAAAGATTTCATCAAAATCAGTCAAACATCTACCATTTTACAGCATTTGAAGTTTAGAGCCTTATATGGCACCTACTGTATCAATTGTATGACTCACCCTTACTAATCTCGGCAATGTCAGTCAAAGGTAAGTCATTGACATATGAAATAGTGACTCCCATGTGCGTCATTGTACCAAATTGTTGGTCACTAGAGTGACTCTGGGGTGGGTCAATTCATGTTAGACCCGTTGACATTGTACAGAGGTGATTGATTTAGGGTAAGTCAATTTACAAAAAAATGTCTGTCACCTTAGAAGTGACTAAGGGATTGGTTAATGTACATGTTTTGTCCACCCACTTTGGTGCAATGACTCACCTTGTCCGGGGTGTAGGGGTGAGTCACAATTGACTAGTGTTTAATAAACTATTGTGATTTTGTGACTTCAAAATAAGAAAATGTATGAATTTCCTTATAAATGCTTACCTATTGTTTTTCTGTTATACCGCTATACATTACCAAACCCAACCTATCCCAACCCAACCACACCAACTCACACCACACCACACCACACTACACCACACCCAACCACACCACACCCCACCCCACCACACCACACCCCACCACACCACACCACACCACAACTCAGAAACCCATGATATAAAGACGACTGTGTTCAGATCTTTCTACTTTGATTAGTCATAACTCAGAAACCCATGATAAAAAGACGACTGTGTTCAGATCTTTCTACTGTGATTAGTCATAACTCAGAAACCCATGATATAAAGACGACTGTGTTCAGATCTTTCTACTTTGATTATTCGTAACTCAGAAACCCATGATAAAAAGACCACTGTGTTCAGATCTTTCTACTGTGATTAGTTATAACTCAGAAACCAATGATATAAAGACGACTGTGTTCAGATCTTTCTACTTTGATTAGTCATAACTCAGAAACAAATGATATAAAGACAACTGTGTTCAGATCTTTCTACTTTGATTAGTCATAACTCAGAAACCCATGATATAAAGACGACTGTGTTCAGATCTTTCTACTTTGATTAGTCATAACTCAGAAACCCATGATATAAAGACGACTGTGTTCAGATCTTCCTACTTTGATTAGTCATAACTCAGAAACCCAGGATATAAAGACGACTGTGTTCAGATCTTCCTACTTTGATTAGTCATAACTCAGAAACCCATGATATAAAGACGACTGTGTTTAGATCTTTCTACTTTGATTAGTCATAACTCAGAAACCCATGATATAAAGACGACTGTGTTTAGATCTTTCTACTTTGATTAGTCATAACTCAGAAACCCATGATATAAAGACGACTGTGTTTAGATCTTTCTACTTTGATTAGTCATAACTCAGAAACCCATGATATAAAGTTGACTGTGTTCAGATCTTCCTACTTTGATTAGTCATAACTCAGAAACCCATGATATAAAGACGACTGTGTTCAGATCTGTCTACTTTGATTAGTCATAACTCAGAAACCCATGATATAAAGACGACTGTGTTCAGATCTTCCTACTTTGATTAGTCATAACTCAGAAACCCATGATATAAAGACGACTGTTCAGATCTTTCTACTTTGATTAGTCATAACTCAGAAACCCATGATTTAAAGACGACTGTTCAGATCTTCCTACTTTGATTAGTCATAACTCAGAAACCCATAATATAAAGATGACTGTTCAGATCTTTCTACTTTGATTAGTCATAACTCAGAAACCCATGATTTAAAGACGACTGTGTTCAGATCTTTCTACTTTGATTAGTCATAACTCAGAAACCCATGATATAAAGACGACTGTTCAGATCTTTCTACTTTGATTAGTCATAACTCAGAAACCCATGATTTAAAGACGACTGTTCAGATCTTCCTACTTTGATTAGTCATAACTCAGAAACCCATAATATAAAGATGACTGTTCAGATCTTTCTACTTTGATTAGTCATAACTCAGAAACCCATGATAAAAAGACGACTGTGTTCAGATCTGTCTACTTTGATTAGTCATAACTCAGAAACCCATGATATAAAGACGACTGTGTTCAGATCTTCCTACTTTGATTAGTCATAACTCAGAAACCCATGATATAAAGACGACTGTTCAGATCTTTCTACTTTGATTAGTCATAACTCAGAAACCCATGATTTAAAGACGACTGTTCAGATCTTCCTACTTTGATTAGTCATAACTCAGAAACCCATGATATAAAGATGACTGTTCAGATCTTTCTACTTTGATTAGTCATAACTCAGAAACCCATGATTTAAAGACGACTGTGTTCAGATCTTTCTACTTTGATTAGTCATAACTCAGAAACCCATAATATAAAGACGACTGTGTTCAGATCTTTCTGGTGAATGAAATCTAGTCCGGTTTACAGTAGTATATTATTATTATTATTTTTTTATATATTTTTTTTTTCCCTTTCTGTTTTCCCCTCATTTCTCGCTTACAAACCTTCCCTTCCTAAATCTTACACCATAATTTATTAACACCCTCTTGGCACATTTGATTCTGACTGTTGCGGTGCCGTTAAACATTAACAAACCAAACCAAAGCAGTATTGCACTGTACTGTAGCTGATGATACACTACAGTAGATCCTTAGTCCTATTGTGCGGGAATACTGCCCACTTGAATTGCCATCATAAGTGGTTGCTATGCATACAGTATGTTATGTAAATACCATTTCCAATCAGCTTGAGTCACTGCACTGTGTAATTATAACCAATCAACCATGGCAATGAAAGCATTTAGCATTAAATGACAAAGATGGAGGGAGTATTTTATATAATGTACATTGCAATGTACAAAGGACAATGCTTAAAAGTGTATGCAAGCTACAGAAATTCCCTAAAATTACTTCTTATCAAAAAGAGCTTAAAAAGGAGACAGTAAGGTTGGCTTTTTCCTCCTTGGTTCAATGACGGAAGCAATAACGATAAGTTATTTGCCCAAATTTCACACCTTCCAAAACAATCTAATATATATTTTCCAATTAAACTTAATTATGTCATAAATAACTAACATGGGAGCAGCCATTTTGTTTATACAGTCCTGCAACCCGGCTCTTGATAAGAGTGTAATGTATTTTCTTTTTAATAAGAAGTTTTATAAGAAATAAAGTTTCCTTTACATACACTGTATATCTATGAATTTGTATTTGTGCATGGTATATTAATAATACAAGGCTTACAGTAGCTGCTTTATTTGTGCATATATTATTAATGCAAGGCTTACAGTAGTTGTTTTATTTTTGCATGATATATTATTAATACAAGGCTTACAGTAGCTGTTTTATTTGTGCATGATATATTACTGATACAAGGCTTAGAACTAGAAAGACTTAGAAAGGTAGTCAGGTAGCTCAGTTGGTAGAGCACACGACTGAGATGCTGGAGGTACCCAGTTCAAGCCTTTGGACAGGTCTGACCAGTTTTTCCACAGCTATGCAAACAGATACACCGATCATCAAAGCGGAAGTACGTCGTTTGCAGCTCCTGCTCCTCATTCAGGAGCGTTCCTTTTCTCTGTTGAGAAAAGTGGCAATGGTTGAATGGTGCTCGCCGTCCTTTGGAGGGGACGTTAAGCCGTCGGTCCCGATGGTAGGACAGTCACACCCTACCCGGTTCTCTGAACACTTCTCAAAAAGAGTAGGGTGAAAACCCGGTGTCCATCCACTTCCGTCCCGGTCACACGAGACTGGCATCTGCTATGCAGGCTATAGCTTGGCGTCTATGCTCCATATAGGAAGGAGTCTTGCTGAGTTCCCCTAAGGGAGGATCATGTACAAACAAACAAACAAACTAGATGTCAAAGCAATAGGGAAAATTTCAAGAAATACCTGCAAATGATGTAATCATTGGAAGCATTCCAACACAAAATTGCAGCCTCCGTGTTATAATTTTAAACATGAAAAGCTTGAGAATGAATTTGTTGAAGTTGTTTGTTTTTTGGCATTAAATTTCTTTATTAACCCGTACTCTACCAGGACTTTTTTGAAAATGCACCTGGGAGGCGGGGTCAAAGACGGGGCACCCAAAACGGCCTAAATATTGCCACGTGGTAGCATGAGCGTTTAAGCACAGGCTAATTATTGAAGGGTCTTCTTGTCCTCCGAGTAGCAAAGTTGGGCTTGTTCCGCTTCAGTTAACGGGTGGGCCTCCCACCGGGACCATGCTGCATATATTTTCGAGTTGGCACACTTGTGGCGGGTTTATTAACCCTTACTCTACCAGCACTTTGTTGAAAATATGCTTGGAATGAGGGGCCAAAGACGGGGCACCCAAAACGGCGAATTTTCGCCGCATGGTAGAATAAGGGTTAATTCTGAATCATATATCAAGTTGAAAGTTTTGACTTTCCTTTAAATAAACTGACAATTTTCAATGCTGTACAGTGTTAACCGCAAAGTGTACAGGGTACAGTGTTTACCGCAAAATGTACAGGGTACAGTCTTAACCTCAAAGTGTACAGGGTACAGTGTTTACTGCAAAAAGTACAGGGTACTAGTGTTAACCGCAAAGTGTACAGGGTACAGTGTTAACTGCAAAGTGTACAGGGTACAGTGTTAACCGCAAAGTGTACAGGGTACAGTGAAACCACAAAGTGTACAGGGTAGGTACAGTGTTAACCGCAAAGTGTACAGGAGACAGTGTTAATCGCAAAGTGTACAGGGTAGGTACAGTGTTAACCGCAAAGTGTACAGGAGACAGTGTTAATCGCAAAGTGTACAGGGTACAGTGTTAACCACAAAGTGTACAGGAGACAGTGTTAATCGCAAAGTGTACAGGGTACAGTGTTAACCACAAAGTGTACAGGAGACAGTGTTAATCGCAAAGTGTACAGGGTACAGTGTTAACCACAAAGTGTACAGGAGACAGTGTTAATCGCAAAGTGTACAGGGTACAGTGTTAACCACAAAGTGTACAGGTTTGAAATATAGAGATGTTCATGAACAGAAGGACCTGTTTGATTTATTCTTTATAATTTGTTTACTTACTTTGACGACATTGTTCTCTCCTCCCCTTGTGGGCCCCAGCATTGTTCTCTCCTCCCCTTGTGGGCCCCAGCATTGTTCTCTCCTCCCCTTGTGGGCCCCAGCATTGTTCTCTCCTCCCCTTGTGGGCCCCAGCATTATTCTCTCCTCCCCTTGTGGGCCCCAGCATTGTTTTCTCCTCCCGTTGTGGGTCCCAGCATTGTTTTCTCCTCCCCTTGTGGGCCCCAGCATTATTCTCTCCTCCCGTTGTGGGCCCCAGCATTGTTCTCTCCTCCCCTTGTGGGCCCCAGCATTGTTTTCTCCTCCCGTTGTGGGCCCCAGCATTGTCCTCTCCTATCATTGTGGGCCCCGGCATTGTCCTCTCCTTCCATTGTGGGCCCCAGCATTGTCCTCTCCTATCATTGTGGGCCCCGGCATTGTCCTCTCCTCCCGTTGTGGGCCCCGGCATTGTCCTCTCCTCCCGTTGTGGGCCCCGGCATTATTCTCTCCTCCCCTTGTGGGCCCCAGCATTGTCCTCTCCTATCATTGTGGGCCCCAGCATTGTCCTCTCCTTCCATTGTGGGCCCCAGCATTGTCCTCTCCTATCATTGTGGGCCCCGGCATTGTCCTCTCCTCCCGTTGTGGGCCCGGCATTGTCCTCTCTTCCCGTTGTGGGCCCCGGCATTGTCCTCTCCTCCCGTTGTGGGCCCCAGCATTGTCCTCTCCTCCCGTTGTGGGCCCCAGCATTGTCCTCTCCTCCCGTTGTGGGCCCACAACATTGTCCTCTCCTCCCGTTGGGGCCCCAGCATTGTCCTCTCCTCCCGTTGTGGGCCCCAGCATTGTCCTCTCCTCCCGTTGTGGGCCCCGGCATTGTCCTCTCCTCCCGTTGTGGGCCCCGGCATTGTCCTCTCCTCCCGTTGTGGGCCCCGGCATTGTCCTCTCCTCCCGCTCCCCGTTGTCCTCTCCTCCCGGGGGCCCCGGCATTGTCCTCTCCTCCCCCCGTTGTCCTCCTCCCGGGCCCCGGCATTGTCCTCTCCTCCCGTTGTGGGCCCCGGCCATTTTGTCAGAAGGTTGGATATTTATTATTAAACAGGAACAGGATGACATTTTCATCTATTTGACAGGTCTTTTGTACAATTCTTTAAATATGCTTTGGCTAAGTTACAGGAGATAACTGTGTTTGTGAGGGGGGGGGGGATCCTTGACACCCCCTGTTCTGCTTTATAAATTATTTAAGATCCTTAGTCCTTCCAAATTTTAAAGTAAACATTGCATAAACTCTGTACAGTGTACTGTATTTTCAAACCTTTTTTTTTGTAGCTTTTCAAAAGTGTTAAATTCAGTGTTAAGTTCTCTCCCATCAAATAATGAATTGAATTATTTCATTGCCCTCTTGGTTCAAATGAATGATGCACTGAACATGAGTCAATTATGCTTTTTGCACTGTCAGTCCGAGTTTGCTTTATGAGTCATAGGGAGTTTCCTGGATTAACAATGTGTGAGAGGGAGAACTGTACATGGTGTTAATGCTAATTGAGGTATGAAATTGTCAATCAAAATATCCTTCTTGTAATTAAAAATTCACTGTTTCTATTTTGTATTTCAAACATTTGATACTGTAGCTGTTTTGTTGTTTATATTTTCCTGCACTGTTCAGCACTAGTGCTTGAAAAATTGTTTAGGAAGCAAGGTGCCCTATGGGCTATCAGCATGTTCATATTGGTAACCCAATAAGGCTGATTGGTTGGTAGTCGAGAGATGTAAGACATGTTCTTGTTGGTAGCCTGTTGGGCTTTTGAGACGCAGCAATTGCAGGTGCCCGAGTGAAATTTGTGCTACTGGGGTATGGATTTCGTGAGCACTGTACAGTAGGCCTACTTCAAAACAATTTTCACATTGACTTCTCTGTCATATTATTGCTGTTCACAACTTGATCAAATGGAACAAGATATCAATGTTGTGTTTGTCTTTTTGTCATATTTGAAACAGGTCAGTAATGTGAGGGGGGGGGGGGGGCATGGGACTTGTGCTCCCACCTTTCTACAGAATAAAAAAAAATACATAAGGTGTGCAAAACACTGTTCCCCTACTTTGTGCAGGAAAAGTATGGACCAATGTACTGTAGTGAATGTACCCCCCACATAGTGAATGTACCCCCCCACTTTGGAAGTGTACCCCCCTACCTCACGTTGGAAGTAGAAATGTGGCACTGGTTTCAATAACTTTTACTGATGGTCACCCTTCTTTGACTTTCACTAGGCTTGTAATTCACTACACATACAGTAGAGACCTATAATTGTTTTCTTCATGTGAAATGTGTCTTTTCCGCCAGGTCTTATGTACTTGTCAATTGTGTGACTCACCCCTTCACACCTTGACAAGGTGAGTCATTGCACCAAAGTGGGTGGACAAAACATGTACATTGACGCACCCCTCAGTCACTTGGGTAACTGACATTTTTTGTGAAATGACTTACCCCAAATCAATCACCTCTGTACAAATTCAATGAGTCTGAAGTAAATTGACCCACCCCAGAGTCACTCTGGTGACTGACAATTTGGTACAATGACGCACATGTGAGTCACTATTTCATATGTCAATGACTCACCTTTGACTGACATTGCCGAGGGTAGTAGGGGTGAGTCGTACAACTGACAAGTGTATTTCTGTGCTGTCCTCATCTTCCCATACGTTCTTCATACCTTATATCGGCGAACGTACAAATATTTGTTTCCTTTTTTGTCTTTTTGTTACAGATAAAGATGAGATTGCAGATAACCAAGTAACGGTGCGATTTGACAGGAATGGAATGCTATTAGAAATGACAGATGTAAGTTTTTTGTGCTGAAGCATGGCACATGCCAGGGCTGAATTTTCCTTCAAAAAGTGGCCATTCCTTTCCTATACAATGTACGAGGGACAATGTTTTCAAAACCTTACGTATTTTGTTGAAATTCTGAAATAATATTCAGAAATAATATGAATGTAGTAAATACATCTTTACATGCTTCCCTCTTTCACAATTCAATGTACTATTCATCACACAATTACATGGAGACATTTTAGAGCAGATATTATTGCTTACTTAAGAAATCTTTAAAAAAAAAAATATTCTCGCGAATTCAATGAAAGACAAAGGCTTTATAAAGGACAAAGCCCTATATATCGGACAAAGGCCTATTATGTCACCCGTACGACATTTTTTGAGGGGCAAGTGGGGGAATTTATAGTGGGCAAAATTCCCCGTAGGGATGCCACTGAGCTGTTTCATAAAAATCCACTGCTAACTCTTGCTATCAACTAACAAATCATTACTGCAACCCTCCTTCTCTTCCTCGAAACATTCAAAATAAATTTTGGGGCTTGCTCACCATTGTGAAATTTTTACCCCCACCTTCTGCATGAACAACAAAGGTATATGGCGACTATACCTTATGCCTTCATGTCTTCTCTTGAAGTGTGTGTGCCCCTATTTTAGAACCATCCTGGCTATGGGCTGGGCCTGTGTGGTGTAGTGTTACATATATACTAACTGATCATACATTCTCACAATAGTGGGTGTTACAGATCCTACATCAATTTCCCCTCAACTGATATGCAAATTAATACATTATTGGGCATTTAAAGATACATAGACAGGTAGCAGCAACTTGATTTTAATTGGACAGGCCCCTAGCTTGATTTAAAAAGGGGCAGGGTGCTATATATAGACTTGTTGAGGGGCACATTAATACTCGTGCGATTGCGAAGTGCTGCCACTTTTCGACTATTCTGACTGATAAGGACCATTCATGAGCCAAACAGGACAATTGCTTACTATGCTATCATTCTGTGTTCTGTTTCCATGTAAGGTATTTTATTTATAAGATTAATTAAGATTATTAAGTTTTAAAACAATTATAAAGAAAACAAAAAAAAACATTTCCTCATGCGGGGCAGGGTGAATCCCCAGGGGTACAGTGTGGCCCCATGGAGGGGTAGGGTGGGCCCCTGTGATACAGCAAAGCTAAGGATCTGAAAATAGGCTATACACCATGAAAATAGCAAAATCAGTTGAAAATTGTTACAGCATTTTTTAGATTTTAATGCCTTACAGTGTATTATAGTAGATTATGGAAATCAATATTTAGCAGGTGAATACAGTCGGGTGATTTTCATTTTCAGTGACTGAAGTTTAGGACAGAAATTTAACTACATGGAAGATTTTAAGTTGTCCTCTCTTTTATCCATCACAACTAAGTTCGCATACATTAAAAATTCTTCAAACTTTGATTAGCCTGAAAACTACAGGTAATGTACTATTGACATAATCTACCTACTGTGGTATAGCGGTTATCATACCTGTCTACAGACCACGAGGCCCTGGGTTCAAGCCTGGGGTGGGTAGACACACCAGTGTACCACAACTGGTTATCAAAGGCCGTGGACATTGACTTGGTTGTCGATGTTATGTCTGTCAGTACGTCGTACCTGTGTTCTCGTCCGGGTCGTATTAAGCGTTTCGTGATAGCATTTGTACTATCATAACCGAATATGCAGGCGACGACACCGTCATTGTAATTGCGTGTTCAACTCTCTCTCTCTCTCTCACTATTGACATAATGTAAAGAGTATTCTGTCCAGGATGTTAACTTCTTTCTGGTGAATGTAAAATCTCTACCTGTTGCATACAGTAGGTGGGGGAACTGGGGGGAGGGGAACAGTCCCCCACCTTTCCGAAAAGCCAGAAAAGTGCCCCTTTTGAAGATGAAAAGTGCCCCTCAATTACTGTCAAACTGAAAATGGTAAAATGTGTGCACACTTTTTACAAAAATATTTAAAAAGTTCCCATTTCAAAGTAAAGTGTCCCTTAATTACTTGCCCAATAATAGGAAACTGGCAAGTTTTGTCAGTACCATGTACGGGAGAGTGTGTCCCCATTGGAAAAGTTCCCGTTCTAAAAGTGAAGCGCCCCATTTACTTTAGTTTGTTGTTTTGGGCTCACGTATTCTGTCTGCAGATTGGGATGGGGGACATACAGTATGCATATGACTCAGGAAGTGCCTCTTAAGAGGTCTTGCCTCCCCCCCAAAAAACTTTTTCACCCCTGACCTATCCATACATCTTTAATATTTCACTCTTAAGACCTGAACCAGGGAGGTGTCAGTCCCGAGTAACACCTTCCTCGTTGAACTAAATGAAGACATGGTGAGGATTAAAAAGTGTCCTACCGGTACGAACTAATGTAATTTCCTGGACGAGGCTTCACTCTGTCGTCAAGTTCTCAACAGCAGCTTTCATCTCTTTAACGGGATCTAGTACACAGTTACAGTACACAGTTCTTTAGAATAAGTAAGTTAGGAATCCAATGGGAATATAGAAACACGTTTTGTTTTGTTATCATAGTAATATTTTAAGGATCTGACAGCCGAAATATGAGGGCATATTTTTCTTGAGTTTCATGATATATTGAATACCTTTCTTGCACTCAGCAGTACGAAATATGTTAAACACTACTAAATCCCCATGCTAGTGCTCAAAATTTCTATGTGTTTCCCCATTGACTGTTGAATTTGTTTATATATGAGGGCAATTCTTAATAGGTGGCCCGCGGGCCAATTCTGGCCCGCAAGACAGCAGACAATCCACTCTGGCCCTCGAACAATAGTTATAGCGGGAAGAAAATCTGAATGAGATCGGTAAAAATCCCAAAATACTTGTTTGGGTTTTTCCTAGGCAGATCTGCGCACTATAACATCGCAGCTTACAGGCAAAATGTTATCTTTAGTTCCATTATAAAATGGGCAGATTCACGGCTTGTCAAAGGAAGGCTGATAAGAGAACCGCTGACATCTGGCATACATCCTTCTTCACGTGCGCTTTCAGCTTGTTTGTATTCAGAGATTGTTTTGACGGATTTTGTTTGTCACGTGATGCTGGTTTTCTCATGTGATTGGCCCACAGCCTGAGGTTGTTGTGAAACACAGGACATGTGACAACCATTGAAGTTTCGCGACTAGTGTCAATTATTATATTCCGTTTAAAAAAAAAAAAAAATTAATGTGAATAGTTTCCAAGTAAATATTAATCAAAAGCCCACAGCTTGGTGTAGTTGAGAGGATTTAGTAATATAAATTCTCAAACAAAAAGTTGTTTATCAATGGCAAAGGGCAACAAAATGAGACGATTCTGGACATGTTTTGTGCACTTGACAAGAACCAAGTTTTTGGAGCTTATCGGGTACAGTGTCATATTCAGCTCATGCCAGATTGTTATTCCCCTGTTCTGTTCGATTTAAACAGTAGTTTGACTGCATCGCTCTCTCTGACATGAAATTTTTACTGTTTCGCAAGTAATAAAATTCAAATGAGAGAAACAGAGGAAGAAAAAAAATTGAATAAGAATCGGTGATATTCAAACTCTTTAACTTCGCTCAAAAGACAATTACGTAACCGACTTGGCCACTTAATAACTTGTAAGCGTGTATGATTTTTGTTTATATATAGTGTGGAATATGATCGAAGAAAGGAAAATCGATAAATTATAACTGAATTGTAATTATTGTTTCCATATCCCATTCCGTCCCTTTTAGCATATCAAAACTTTAAAAAAACTAACAAAATTTGCACAATTTCTTCAAAATCTTTTAATTCAAGTGCAAAAATGCAAATGCATGAATGAAATAATCAATCCACCTAGGCATGTTGACTAAACGTCAAGTGACAGAGACTTCGACATTGATAAATAAAACTTCATATTTTCATCAGACATAAAAAAAAAAGAGTTAGATGTTGTTGCCAACACTTCAATGTTTAACAAAATATTACTTGCGAAACCGTAAGAATTCCATGCCAACTATGCAGGTGTAGTACTGTAGGACCATCTAAAGGTTGTAAGCCTGATGTCCTTCTTTCTCGTCTGCAAGCGGTTCAAATTGAAAAGGAACGGCATCCCCTTTATTATGAGAATGTTCTTCATTTATTTCCATATCATTTTTATCATAGCTTGAACTTTCGTAATTAGGCGCTCTATGTACAGGGTTAGTATGTGTGTCATGCATTGTATGCAAAAGGTATTTGCTGTGACGAGAGCGACGTGACAACTGCTTCTTTTCTCTAATACTATTTCGCTCCGTTTTTCTCTTCAATTTGCACCATTTTGTTTTATAACTTCATTTTCTGATTTTTCTCGGTGGATGGGCTTTAATTCTCGGTGAGATCGTTTCTTTTCTTTTTTCTTTATATATTTTCCCTTTTATTCTGACCAGACTTTCGCGCTCTTCGTTACTAGCACAGCGGTTCCCATATACTGGTTCTGCGACTTTTGTTTCTAGCTGCCTCGGGTCTCTCGGCCCTTGGTTTTTTCTTTCATCATGACGAAGCGCTTATGCAGTGACCTTGACCCTCTCCCCCTCCCCTAACCCACCTGCTACTATCATTGACCATTCTACAACCCCAATCCCCAAAATCCTAATTATTCATGCCACCAACAAGCAAGAAAGCTTCAAACAAATCTCTCCCTTCCTTATTCAAAAGCACTATACGGCCTTGTCGGTACCCTCCCCAAGGTCTCTACTCTTAGATCCGGCGATCTCCTGGTGCACTGCACCAGGGACACACAAGCCACCACCCTCCTTTCCACCAAAACCTTAGCAAACTCTGGTATCAACATCACGGTCACCCCCCATCATTCCCTGAACTCCAGCAAAGGCGTCATACGCACCCGAGATCTTGCGTACTTGACCGATGATGACCTCAAAGAAGAACTTGCAAGCCAACACGTAATTGAAGCCCGTCGTCTCGTTCTAAAGAGAGACGGAGCCGAAACACCCACAAATACCATCTTTCTTACTTTCCGCACACCAACTCTCCCCTCCCACATCATTGCTAGTTACTTGAGAATCCAAGTCACCCCTTACATTCCCAACCCTCTTCGATGTTATAATTGTCAGAGGTATGGCCACGGGAAAAACTCCTACCACAGCCAAGCGCGCTGTGGTAACTGGGGAGCCCCAGACCATGACAACACCTCCTGCACCAACACCCCACTCTGCACAAATTGTGACGGTAATCACCCAGCCAACCATCCCTCCTTCTCGAAAGACTGCCCCACCTGGCTTCAGGAAAAACAAATCACCAAACTTAAAACCCTTAACCCCAACATAACTTACCCAGAGGCCAGGAAACAATTCCTCGCTTCTCTTAACACCAAGCCTTCCTACTCAAACGTAGTCTCCTCTAACTCAAATTCCGCCCCCCCCCCCCTAATACTAACACAACAAAAACTAACTCCCATGCCCAAACCGACCTCACCTGGCTCTTCTTACCTAGTCCTAAGCCAATCACCATTTCCAACAACCCAACCACACCCAATACCCACACCACCTCCACCACCACTTCTCTCCTCAACCTTCCTTCCTACTCTAAAGCTCCCATCGCCCCCTACACCAACACCACTAATACCATCATACATCAAACTAAAACCAACCAAGCTAACAATCAACAAACCAACCAACAAACAACCAATCAACAAACAACCCGCCACCCAAACCCACATGCATAACACTGAAGAGAATATGGATTGTTCGATTACCGAACACACTGATCATACTTCTCGTCCAATTTTCAAAAACAATCGCTCCCAGAGAAACAGATCCAAAGAAAAAACAAGCCAACTCAGACCCAACAGATCTTCCTCCAGATAACCCCCCGCCTCCTTATGGCGTACACCACAAACAATTACAATAACACCCACAACATCATACAATGGAACATTAGGAGCCTTAAGGCCAATTCAGAAGAAATTGACCTTCTGGCCTCCACCTTCAACCCAGCAGTCTTCTGCCTACAAGAAACTTTCTTGAAAACTACCGACCATTACTCCCTCAAGAACTTAGCCTGCTATCACAAACATCAAGTGGACGCCGACAGGGCCTGTAGTGGTGTCTCCATTCTTGTTAGACACGATATCCCACACAGCCCTGTTCGTGTGCACACCGACCTTCAGGCTATCTGTATTTCTATCTCCCTCCACAAAACTTTCACTCTTTGCAATATCTATCTCCCTCCCAACACCAACATTCAACCAACTAGCCTTAACAACCTCATCTCTTAGCTTCCCACCCCCTTCATCCTTCTTGGTGACTTCAACGCTCACAACCCTCTGTGGGGCTCTAATACCACCACCCCTAGAGGCAAGCTCATCGAAAGCGCTCTACGTCAGTACAGCCTGTCCTTACTAAACACTGACTCCCCAACCTACCTTCATCCTGCCACAGGCTCTCTCACCTGTATTGACCTGTCCATCTGTTCCCCTAACCTCCTCCCTGATTTTAGATGGAGAGTCACTGCTGACCTCTGTGGTAGTGATTATTACCCTCTTCTTATACACTCCAACCTCCAAACCCCCACTGACCACACCCCAAATTGGAACCTCGAGAAGGCTGACTGGCCCCTTTTTGAAACCCTCTGTGACTCACACCTCTCCCCCCATCTCCTCGAGGATGAGGATCCCATGTCTAACTTCAGTAATATCCTTATCAACATTGCCACCTGCTCAATTCCCAAACCCTCCAAACCCCCAAATCATCCCCCCAACCCCTGGTTCTCTGATGACTGCAGAACCGCCATCAAGAACAGGAAAAGAGCCCTCAGGAACTTTAAAACTAACCCGACCACCCATAACCTCAACCTCTTTCGCATCAGCCGTGCCAAGGCCAGGCGCACTATCAAGGACAGTAAAACCAACACTTGGAACAACTTTATCTCTTCTCTCACCACCAACACCCCCACTAAGAAGATATGGAGAATGGTTAACAGCTTCCACAGCAGAGTAGGCAAATCTCCCATCTCTCTTGGAATGGTGACCTTCTCACCGCAAAAAAGGACATCGTTGACCACCTCGCCGCCTCTTTCAGCAACATCTCGTCCTCGACCAACTACTCCAATGCTTTCAAAACCAAAAGAGCTTGCGATGAAGCCCGGAGAATCACTTTTCCCTCCGACAACTCCGAAAGCTACAACACCCCTCTCACCCTTTCTGAATTAAACCAAGCCATCCACGACGCTGGCTGCACCTCCAAGGGCCCAGTTAACATCCCCTACCAGTTCCTGAAACACCTCCCCATCAAGGCCTCCACTACCCTACTCACCATCTTCAACCACATTTAGTCCTCACACTCCTTTCCCCCTATCTGGAGGACAGCTATTGTCATCCCCGTCCTTAAACCGGGGAAGGACGGTACCGACCCCTCCAACTACCGACCCATCGCCCTCACTTGCTGTCTCTGTGAAATTATGGAAAGGATCATAAATCAGAGACTTAACTGGTTCCTCGAGACCAACAGAATCCTCTCCCCTCACCAAAGTGGCTTCCGAAAACGTCGCAATACCCTAGACCAGTTAATTACGCTCGACACCGCTATCTGGGAATCCTTTGCAAAAAAGGAACACCTCATTGCCATATTTTTTGACCTCGAGAAAGCTTTTGACACTACTTGGAAATACGGCATTACCCGCAAACTTCACACCATCGGCCTCAGAGGCCATCTCCCCATCTTTATTCAAAACTTCCTCTCACCCAGGCAGTTCCAAGTTCGTATTGGCCACACCCTCTCCAACCCGTACCCCCAAGAAGAGGGCGTCCCCCAAGGCAGCATCCTCTCTCCCACTCTCTTCAACCTGAGCATTAATGACATCACAAATAACCTTGGCCCCAGCATCAAACGTACCCTCTACGTGGATGACTTCACCATCTTCTACTCCTCCCCTAGCTTTCCTATTGTTGAAAATAGGCTCCAAATCAGCCTCAACCAGCTGCAAGTCTGGAGCAACAATAACGGTTTTAAATTCTCCAAAGACAAGACAGTCTGCATGCACTTTTGTCATTTCAACAACCTCCACCCCAACCCGAACTTTGTGCTCAATGGGAATCGCATCCCTAAAGTTGGACACACAAAGTTCCTGGGTTTAACTTTAGACCCCAAGCTCACCTACAAGCAACACATCACCGACCTGAAACTTAAATGCAACAGCTCCCTCAACATCCTCCTCCTCCTCTCCAACACCACTTGGGGAGCGAACTGCTGTGCTCTCCTCAAAATTTTCAGGCTCACCATTCGTGCCAAGCTTGACTATGGCAATATTGTCTACTGTGTTGCTCACAAATCTTACCTCAACCACATCAACACCATCCAAAATGAAGCCCTCAGGCTTTGTCTAGGTGCCTACAGGACCTCCCCAATCACCAGCCTTCATGTTGAAGCCAATGAACCCCCCTTTCTACTTAGATGTAGAAAGCTTAGCATCTCCTTTGCTTTTAGAGTCCTTACCAACACCCAGAACCCTGTTTACAACCTCATTAGGTACCCCAAGTTCTCCACCCTCTTTGATAGGACTAAAACCCTATCCCCTCCTTTCAGCTTACATATTCAATCAGACCTCTTCCACCTCGGCATCAACACCACCACTCTCGGCACCTACTCCTCGCCCACTTTTCCTCCTTGGGACACCCCCCTCCCTTCTGTCCACCTAGACCTCTCCACTCATCACAAAACTCAAACCCACCCTAACCTCTTCATCAATCTCCACAACCAAATCAAAGACCAACTCGCAAATAACACCTCCATCTATACTGATGGCTCCAAGGAAGGCAACAAGACAACTGCTGCTACCGTCATCCAAGACATCACCCTCAGTAGCAGACTTCCTGACTACTCATCCATCTTTTCAGCCGAGGCTAAGGCCATTCTCCTCGCCCTCAACTTTATTGAGTACTCTCCTCTCAGCCACTTTGCCATTTTTCCGACTCAATGGCTGTTCTTACTTTATTACTCAATCTTAAATGGGATAACCTCACATGCCACCTCCTCCTCCGGAAACTCCTTTCTCCCACCCTCTGCAGGAAAAGTGTTCTTTTCTTCTGGATACCCAGCCATGTTGGCATCCCTGGCAATGACAGGGCTGATGCAGCCGCTAAGCTTGCCCTCAACCTCCTCCCCACCCCTTTTCCCAAAACCTTCTCTGACATCAAACCGCTTATCGCTTCCCTTATTCGTGACTGCTGGCAAACCTCATGGAACTCCCAAATTGATAACAAACTCCATGTCATCCAGCCCACAATTCCGATCAAATCCACCATCAAGAACCTCTCTCGTATGGACAACGTTCATATTACCCGTCTTAGAATTGGTCACACCCACCTCACTCACTCCCATCTCCTTATTGGTTCCCCCCAACCCCTCTGTAACAATTGCCACTGCACCCTCACAATCCATCACGTTCTCCTTGCTTGCCCCCTGTACAACCTTCCCAGAGCTTCCCTCGCTCCCCACAACTCAATTGCTGAGTTCTTCCAGAAAAATGCTCCGGAAAAAATTATCTCCTTCCTTCATCATGCCTCCCTCTACAACCATATTTAATTCTCCTCTTCCACCCCCTCTCTACTTTGTTTTTGTTTCACCCATGCACCTCCTCTCTTGATCACAGCTTTCTGACTTTGTTCTTGCATTTTCCTCATTCTCCCCCTGTTTCCTTTCCTTCCTACCTCTTAAATGATCTGACCTCTCAGGCACAATTTGACCCTCGTTGTCGTGGTGCCGTTAAGCCCTCATCAAACAAACAAACAAATTGTTTACAATCAGCAATCCCTGAAATGACGTAGCAGACTTTTATGACCTCACAAATCCCTTTGGACTTTTTTTTGGAGTAAGCAATAAATGATCAATTTCTAAGTCCTTTTTCATCATGAAAATGGACTTATTTCCAGGATTTCTGGATGGATTATTGAATTTAGGGATTTGAAAAACCTATATCAGGTTAAATCTAAAAAAAAATTGGGAGGCATGGCAGGACCACTTTAAACAAAATTAGTGGTAGAAGTTATATATATATATATATTATACTTCATTCAGTTGGGAGGTAGGATGTTGTATTAGACTTCAGTTGGGTGGTGAGGCTGTTGTATTAGACCTCAATTGGGGTGGGGATGTTGTATTAGACTTCAGTTGGGTGGTGGGGCTGTTGTATTAGACCTCAATTGGGGGTGGGGATGTTGTATTAGACTTCAGTTGGGTGGTGGGGCTGTTGTATTAGACCTCAATTGGGGGTTGGGATGTTGTATTAGACTTCAGTTGGGTGGTGGGGCTGTTGTATTAGACCTCAATTGGGGTGGGGGTGTTGTATTAGACTTCAGTTGGGTGGTGGGGCTGTTGTATTAGACCTCAATTGGGGGTGGGGATATTGTATTAGACTTCAGTTGGGTGGTGGGGCTGTTGTATTATACCTCAATTGGGGGTGGAAATATTGTATTAGACTTCAGTTGGGTGGTGGGGCTGTTGTATTAGACCTCAATTGGGGGTGGGGATGTTGTATTAGACTTCAGTTGGGTGGTGGGGCTGTTGTATTAGACCTCAATTGAGGGTGGGGATATTGTATTAGACTTCAGTTGGGGTGGGGATGTAAGAAACAATGTCAGGCAATATCATCATTGGTCAGATTATTGATTTCCAATTGACAAAATGATGAATTGAAGATAAGAAATAGACAAACAAATAATACAAACTAATATAAATACTTCTTAAATGATGAAATGTATTGATTTGTTTTCAGTGGGGTAATCAGCAGACAATGGAAGTCAGAGAAACTATTGCCCAGTCTGTGACAATTCTCTGTAGTGAGACCCCAGGTGATTGTAATCTGGAAAATAACTCAACGTAAGTATTTGGTCCTCATTACTGGTTCTGTTAAATCCATTACCGGGCCATGGTGACCCATCAGGCTGGTATTAAGCCCATAAGCACAGGAAGGGGGAGGTAATTGATCCCAACTTTTGAAAAATTGGCCTCCCCAATTGTTAGCTGGAATTACACAGGACATGTGACAACCATTTTATTTTGACCCCCCAACTTTGCAAACATTCCGGCGCCCCTGATTTAGCTGCTGTTTCTTTAGCATATGCAGATGAAAGCACATCGCTCCCAAAGAACAGCGCACCAGTCCATCACAGGTTTAATTTCCCAGCAGTGCAACTGGAACAAATAGAGTAAAGTGTCTTGCTCAATGATACACTCGTTGGCAGTCAAACTTTTTGCATATTAGTCTTAACCACTGCACCTCCTTACTGATTCTTAAAGGATTAGTTCAGTGGTCAAGCATGTCCATCTTATATGAAAGAGGACTTCAAAAGAAACAAAATGGTGAAGAAAGCATTCAAAAATCTTATTCCGTTGATGAGATATTAAAGGATTAGTTCAGTGGTCAAGCATGTCCATCTTATATGAAAGAGGACTTCAAAAGAAACAAAATGGTGAAGAAAGCATTCAAAAATCTTATTCCGTTGATGTGATATTAAAGGATTAGTTCAGGGGTCAAGCATGTCCATCTTATATGAAAGAGGACTTCAAAAGAAACAAAATGGTGAAGAAAGCATTCAAAAATCTTATTCCGTTGATGAGATATTTAAGGATTAGTTCAGGGGTCAAGCATGTCCATCTTATATGAAAGCGGACTTCAAAAGAAACAAAATGGTGAAGAAAGCATTCAAAAATTTTATTCCGTTAATGAGATATTAAAGGATTAGTTCAGGGGTCAAGCATGTCCATCTTATATGAAAGAGGACTTCAAAAGAAACAAAATGGTGAAGAAAGTATTCAAAAATCTTATTCCGTTAAGGGGATATTGAAGGATTAGTTCAGTGGTCAAGCACGTCCATCTTATATGAAAGAGGACTTCAAAAGAAACAAAGTGGTGAAAAAAGCATTCCAATATCTTATTCCGTTAAGGAGATATTTAAGTTTAAAGTTTGGTATCATTTGTGTAGAACGACTGAAATCAGACTAGTTGTGATGTCACAGCCTCAGTTTCCTTAAAGTCTTTATGTATTTTAAATTGAGTTTCTCTAATTTTTAAAACTATTTTAATTATTTTCCCTCAAACTTCTTCAGGTGGTATATTATAGATACCCTTCCTAGATTCAGTTTTACTACTTTTTGACATATCCCACGATTGACATACCAAATGGTTTATAAGCCATGAAATCGCAGGACAAAATATGAGAGAATACATAAAGACTTTGAGGAATCTGAGGCTATGACATCACAACTAGTCTGCTTTCAGTCGTTTCTACACAAATAAAACCAAACTTTAAACTTAAATATCTCCTTAACGGAATAAGGTTTTTTTTAATGCTTTCTTCACCATTTTCTTTCTTTTGAAGTCCTCTTTCGTATAAGATGGACATGCGTGACCACTGAACTACAGTACATGTAATCCTTTAACTAGAGAATAGGAAAGCAGATCTGGTATCAAGTTACAAGAAAGTAATTATGAAGAGGTTATAGTAACATTATACCCAGATCTCATAGCTGTAAGTAGCCCATAGAAGTACAGCCGGAGAACGCTGTGATTGCTGTCATAGCATATAAAGCCAACATGTATGCACAAGAGTCACCAAGACCACGATTTTCCCCATTGATAACTAATTTTTAGCTCTTTATTTAAAAATCTGTCGCTTCGATTTTTTTCTTTTCTTAATTAATGTTATGTAACATTTGGTATTTTAGGTAATATTAAATCATCGGAAAAACCCATGTCATCCTAATGATTCTGAATGTGGAATTTCGGTCCGATTGTATAGCCTTAAGCCATGCAAATCACGATCCATGTTAAGACGACTTCAGTTTTTCCCGATGACTTAATATTACCAAGAAAACCAAAAGTTGCATAACATACTAAGAAAAGAAAAAATCAAAACGATAGATATTTAAATAAAAGTCACTTAGGTGACTCACATCAGTACATGATGGCTTCACTCGGTGATTGAGGTCAGCATTCTCTGTTTACTCTTATGTTGGAAGATGAAACTGATATTTTCAGCAAGTAACTGGTTTATTTCATGTAATAAGTCAGATGGACTAGTTATATCTTTATATGGCTCACTCTTCTCGAGCTCAAGAGACAACTCCTTGTTTTAAAAATGTACTTTTCTTAATTCATACTGCTTCATAATATTTTCTAATTAACTTTCCTCCTTTAATTACAGATCTTATGTAAATGATCTTCAAATAGAACAATGTTTTTTTTTTTTTTTTTTATTTTTTTTTTTTTATGTGTAGAAATAGTGCATTGCTTATGACTAATAACAATATGCTATTGTGTTTGGTGTGATCAACTGTGATATTGTTAATTAAAGGATTAGTTCAGTGGTCAAACATGTCCATCTTACATATATACGTATATTAGAGAGGACTTTAAAAGAAACAAAATGGTGAAAAAGCATTCAACAATCGTCTTCCGTTAAGGAGATATATTTAAGTTTAAAATTTGGTATCATTTGGGTAGAAACGACTGAAATTATACTAGTTGTGATGTCATAGCCTCAGATTCCTCGAAGTCTTTATGTATTCTATCATATTTTGTCCTGCGATTTTGTGGCTTAAAACCGTGGGATACAGTATGTCAAAAAAGTAGTAAAACTGAATCTAGGAAGGGTATTTATAATATAGTATCCCAGCTGAAGAAAGTTTGAGGGAAAATAATTTAAATAGTGAAAAAATTAAATAAACTTTCTTTAAATACATAAAGATTTTGAGGAATCTGAGGCTGTGACATCACAACTAGTCATGATTTCAGTCGTTTCTACAGAAATGATACCAAACTTTAAACTTAAATATCTCCTTTACGGAATAAGATTTTGCAATGCTTTCTTCACCATTTTGTTCCTTCTGAAGTTCTCTTTCATATAAGATGGACATGCTTGACCACTGAATTAATCCTTTAACTACATGTAGCTGGTTCACGTCAAAAGTAATTTGACTCTTGAACCACAAAAATTTACCAACCATGTTACCTCCCCGTCCGAGCTGAAGTTTTAAAGCAGACATTAGCATAATGATATTTCCTGTTAAATTATAGTCAGGTAGCTCAGTTAGTAGAGCATTTCGGCTGAGATGCTGGAGGTCCCAGGTTCAAGGCTCGCTCAATTCTCACCCGATTTTCCACAGCTATGTAGACAGAAACACTGAAAATCTAGAATGCAAGTATTTTATCTGCAGCTCCTGCTCCTTATCCAGCCTTTTAGAAGTGGGCAATGGTTGAAAGGTGCTCACTGTCCCTCAGATGAGGACGTTAAATGGCGGTCCCGGCGGCAGGAAAGTCACCCCCTGCCTGGTTCTCTGAACACTATTCTTGAATAGCAAATGCAGTGTTCATTCACTTCCTATTCCGGTTTGAACAGTCAAGTTTCGTTTCTAGAGTTATCAACCTATTGATGATTGAAACCCAAATTGGAAGGGAAAAAAGACTTAAAGCATAAATGGTTTTGCTTTATCCACGTGAAAAATCATTTTTGAAGTCCTCTTTCATATTAGATTGACTAGGTTGGCCACTTGAACTAAGCCTTTAAGTTTGAAATCTCTCTTTTTGCAGCTTTGATATCAGTGATGTTCAGGTCAAGGAAGGTCCTAAGAAATACAATGGAGACGTTCTGATGATGGTGTATGTGATTATTTCTGGGCGCGATGTACTAGAATCAGGAAACACATACGCTCTTCCAAAAGAGGCTTTGTTTGGTAAGTTGGCAGTAGTTCATTGCGGATGTATAATCATTACTGTTTGTCCAGCCACTTGTCTGGTTTGTTGTCTTGTTCATCCGTTTTAAACTCCTAGCTTAAATCAGGAAGGGCAAGGTGGTGAGGATAAATGGGGGCATTTACAAGGCCAACCAGGGTGGTGAGGATGAAAGGGGCATTTACAAGGCCAACTAGGGTGGTGAGGATGAAAGGGGGCATTTACAAGGCCAACCAGGGTGGTGAGGATAAAAGGGGGCATTTACAAGGCCAACCAGCATGAATTTCACAAAAAGGGTTTTGGGAAAAAACATTATAACATACTTTGTGGAGGAAAAATATGGCTCCATGTCCCCTCACTTTTTGAAAGAGAATTACAGCCATGATATATATCATATATACCTTTCCCGCTCCTTGGTGTAGAGATTTAGGTTATTCGTGAGCAAATTCATCCATCTTTTCCCCTTCCTCTCTTTTGCCTCTGCCACAGCTTCTCTCCAGTCACAACCAAAACAGTCCCTCTCCATAACTCTTTTCTGTGTTGTTTTCGGCCTTCCCCTATTCCTTCTCGGACCTATTAGAAAACAGCTTCCTCAAACATCAACTTCCTCCGCAACAGCAACCTCTTCCACCACATATAATCTCCTCCCCTTCTACACCTAAGCGTACACACTCCTTTCTTTTCACCTAAAATTTTCTCCCAGATTCAGCTTTTCCCCTTTATCACAAACCTTCCATCTCCTCACTATTCTTACTCTTACACCATTATTTATAAACACCCTCTTGGCACATTTGACTCTGACCGTCGTGGTGCCATGGAACATCAAAAAACCAAACCAAACCAAACCATGCTTCTACCCTCTGGTGTCCAAGTGATGGCATGTCTGGCATTATTATCTCCGTCCTTTTCTTAATAGGTGACCCAGCCATCTCCATTTTCTCTTAAACATCTCCCTGTTTATCTCCGTTGTGCGCTTATCTCCATTGTGCCTGTTTTATCAAATAATTCTTTTGTGACTTCCACTGACCATTTTATTTTCAAAACTATTCTGAGACATCTACATTGAAACAAATCTAGTTACTTTGCATCAGCTTTTGTTAACTTCCAGGTTCCACATCAGTAAAGGAGTACAGAGGCTGCACTGTACATTTGATTGCAATAGATTCCCAAATCGTGTCTGAAAGTTGCTTGTGCCAACCCAATTCTACAGTTTATGTCCTGTTTGGATAGTGTTGCACTGACAGGAAATGTACATATATATAATATAATGTATATATATTTACTTCAAGTTATACCTTACCTTCCATGCTATAATTATGCAATCTGGTCACATGACCTGATTCTAACGCACTTTTAACCGACCCTAAAAAACGCAGTAACCAGCCAAGCCCTGACCTCCATAATACCTCTGTACCACCACTTCACTCTTTTCAGCGCGTTGTTGGCACAACATCGCTGAAACTGGTCATTTTTATTTTATTATAATTTAACCTTTTTCTTTTCGTTTCTTCTTTGCAGCTTTTACCTGGAGGGTTTTTACGCTGCCTTTTCTCATCCGCTCGCCTTTTCAAGTCTTTGAGGTAAGGGTGAGGTAGCCATGGGTCCGAGATTCTTGGCTGACCTACGACTTTACCCGTGTAGCCTACACTTAGGATAGCGGGTTTTTGTCTCCATTCGTACAAAGCGAGTGGCTAGTTCGAGAGCGTCCCTCTCGTGGCAGGTGTTTTAGGTCCCAGAGCACCAGGTGTGCCTGTCTAGGGGACCTCTTACCCCGGGGTTTAGGTGTTTTTCACCCTTGGCCCCACCCTACACGAGGAGAGCCTAGCGTTATACTATGTATAGTGTATTAGCACGTTAAGATATTTCAGTACACATTCTCGTATGCAGAGCCTAGCGTTATACTATGTATTGTATTAGCACGTTAGCTTATTTCAGTACACGTTCTCGTATGCAGAGCCTAGCGTTATACTATGTTTTGTATTAGCACGTTAGGATATTTCAGTACACGTTCTCGTATGCATTAGGCAAATTTCTTATTTCGATTTTGGCGCATGCGCATTGGGTCGAGGTCACCGTTGGGTGTTCGGGGAGTCGACCTCTAACAACTCCAAGGAGCTACAGTTGTTACAAGAGAGCTTATTTTTGTTTTAACGTTAGCAGCGTATGAATATTTTTGTTTTTCTTACATAAATTAGAGACAAATGTTTTTAATTTTCAAGCTTGAATTTTGGGACGTTGGAGAGACCGGGAGGGGGTCTCTCCGACGTCCTATTTAAAGGGAAGCTAATCTCTTCTTTTTATCTTTACAGACATCAAGTACTCAGTGGTTTGTGTTTTCCACGCTACCCCGGCGCTTGTATAGTCGTTACGTTGGATGCGTTTTCTCGGGTTTCTAAAGATTTTTCAGATAGAAAATTTTTTCAGTTTCAAAATTGTTCTGTTTAAGAAAGTTTTGTTGTTCTGTTTAGAATGCTATGCCTCGTCTCTCTTTAGCGTGTCCGTAAGATCATAGTTACTTTCCGTTTTTGTGTATGTACGCATTGATATCGTTCTTCTCTTAAAAATTTTTATTTTTCAGGAATTTTATTGAGAATGATTAACTCAGTGGCGTTGCGCCTTAGGTGACGTTCCTAGTGAACGCCACCTAGAGTTAAAAGAAGTTCAGAGAGAGAGAAGACTAAGCTCTTAGTGGCGTTGCGCCTAGAGCGGTAACGGTAAGAGAGAGAGAGAGATAACCTCTTGGGGGCGTTATATGCGTCGCCTAAGTTGTAGTAAGATCCTATTGACGGTTCCGTTGGACGGTCCCAGACGGTTCCGCAGCTCTATTTACGGGCTTTGTGCGGTTCCGGGGGCCGGTCCCATTGAGACGGTTCCATAGACACGGTTCCATACGGTTCCGTTGGGCGGTCCCAGACGGTTCCGCAGCCCTATTAGAAGAAATGCGGGCATTGCGGTTCCGTGGGACGGTTCCATACGGTTCCGTGGTCCATACGGTTCCGCGGCTCGTTGTTACGGGGCGGTCGGTTCCATTGGACGGTTCCGTGATCCATACGGTTCCGCGGCCCGTTGTTACGGGGCGGACGGTTCCATTGACGGTTCCATACGGTTCCGCGCCCGTTATTACGGGCGGGCGGGTTCCATTGGACGGTTCCATACGGTTCCAGCGGCCCGTTATTACGGGCGGACGGTTCCATTGGGCGGTTCCATACGGTTCCAGCGGCCCGTTATTCACGGGCGGACGGTTCCATACGGTTCCGCGGCCCGTTACGGGCGGGCGCTTCCATTGGACGGTTCCATACGGTTCCGCGGCCCGTTGTTGCGGGGTGGACGGTTGCATTGGACGGTTCCATACGGTTCCGCGGCCCGTTGTTACGGGGCGGACGGTTCCATTGGACGGTTCCATACGGTTCCACGGCCCGGGTTTACGGGTCCGTATATAACGGGATAACGTACACCGTACGGTTAATCCGGAAGTATAGCATTAAGACAGCTATTTTTCTTCTTGGTCCCGTAGCCAAAGGCTACGGCAGTTCCACGGTTCCATACGGTTCCACGGCCCATGTTTACGGGTCCGTTCGGTTCCACGGTCCGTGTTTTACGGGTCCGTACGGTTCCATTGGTCGGTTCCGTGGCCCGTGTTTACGGGTCCGTACGGTTCCATACGATTCCGCGTTTACGGGTCTTTTCGGTTCCATTGGACGGCTCTAGTGAGCGGAACTTAGACAATTTTTAACGGGATAACGTACACTGTACGGTTAACCCGGTTTTTACGCCCACTTGCTACTAAGCTACGTGGTCAGGTGACAAATGACTTTCTTTACAAGAAGTATAGCATCACGACAGCTATTTTCTTCTAGGTCCCGTAGCCATTAGCTACGCAGTTCCACGACTCGTGTGAACGCAATTAAGATTGTCTGCGTTGAACGTTACAGTTCCGTAATTATTTTCACCAGTATCATGGACATGGAGGACAGGTCCCCGAGTGTCGATGCTTGACACACCCATGATGTCCCGGCGTAGCGTGCTAACGCTTCTTTGATTTACGCTCCGGTCACATCCATCTCACGCGTTACACGTGCAGATTATGCTGCGAGTCCATTCTTTGTACTCTTCACAGCGATTGGGTTCAAGCGGAGTGGTCGGAGCACAGACTCCACCGCGACCGGTATTTTCAAGGTGCGACCGAGAGAGTGCAGCTCCGGTGTTCGGATGCGTAGGGCTCCGTAGTTTTGTAACGGGATATCGTACACTGTACGATTTATCCGGATATACACCCACTAGCTACGAAGCTAGGTGGCCAGGTGACAAGTGATAATCTTCACAGGAAGTATAGCACCGTGAGAGCTATTCTCTTCATGGTTCCGTAGCCATTTGCTACGCAGTTCCACGATCATGTGAACACCATTAATACGATTATCCGCGTTGAACGTTACAGTTCCGCAATTATTTTCACCAGTATCATAGGCACGGAGGTCGTCTTTCTTACTGGGACGCTTTTAGCGTTCGACGGCAGTCCCCCACGCGTAGCTATCGGCTACGCGGCTCCGTAGTGTTTATATACAAACGGAGTTAACGGTTCACACCAGCAGCGTGGCTGGGTGGTAGAGGACCAGTAGCCATGAGCTACAGAGTTCCGTGGCCGTTTCTCTTACCAGGACACGTACTGAGTACGACGGTAGTCCCCTCTTCCCCACGCAGCTACCGGTTTCGTAGCTCCATGATGAAACAAACTAAGTTTACGACTCGTATAGCTTGCGTAACACGTGAACTCCTCCGTATTCCTTACGGCACCAGTATACTTTTAGCTATTCTCAACAGGAACGCATACTGAGTACATCTTCCCTACGCGTAGCCACTTACTCGGTGGCTCCGTGGTGAATAGAAGTATACTGAGATAACGACTCACGTTACAGATGTAGTACGTTAACGCTATCGTAGACCTAGACGGTTCTTTTGTACTGATGGCTACTACGTTCGAGACACGTACCAGTACCAGTTGTCCTCCTTGCGTAGCCACTAGCTTTTTGCTCCGTGGTGCACAGAGACAAAGTTGGCGGATGACTAGTGGTTTTTACTTGTCATTGCTGACGCCTTTGTAGACCCATAACGGCTCTATAATACTTAACGGGGTTGCGTACTTTGTACGGCGTAAGTCCCCCCAGTAGCCACGCGCTTCTCATCTCCGTGGTGAAGGGTGTTTAACAGACTTAACGGTCCGTGTAGTATACACAGGACGTCAACTCTTTCGCGATTTCTACCCCAATGCTGGGGTTTATGACTCATACGGTTGACGTAGTACATTACACCCCCCTTGTCAATATTAACTCCATGAAGGATATTTTCTTGACAATAGGTGGCCTTTTGATAGACAACCTCACGTTTGGGGTAGCTATTACCAACAACGGCACGTAGGGTTCATGCCATACTTTAACACCTTCTTAAAGCAGTTTCCATGCGGTTTTACGGCCTGTTACTTTACTACCCATACAGACTTACGGTATTAGTTTTCTCCACACCCGTAGCCGTAGGCTCCGCAGTTTCAAGGTTGTTACTATACGTAGTACGTTAACACTTTTTCCAGTCAACTTCTTAGACAAGTTTCGCTGTTGATAGGTGTGGCCTGGAGCTACGCGGTTCCGCAACTGCTACAGTTTCTAGACGCCGCTTGGGTGCCGTCGACTATGTTGTACGGCTCCGCGGTCTTCAACCCATAACCTTCTCACAGCTACATAGCCTTATACGGTTGGCAGCCCTTTTTGTATACGTTTTCTATTAACGGCCTGCCTTTTATTTCGCTAGCCTTTGATTTTTGGTCAGTAGGTTTAGACAACCTTTGCTCAGGGTCGGCAGTTTTTCTGGACTGCAGATGGTGTCGTTCAGTACCTCCGCTTTACACGTTTAGTCGGTGGCCACCCCCTTTGGTGGTGGTGCGGGTGCTCCCACCCGGTGTGAGGAACGAAGTTTTCACCCGTCAGATCTCACCGTCAGTGCCAACGGATGCTTCTTGATCGAGGTAGGGGCCTTTTTCTTGTGACCCCTTATGACGGAAACTTGGACGGGTACTTGACCTTTTTCAACAGGCAGACTGCCGGGGTCTTTTGTTCACCTTTTTTACCGCTAGTGCTGAGCGAGGCTTTTCAGTTTCCCGCCGTTTTTGCACCACTGTTGTGGTCTCCTTTTCGGACAGATAGGAACGGACTCCAAGAGTTCTGGAATCGTTCCTCTCATCTCGGCGCAGGAAGAACTATGCCAGCCTTACGGCCGCTCACCTCGGGCTACGAGTACACGATCACAATCGTCTCGTTTCGGCGGAACCCCCACACGATGGGCGTACTTCCCGTAGGTGACCAGCGCCATCAGGACCCTTTTTCGGTTTCCCGAACGTAGGTCTGTGTGCATCCGTGGATGTTCGCAAGCTATCTTTTCTTTGCGTCCTTTCTCTTTACTCGCGGGTTTTCAGGGTCGGCGCATTTGTTCTCTTCAGAACTCAGCTACGAGGGTTACGTTTTCCGCCTTTCTTGCTAGTACCAAGTATGCTACGCTAGGCGACGTACGGCCGATAGCGCCCACTTTTCCCGGGCTCACTGCGGTTCCCTCGGCTGCTCCAGACCTTGCAGGCTTCCCGTACGAGCCTCGGGTCAGGGACGATTTTTGTCTCTTTCCCGGGCTCCGGCGGACTGCATCTCGGTCCCGGAGCGCTTCGTTTGATGGTGTGGCCTTAGCCCGCCTTTCCTCGACGTAGCATGGCCTTTCTGAGAGGTTGTTCACCCCCCTCCCCGTTGTGGAGGTGGGCCCTCTCTCAAACTTGGTTCAGTCATGAGCTCTGGGATAACTTGCAGCTATCCACCCGGGTTTTTCCAGTTGGGTCTACGGTCTTTGGCTCGCGACCACTGGAAAGTTACACGGAGATCTCTTCGTAGTGTGTCATGTGACATTTTCCTCCGATAGATCGTCCAGTAACTTTCTTTTAAAGTAGTCTGCACTGTTCATAGAACGGCCGCGGTATGCACTCGGGTTCGGGGCATAACCTCTTTTCACAGGATCTCTCGTGCCGCCGTTCGGGAAAACGCTTTTCGCGTTTTTTCTCTTGTTCTTGGTCTGACTCACTTTTCAACGTTTGTGTTCCCCCCGCTAAATTTTGCTCTTACGCGGTTACGCGCTAACAAATTTTTCCCCTGTCCGGGATTTCTTCAATTCGTTTTCGTTGGTACACGCTTCGTTCCCGATCGTAGTTTACTAGCCGGTTCCGTCTCATGGACGAATCCGGTGTGGTTTGTGGCGTTTTTTGTGGACACTTTGCTGTAATTGTGTCCAAACGCTCTTCCGGTTGGCTTGTTTTTCTGGGCTTTTCGCTCAGGTTCTTTCGATGTTTGCCTCCGTTACTGTCAACGAATGGTGCCTTGTTCGGTTTGACTGTACCTAGACGTGGTTTACTATGTTTTAGTTCGTCCCACTCTTGAGGTCTTTCATCCTTCAGAGAAGAAGAAATTTCGTCCTTTAAACGGGATTCGATTCGTGTGAGTTTTCGTACCAGCCATTAAAAAAAAAAAAAAATGTGCTGCGACCTGAACTCCCTTCCTTCCTATCCTCGGTTGCAATCTGATTGCATAATTATAGCATGGAAGGTAAGGTATAACTTGAAGTAAATTTACCCGCTAAGGGTAGCGGGGATATTTACGAGTTATACTTACCTTCCATGCATCCCTCCCGCCTCCCCTCTCGTTCAGGCCTCGGTGGAATGTTGAGTGAAGTGGTGGTACAGAGGTATTATGGAGGTCAGGGCTTGGCTGGTTACTGCGCTTTTAGGTCGGTTAGAAGTGCGTTAGAATCAGGTCATGTGACCAGATTGCATAATTATAGCATGGAAGGTAAGTATAACTCTCAAATATCCCCGCTACGCTTAGCGGGTAAATATATATATATATATATATATATATATATATATATATATATATATATATATATATATATATATATATATATATATATATATATATATATATATATATATATATATATATATATATATATATATATATATATATATATATATATATATATATATATATATATATATATATATATATATATATATATATATATATATATATATATATATATATATATATATATATATATATATAAATATATATATATATATATATATATATATAATATATATATATATATATATATATATATATATATATATATATATATATATATTTATTTATTTATTTATATTTATATTTATTTATTTAAAGTACAATTGTGAACAATAACCACACCAGAGGATAACTAAGTACAGTGCTAGCGGGAATGAATGTGTCATTTACATTACCTTGGAATGCACTTGACAGGATTAGGTGGTAATGTTAAGTCGATTCCTGCATTTCCTATTGTGCTAGAAAATAATCCCTTTTAATCAATAAAACTCTGCTAAGCTGGTTTGCTGTGTCAGGAGAGTCTTAACCACTGAACTATTGACAGGGATGTTGTGGTTACCTAATCCTTTCAAACCAGTTCTACATACAACCTCACTTTGATATGCCGAAATTAAGCCTACTTGATTTTAGCCTAACGTAAGGCCTGATTAACAATAACAATCTGACAATGGGTTAATGTTACTATCCGACTATGCAACACCTGTTTTACAAGCTGTCAAACGGACCCAGATTTACACGTACTAAAAAGCATTACTTGTAATTTTCACCACAAATAAATGCAAAGATTAGAGAGTTGGAATAAATTGTACAAAAATGAAAAAAAGATTGCAAAATAAACGTTGCTAATATTTCAGCGTGGTTCACAAACATGACCGCCATTTTCCAAAGAGGGTTGCATAAAAAAAATTACAGTACAGTTGGGATTAACACTGGGGTTGGAATTATTTTATACAGTACGCTAGCATCCATGTGGTCGCACACCTTTGAAACTTGTACGGCACTTTATGTCATAAGAGTTTAAAATAACATTTAAAATAAATTGTAAGGAAAGGGGTCGGTATACAGGGACATCTTCAGAACACCGAGGGATTTTTTTACATTAACGCCCAACGATACATTGTGATAAGTTGCCCAAGGTTCTTGCATGTTTATGTATGTACGAGAAAAGTTTGCCTCAACAAGGGTAAATGTGACCATAAAAGGAAAATGGGTGGGACCAAGGAATCTGAACATGCATGCGTGTTTACAGGCCCAGAGGAAAGATGGAAAATTTCACCCGACATGTCAAAGGATTAATATACAAAGTGTTTTAACATGGAATTTGGATAGCTATGGACTTTGGTTTTGGGACCGAGTGTTAAGTTGCTTGTACATACATGTATATCGTAGGCCTACAGTTACGCTGCGACGGTGCAGGGAAATCGGAAGTCTACAGGTACGCCGATACTTCTTGTATTTTTTAAGCCCGACTTGAAAGTGATATTAATATGGAATACACATTAGAAGAAGTCAAATATATCAGGATTTGGAAGGCATTGAGTAATTAAAATTGAATTAATAATTATTTCTTCCGGGATTTCTTATTTATTTACTTTCAGCAAATGCTTGATTGTAAATGTTGGATGGGCTGGTAATGGTATAAGAAAAAAAGCGTAACGAATATTTTTTCTCCTTTATTTTTCAAATGAAAAAAGAAAACTAGGCAATATTTGTCTCTTTTTCTTTGTTTATCATGGACTCATGAACCTGTGGAAAAAGATATTGATTGCTTGTAGATATAAAAGATGTGAAGTTGTACACACCTAATACGGGCTAGGGGTCTATGACGCTGGTCTCTTAAACCTGTTGAGATTTCGGAACTTACAAAGGGCCTAAGACTTTAATTCCTTTTAAACATCCTTGTAATTCTTTTGTGTGCTTGAAGCTACGGCAAACCTCGAGGATTCAACGCAATCACAAAAGAATTGATCTCATTGTCCCCGCGGAACATTAAACGGATTTTTCTGGTTCGTAACCACAGATAAGCTGTACTTAAAGTGGACAACTTAAGCTGGTTTATTGATCGCAATTTCCCCGCATTCTTAACAATAGTTAATCCGATCGCGGTTGTACTCCATGGAAGGCGTGAACCATGTGAAACGTGGGAATGCATGACACATTCGTTCTCGCTAGCACTGTAGCTCGAATTTGGCCAATCAGAAGGTTTCCTACAGTTAAGAGAAAAAGAAAAAAAAACAAGTACAAAAACGAAAAGAAATGGCAGAAACACAAAGCTAGAATGTAGGAGACATAAGTATTCCATAACTAAGCTTGGGCGATATTTCAATACTCTGCGATATTGACCCGTATCGATATCGTGCTGGTAACGTCACTTCCATTTGTTATTTTCCTTATTGATCAGCGAGAAACCTGCGATGTTATTGATCTCCACCGGACTGAACATAGTGGCCTGCATGCCTTGGCGATAACATCACAGGTTTCAATAAGGACATTGAAAACCGGAAGTGGCGTTACCAACATGGCGGCGTTCACTTCTGAATGTATTATTGGAGGCTACCTATCCTTTAGCACACTTGCTTAGATGCTTAAGCCTTTAGCACACTTGCTTAGATGCTTAAGCCTTTAGCACACTTGCTTAGATGCTTAAGCCTTTAGCATACTTGCTTAGATGCTTAAGCCTTTAGCACACTTGCTTAGATGCTTAAGCCTTTAGCACACTTGCTTAGATGCTTAAGCCTTTAGCACACTTGCTTAGATGCTTAAGCCTTTAGCACACTTGCTTAGATGCTTAAGCCTTTAGCACACTTGCTTAGATGCTTAAGCCTTTAGCACACTTGCTTAGATGCTTAAGCCTTTAGCACACTTGCTTAGATGCTTAAGCCTTTAGCACACTTGCTTAGATGATTAAACCTTTAGCATACTTGCTTAGATGCTTAAGCCTTTAGCACACTTGCTTAGATGCTTAAGCCTTTAGCACACTTGCTTAGATGCTTAAGCCTTTAGCACACTTGCTTAGATGCTTAAGCCTTTAGCACACTTGCTTAGATGCTTAAGCCTTTAGCACACTTGCTTAGATGATTAAACCTTTAGCATACTTGCTTAGATGCTTAAGCCTTTAGCACACTTGCTTAGATGCTTAAGCCTTTAGCATACTTGCTTAGATGCTTAAGCCTTTAGCATACTTGCTTAGATGCTTAAGCCTTTAGCACACTTGCTTAGATGCTTAAGCCTTTAGCACACTTGCTTAGATGCTTAAGCCTTTAGCACACTTGCTTAGATGCTTAAGCCTTTAGCACACTTGCTTAGATGCTTAAGCCTTTAGCACACTTGTCACTTACTTTGTTGTTTTACGTACAAAGATACTACTGACATTCTTTTCTTTTTTTGAAAATATTTGTTTTCACAGATGCTATATTTAATAACAGGGACGCTTTTCAGATTGAGCTTCCTGATGAAACTGTGGCAATTATGATCCGCTTAGATGACAAAAGCTGGGAGGTACCATACGACTCTACTATGGATGTGATTATGATCTCAGTGTCCATTCTGGTCCTCGTTGCGGCCTGCACATTGGCCATAGTTCTCAAGTGCAGAGAGTAAGTGCAATCTCTTCTCTTTTTACAGATTTAGAATCTTGAAATTATTTTTAGTTTGTTAGATATACCATTCAGGTACTTGATGCCAGAGGTTGAATTTTAAATTTTTCCGCACTCTTTCACAGAAAATTACATTCTACAAAAATCCTGTTCCTGATCATATCACTGGTCCAACTTTCTTTGTCAGTAACATGGCAAATTCCTTCCTTCAAATTTAATTACCCCGGACGAAAATAAAAGTGCACCACTTTTTAGGCCCAAAGTTTCTTTCTAATAAGCGCCCATGCTCCAGACTGCGTACAGTGTGCTATTGGAACTGCGTTGTGTGAAATGGTTTCATACCCACAATAACTGCCACAATTACGCCGCGAGCAACAGATGTAAAATGATTAAGAAAACCATGCAACAAAAGTGATTTAAATCAGTCAAATAAATTATGTTATTAGTCAAAAAATGTTGGGTGGGAACTTATTAGAGAAGGGGCGCTTAGTATGTCTAATATGGTAAAATAACTAATAGGTTAACGTGTGCTTGGTAGCAACAACAGATCCACCATCCCACCTTCAGCTGCATAAAGGTGTAAACGTGCACTCAGCTTTGTAACAACCCAGACGCTAAATATTCATGATCAATTGTGTCAGCAATTACGGTAAGGTGAAAAGCTTTTTCTTACTGGCAAAAGATATCGGAAAAGTTTATTGGTCAACATTGTTTTGGGGAAGAAATTAAGATAATAATAAGATGCCTGGTCCCTTTAGACCTCTGAAGATTGAATGAACAGCAAAATAAAAGTCTTTATCCCAAATTGTTTTATTAGTTGTTTTAATCATAGTTTGAAAATCCTCCACTAATTGTTGAGTCCTTCAAAATTTGGAAAATTGATGGTTGATTGGTTCTTGGGAGTATGTAGTTTATATGACTCTGTTGCTCACTTACAGTGATTTGTTAAGGCTGCTTAAGGTCTTCCAGATTGGTTGTAGCTAGGAGAGTTGGGCCATACTGCCCCCCCCCCCTCCTCCTTCATACATTTTAAAATAAAAATAAAAAAAATTAATACTGAAGTAATCCTTAATATAAAATGAAAATAAAAACTTCTTAGAAGAAAAAAAAACTTTAGAAATCTTAAGAATGTGCTTAATCCCCCATGTTACATTATGCTGCTCTCTAATTCACTGTACTACAGAATATATGTTTAGGATCGTTTTTCATCGTAACTGTTTTTTGCCTCACAAAATTTTTCCATATACAGGAGAAAGGCAAAAGATGCGGGGTAATTATTTGTTTCATTTTTAGAAAAATATATCAATGAATGCGCTGGTTGTAGATGAAGCCAGAATGTGGCTGAATAAAACAATCAATGAATGCGGTGGTTGTAGATGAAGCCAGAATGTGGCTGATTAAAACAATTAATGAATGCGGTGGTTGTAGATGAAAGCCAGAATGTGGCTGACTAAAACAACTCTTCTCTTTAATTTGAGTCGGCAGCATCTTATGGTTGTGTCTGTAGATTTGAATTTTATTCCTGAAAATGAATTTTTCTTTTCATATGTATGAGAGAGGGCCATCCAAGAAACAAATTGGTGAAAGGACAACATTGATATCTTATTCTGTTTAGGAGTGGTTGCATTTCAAAAAGTTTACCAGTGTGGTGAACAGAACTAGCAGTGTAAAGTGTGATGTCATAATTGCATTTAAGATAGTTATTGTATTTCTATGAATTTTTCTGTTATTTAGAGTGTAAGGGTGCATCAGCAGAAAGGGACAAAGCATTGTCTTCTATAGTGCATGGGTATCCCATCTCAATCATTTAACAAATCGTATTTTAAGAAAGCAATTTTCAAAGAAACATGTAAACATTGTCTGGGAACTGAAACATAAGACATCACACTGTACACTGCAAGGTCAGTTTTTAAAACACCGGTAAAATCTTTGAAATGAATAACTCCTAAACGGAATAAGATATCAACAAAGGTTTTCTACCAATTTGTTTCTGTAAAAGATTAGTTCAGGGGTCATGCAAGTCCATCTGATATGAAAGAGGACTTCAATGGAAACAAAATGGTGAAGAAAGCATTCAAAAATCTTATTCCGTTAAAGGATTAGTTCAGGGGCCAAGCAAGTCCATCTTATATAGCTTTTATTTCCAAAATGGATTTTTTTGTCAAAATGGACTGAAATAAGCCTTCACATTCACCATTGTACCCTTTTTTGGTACTTAATAAACTCTGTACCAGAACAGCAAACACAAATTGTGTTAGCTATTCCGGTACATAATTTATGAAGTACCAAAAAAGAGTATAATGGTAATGTGAAGGCTTTATTTCAGTCCATTTTGACAATAGAAATCAATTTTGGAAATAAAAGCTCTTAATGAAAATTCACAAGAATTTTGCTCTGATGGATACAAGCCCTATTTTTGTTAATAAAGCATCTTCTGTAGTATTAGATAAGGGTATATGGACATGTAGAAATTTCAATATTGATTTAAAAAGTATCGACATCCAAGCAGATCGGTTTCTTAAACTTTGAAAATGACACATTTAGTGTTTGAGTTCAGGCTGATTTAAAGTTTAATCATTTTTTGTCATTTATGCTTTTTTTTGTGTGTTTGACTGGACTGACATTTTAGTCTTTTATTTCATTCTTTGAATTTCTTTCCTGAGTTTAAAAATGCTGGGGAAAGTCTGTTCATACTAGAAGTTGATTGGGGGTATAGTAAAGACTAAATTGTTTGGTCAGAATTTGCTGCCACACCTCAAAGAATTACGATAGATATTGCCAAGGTGCCCCTGTAATACATCACACATTTGCATGTTGATGTCTGAGATTTCAAGACGTTGTAAAATAGTCAATTATTAGCTGTGTTTGATTGAAGTTTGTGCTATATAAACGAGTTTTAATAGATTTGAAAGATATTCAGCTGATCTGCCGCTACATGTTTATAGACCTTAAACAAAGGGGGCGTTGGTTGTACTGAAAGAAATCTTCAGATAAATTCTGCTGAAATTTACTTGTAGTATTTGTACTAAGCATTGTATTACTAATGCATTAAAGCTTTGTAGTAATGATCAAATAGTAATCATATTCTGTAGATTTACGTGCAAGGTTTTTTCTACAAATAGCAAGTGCAGCTGGCCGTGCATTCTGATAAAAATGGACGAATCTCTGGCCGTGCTTATTTGAAAACGGTCCTGCAAAAGACAGCTGCACAGGTCACTAGATCAGACCATACATCTTATGGTCATTTGGGCTATTCTGTTTTGTACCTGATACTTGTGTTGTCATCGACATCATCGGCTAGCTGTAAGACAGACAACTGTAAGCTCCCTCCACCTCTTCCTATCACTTGTTATTTGGATTTGGGATAGGCAGCCACTAATATCTCCCATAAGTGTTGGATATACAGTAATGCAGATAGGTTGTGCGTGTGCCTACATCAGTCTTGGGTTGGGTTGTAGAAGGCATTCAGTCTAGTATGCTGTGTTGTACACACCGCTGCATCAGTCTTGGGTTGGATTGTAGAAGGCATTCAGTCTAGTATGCTGTGTTGTACACACCGCATGCACATTACAAGGTCCATGGCTTGCATTTACAGTTTAAGCATGAGTGGTGTCATTTCAAATGGTTTGATTAGAGGCCAAAAGTTTCTGTCAACGAAATATTAGTAATACATCAATTTAGGCCTCGAAGCGCTGAGCCTTTCTGTGCCATCGTCTCAGAAACTGACAAATTTCTGAAGTCCCAGGGGCTATTCTCAAACATGGTGCAGTCATACTGGCATGATCCTTTATCAGGAAAAAAACAACAAACTGTCCCATATTTGTTTGACAGACAATTTGGGTGGCATTCGTTTTAATTGGACATGAAGTTGTTGGCATCCATGGTCATACAATATCAAATATCCTTTATACATGGGCTATTCTCCAGTCTGTCACATGTTTTACAGATTGCGGAATTACCCTAGCAGATCCCTGGAGACTGAGGGCCTGCTAGGACCATTCTCTAGCATCTTCAGCATGTGTCTGCCACACACCCATGGCTAAATCATTGCATGAACAAGTATTCAATGGATCTAACTTGTTTCTTAGTGAATTCTGATCTCATATTCTGTCGTTATATCTATTATTAAATTTCTATTCTATCTATGATGATGAGTGTCCCTGATTGTATCTATGCCATTGATTGTATCTATGCCACTGATTGTATCTATGCCACTGATTGTATCTATGCCACTGATTGTATCTATGCCACTGATTGTATCTATGTCCCTGATTGTATCTATGTCCCTGATTGTATCTATTATATCTCGGCTACTTATGTCAGAGCTGTATATTCAAAGCAAACGATGGAGATTTTGACTTTTATAGTTTGCCTATGTAGAAGCTTTCTGCAATACTTGGTGCATCTTGCTACTCTTCAAATTTGTCCTGTAAATTATCAAGATAATGGTGATGGGAATGCCTTTTTATATTCTTTGAACTTATATGTCGTAAAGGGAATAACAGCAGAGAAATATGCAAGCTCTGCATGATGTCATCATGGACTTAGCAAAAGAGAAATGCACGGTACATGATGTATGATGTACTTGCTGCATGATGTCATCATGAACTTAGCAAAAGGGAAATACATGGTTCATGATGTATGATGTACTTGCTGTATGATGTCATCATGGACTTAGTAAAGAGGAATCGGCAAGCAAATTCTGGTGGAAATATAAGATATGAAATCTGGTCGCTTTGTCTTATAAATCATGCATAAATTGTAGGAATTTATTCACAGCAACAAATGGTATTACATGCAGAAATTCAGCTAACACACGCATATGCTCAAAAGACTAGGTTTGCTTTCTCATGGTGGCTCATTGGCACAATTAAAATTCATTCTGTTTATTGATTTGTCATCAAATGGCCACATTCCCGACCTAGAGAATGACACCAGAATCCGCAATTTCTGCATATTCATGTTCAATATATGCATATTCATGTTGTTCTGTTTGTATTGAATGTCATGTTATAACTCAGCAGCTGGTGATCTCCTCACAAGTATACTTGCATAGGAATCTGATACTGTTAAGATGCAGTAGAATTCTTAGTGCATTATATTCTATAATCTTCTCCCAGCTATCTGAGAATCCCCTACATTCCCATCCCTCTCCGCTGTGATAGGTGCCAGAGGTATGACCATGGATGGACGCTGTGATAGGTGCCAGAGGTATGACCATGGATGGACGCTGTGGCAACTGTGGAGCCTCGTACCATGACAGCTCCTCTTGCACCAACACCCACCCACCACTGCACCAGAGGTATGACCATGGACTGTACTGTGGAGCCCAGCCAACCATCCCACACCAGACCTCCAAAGACTGCCCCACCTGGCTTCAGGAAAAACAGATAACTAAACTGAAAGCCCTCAATCCCAGCACCACTTACCAGGAAGCAATTCCTCGCTTTCCTCCACACCAAGCCTTCCTACTCAAGCACAGTCTCCTCAAACACCAATACCGCCCATCCTAACACAATTAAAGTGACTCACATGCTCAAACCGATCTCACCTGGCTCTTCTTACTGAGTAGTAAGCCCATCGTCTTTGCCAACAACCCAACCACACCCATTACACAAACCTCCTCCACCACAGCCTCTCCCCCAACTTTCCTTCCTTTTCTAAGACCCCAACATCTCAAATTCCATCAAACTCAAGCCAACCTGGCCAACAAGCCAACCAATCAACAAACAGCTCACCATCCAAACTCACATTTATGACACTGAAGAGAACATGGATTGTTCGATTACCGAACTTACCTAACATACTTCTCGTCTTGGCATACTGGAGGTCCCAGTGATCAGCTTGGCATGTGGGAGGTCCCAGTGATCAACTTGGCATGCTGGAGGTCACAGTGATCAACTTGGCATGCTGGAGGTATCAGTGATCAACTTGTCATGCTGGAGGTCACAGTGATCAGCTTGGCATGCTGGAGGTCCCAGTGATCAATTTGGCATGCTGGCGGTCCCAGTGATCAGCTTGGCATGCTGGAGGTCCTAGTGATCAACTTGGCATGCTGGAGGTTCCAGTGATCAACTTGGCATGCTGGAGGTCACAGTGATCAGCTTGGCATGCTGGTGGTTACAGTGATCAGCTTGGCATGCTGGCGGTCCCAGTGATCAGCTTTGCATGCTGGCGGTCCCAGTGATCAGCTTGGCATGCTGGCGGTCCCAGTGATCAGCTTGGCATGCTGGAGGTCACAGTGATCAGCTTGGCATGCTGGCGGTCCCAGTGATCAGCTTGGCATGCTGGTGGTCCCAGTGATCAGCTTGGCATGCTGGCAGTCCCAGTGATCAGCTTGGCATGCTGGCGGTCTTAGTGATCAGCTTGGCATGCTGGCGGTCCCAGTGATCAGCTTGGCATGCTGGAGGTCACAGTGATCAGCTTGGCATGCTGGCGGTCCCAGTGATCAGCTTGGCATGCTGGCGGTCCCAGTGATCAGCTTGGCATGCTGGCGGTCCCAGTGATCAGCTTGGCATACTGGCGGTCCCAGTGATCAGCTTGGCATGCTGGAGGTCACAGTGATCAGCTTTGCATGCTGGCGGTCCCAGTGATCAGCTTGGCATGCTGGCGGTCCCAGTGATCAGCTTGGCATGCTGGAGGTCACAGTGATCAGCTTGGCATGGTGGTGGTCCCAGTGATCAGCTTGGCATGCTGGCGGTCCCAGTGATCAGCTTGGCATGCTGGCAGTCCCAGTGATCAGCTTGGCATGCTGGCGGTCTTAGTGATCAGCTTGGCATGCTGGCGGTCCCAGTGATCAGCTTGGCATGCTGGAGGTCACAGTGATCAGCTTGGCATGCTGAAGGTCCCAGTGATCAGCTTGGCATGCTGGCGGTCCCAGTGATCAGCTTGGCGTGCTGGCGGTCCCAGTGATCCCTTGGCATGCTGGAGGTCCCAGTGATCAGCTTGGCATGCTGGCGGTCCCAGTGATCAGCTTGGCATGCTGGCGGTCCCAGTGATCAGCTTGGCATGCTGGAGGTCACAGTGATCAGCTTGGCATGCTGGAGGTCCCAGTATGTTGATTTTCATTCACCAGTGCTTCACTCAAAACTTGTTTATTAAATGGCTGTGGTCATCTTTTTATTACCATCGAGAAATGGATGTAAAATACCTCAACTACCTACCTGATTAATTAAACTTTAATTAGATCGTACGATAAAGTAAAATTACATGTAAAGTTCCTATACCCTACTGCATGTCATACCATACCGGTTTGCAATTTGAGCAGATTGTTGTTCCAGCAAGAGCGTATCCAATTCCATGCTCTTCTTGTCCTAGGGAAGTCACATTATGCAAACAGAATAAGAGAACTAATCAACATACGAGTGGAATGTAATAGGACATTTTGTAGGCATAGACTATTTCAAATCTTATCAGCAACGCATACCTACAGACATCTCCCAGATAATTATCAATGTACAATAATATTTGTCCATTTCTATGGCCTCTACTTTGACCAACATCTGGCTCCCGCTTTCCATTGCCAGCAAAATACAAACTCACTGACCATTTTGCTCTCTCTTGAAACACTCCAGGGTATGTCACACAAGAAGATGGTTGAGTCGGCTTCAGGAAACAAACCGAGCACTGCCAGCAAGGAGGGCGGAGAAGAGGTGACTCTGACTGCAATCAAGCCCTCACCTTACAAGGATGAAGGCACGGCCTCGGAGGGTACGTACAAAGCTTTTTTTTTTTTTTTATTCATTTAACTTCTTTTTTTCAGGATGACCCATCCGCATGAAAGTTGTCTTCCATGGGCAGTGGTGTGTCCAGCTTTTCATTTCTCGGTGGTCAAGCCCTTTAAAAGGAAGTTCAATTCCTTATCTTGGTCCAAAATGGAAGGTTTGTGGTCAGAAGTTGTAGACTTTGGTTCAGACTTGAAGATGTTTGGCCGTAAATTGTCAATATTGTTCCAAAAACTGAGGATTTTTGTTCCAAAAATTGAGGATTTTTGTTCCAAAATTTAAAATGTTTGGTCCATAATTCAGGATTTTTGGTGCAAACTGCAAGATATTCGGTCCAAAATTAACCATAATTCAGTTGATTTGAATAAAAAATGTGAAAATCTTCAGTTTTCTATTATTCATTTGATATTTCTTTTATTTTATTTATGGTTTTGACAAAATATGGGGGAGGCCAAGTTTATACCTGCCACTATCCATGGGGTTTACCACTATTCATGGGGTATGGGATTACCACTATCCATGGGTATACCACTATCCATGGTTTATACCACTGTCCATGGGGTATACCACTGTCCATGGGTATACCACTGTCCATGGGTATACCACTGTCCATGGGGTATACCACTGTCCATGGGGTATACCACTATCCATGGGGTTTACCACTAACAATGGGGTATATTACTGTCCATGGGGTACACCACTGTCCATGGGGTATGGGGTTACCACTATCCATGGGGTATACCACTATCCCTGGGGTTACCACTATCCATGGGATTTACCACCTTCATTGGGGTATACCACTGTCCATGGGGTATACCACTGTCCATGGGGTATACCACTGTCCATGGGGTATACCACTGTCCATGGGGTATACCACTGTCCATGGGTATACCACTGTCCATGGGGTATACCACTGTCCATGGGTATACCACTGTCCATGGGGTATACCACTATCCATGGGGTTTACCACTAACAATGGGGTATATTACTGTCCATGGGGTATACCACTGTCCATGAGGTTTACCACTGTCCATGGGGTTTACCACTGTCCATGGGGTTTACCACTAACAATGGGGTATATTACTGTCCATGGGGTATACCACTGTCCATGAGGTTTACCACTGTCCATGGGGTATACCACTGTCCATGGGGAATACCACTGTCCATGGGGTATACCACTATCCATGGGTATACCACTATCCATGGGGTTTACCACTAACAACGGGGTATATTACTGTCCATGGGGTATACCACTGTCCATGAGGTTTACCACTGTCCATGGGGTATACCACTGTCCATGGGTATACCATTGTCCATGGGGTATACCACTATCCATGGGGTATACCACTATCCATGGGGTTTACCACTAACAATGGGGTATATTACTGTCCATGAGGTATACCACTGTCCATGAGGTTTACCACTACCCATGGGTTTACCACTACCCATGGGTTTACCACTATCCATGGGGTATACCAAATATGTATATAACCTTAGCTGTTCAGAAAGGGATGTGAAATATCAGATCTACCTACCTACCATGGGAGTGATAAGATAAAATTGAAATAAATTAAATGAATATTTGTAAAACATAAGTAAAGAAGTTTGAAGACGGTCAAAGTTAAAAGAACAAAATCAATTACAGATAAGAAATATGTACAAAATTGAGGGTTACTCACATTTAAAAGGTGATGGGTATGTATAGAATACTCTAATACTAAAAGTTTACATAAACATGAAAACAGTCAAGGTAACAATCTGGACCGTAGTTGGATGAGTGCCAAAAGTGGGACCTGTGTTTCACTCAGTTTTAATGGAATATTCCTGTCATTTTCATTAAATGTTAGAGGATTTTTAAATGTTAGAGGATATTTAAAGAAACAAATTAATGGAAAAAACATGTTGATAAATTATTCCGTTAAGGGTTGTGTTTCAAAGATTGTGTTGAAAAGTCACCTTGCAGTGTACAGTGCAAAGTCAGGATTGAAGATCGAAGATAATTTTTCTCTGTTAGGGTGTAAAGTACATGGGCAGATGGGCGTGCATGCTATGCCCTAGCTCAATATTTAATCAAAGAATGTTTCTGATAATTTAAAAAGAGAAAATTAATTTTCTGTGAAATTTCTGTAATAGAAATGATGTTGATCAATTTCTTAATTCAATCATTGTTTTCTTTCCCATGCAACGATAGTCTGAAGGAGCACAACTGAATCTGACAAGAATTTACATAACTTGGCTTGACCCCAACATGAACTTTTTGAGGGGAATAATATCATGTGATCTTTATTGATTGTTAGATTTGTACATAAAAAGTGCAAAATCTTAATTTTGGACTTATTACTATGACATCTATTTCTCATGAAATAAGTCTGCGAAACTTGATTGCCCCTATAGAAAAGCTTTCGGCAAGCTTGTCGGGCAAGCTAATGGTAGTTTTAGCAAGCTTGCTTGCTTGTTGGGTCAGCTAATGTTAGTTTGGGCAATCTAGCAAGCCTGCATTTGTTCCAAATACCAGCTTCTAGCAAGCTAATACTAGCTTGCTGTAAGCTTGCAGCAAGCTTGCGCAAGCTTAAAATGTTAGCTTGTTGCAAGCTTGCTGCAAGCTAGATTTTTCTGTATGGGAAGCCATCTCTCAAAAACAAAATGAAGCTTTTGACAAATTTTACAGACTGTTCCTGCCAGAATTTGTTTTATTATTTCCACGGGCATAAAATGTCAATATACCTTTAAGGTATAACAGTTCAATTGCTAGAAATGTTGCCGTGGTGACGTCAAACTTCATCAATTATTGTCTCCGCAGAGTATGTGTTCTTTTTCTAACTATTGATCTTTTTGTTTCCTCTCCTTACACAGCCCAGCCTATGATCTGATGAATATTCATTACATAAAGATGAGTCCCCTTTTCCAGCTGTTTCCATAGAAACATGCAATAATCTCTTTTATGAACTAATTTGCATAGTGCATATCCATCTCCTAATGTTCTCATGTTTTTATTTTGTAATATTTTATTTGCTTAAGAATGTTCCCCAACTCGCATGGATGTGTTTTAGTACCCGTGTTTTTAAAGCATTCACTATCGTAGTGTGATCATCTGATCGTTACATGCCAGTGATGAGTTTATATTTGGACTACTTTCGTTAAACCCCATAGAAATTGGTTAATGCAAAGATTAAACTCCAACAAAATTATCAATTATCAAAACAAATACTGCCATACAAATTTGGCAGAATCTTGTCTAACAGCTTAAACCTTTGTAAAAAATTTTAGGACTTATTTTGATTGATAATATGCCAATTCTTCTTCTTGGAAATCCCTCTTTATTCTTTTTTTGCAATCAACTGTTCCTCTGAAAAATATCTCATTGATTGGGAGAATTGCATTTATTGTATGATCAAAATGCATAGAGTAATTCTTTCCTTTTTTTGTCTGCAAATGGAAATGTATTTATTGAAAAAGAAATACCTTTATTTGAGGTTATTGTGCTGCAGAATGGCATAGACAAATGGATTGTGAAATGCCTGTAAAAGTTCTAATTTCATATGTAGTATATCTCAAAATTGTTACTTTGGTGGAAATTACAGAAACTTAGGAGGTACTGTACTGGCAAAATAAAAAAAAACCTGAAATATTCTAAATTTTCAAGAATTTGGGTACGCAATGATGAAGAAATTCCATATGTATCTATCTGTAGATTGTTAAGGTTGAATGAACAGAAAAATGATCCGAGTACAAGGCAATAGTATTCTGTGTTTATGCGAGTACAGGCAATAGTATTCTGTGTTCGTGCGAGTACAGGCAATAGTATTCTGTGTTTGTGCAAGTACAGGCAATAGTATTCTGTGTTTGTGCGAGTACAGGCAATAGTATTCTGTGTTTGTGCGAGTACAGGCAATAGTATTCTGTGTTTGTGCGAGTACAGGCAATAGTATTCTGTGTTTGTGCGAGTACAGGCAATAGTATTCTGTGTTTGTGCGAGTACAGGCAATAGTATTCTGTGTTTGTGCGAGTACAGGCAATAGTATTCTGTGTTTGTGCGAGTACAGGCAATAGTATTCTGTGTTTGTGCGAGTACAGGCAATAGTATTCTGTGTTTGTGCGAGTACAGGCAATAGTATTCTGTGTTTGTGTGAAAGATGCATTTGGGATTTTGGGAGCTGCCTTTAAACTTGTCATTAAGTATTGTAAGCCATAAAAACGTGTTGCCCCAAAACTCATTAATTGGGAGAAGAGATTGCGGACACGCTGGTATTTATTATTCATGCTCCATCATTCTCTCCGTATTCTCTGATTGGCTGATGAAAATCATGAATATACATAAGGAGCTATTATTGCATGTGTTCTGCTTGTATGTACAGACATCTTTCATAATCTTTCAAGTGGTTATACGTATATACTTTGCTTACATCACAGTGCGTAAGGTTACACTAACTTATACTAACTTATCTCGTTAAACCTTCATTTTGAATCATGTACATAAGATGTGTATGCTCATACGTGTACGGGTTGACACATTTGGGAAATATATTTCAAACTTTTCTGTCTTGAAAATTTACGGTGCATCAGAATATTACAATGTATATCTTGATATGGAGGAATTATGAAAGTATTTTTCGGGATTATTTATCATTGATTGTCATGACATAAAATTTGTCAATTTTGGTGTTCAATGGTAAGAGAGCCACATATAAGTATAGTATGTTGTAAAAATCTTGAAGAGCGTGGTTTGCACTGTAAATTATTTCAAAAAGTCACCAGCATGATTAAAGGTTCACTGAGCAGAAATATCTTTTTGCTTGTTGTAACAGGTACTGTATATCCATCCATGAACTTGAACCAACTTTTTAAAGAAAGTTTAGCACCAGTAGAATGAAATAAATGTACCTTATATGGAAATACCTTGACCAAATTGAAAGTCATTTTGAGCTGATATTCAGGGTATAAGCTCTTGCGTTGCTGTTGCTCAAACAGTTTGAACATAATTTCTTAGAGTAGCTTAGTTGCAGTAGTTTTCAAAAGGTTTTTTTTTTCCTTTGAAAAGTTTCAAGACATTGAAAAGTTTTTAACATCTTTAGTCGACACGTAGGAGATTATTTACATACTTTTGGAATGTGAAAAATGGTGGTGGAGAAATTTTCTGGCAGACCATTTGTGTAAAAGATTAAAGGGTGCACTTCTAAAAGATAAGAAGTCACTATTTGTACAGTTTCTTTGGTAATTAAGATTGGTAATATTTCCAAGTTAACTTATCTCCAGGTTTATATTGTTTGATAATTGGTAGATTATTTTAATAATTGCCATTGCTATTAGCAACCTAATTATTCTGTTACTTGGCTAGATGAAGTATATTATGTTACCAAACACGGACCTTGCTGTAGGATAAGTACCTTGTAGTGTCATCAGCTAGCATGCCAACAACTGAATATTCCTTAAATGACATGTGCTAAAAATATCCTTTCCACAGTGTTGTTTGTCACAGTTTGTGTACCCCACCATCTGCAACCTCTGCTCCCAATACCCACCCCCAACAAAAAATTAATAATAAACAATAATAATAATAAATAACAATAGGAACAACCTCTTCATAGGATGGTACACCCATACAAACTTATGTTTGTTTATTCAAAGTTTGGTTTACCCTTACTTTTTAAAGCTTTGATATTAATGACTAGGATTAAAGCTTTAATATTGATGACTAGGAATAAAGCTTTAATATTGATGACTAGGATTAAAGCTTTAATATTGATGACTTAGATTAAAGCTTAAATATTGATGACTAGAAATAAAGCTTTAATATTGATGACTAAGATTAAAGCTTTAATATTGATGACTGCGATTAAAGCTTAGAAACGTTTTTTTGTCCAAACCACCTTGAAATTTGTTTCAGAAGATAATCATTGCAGTTAGTTATTCCATTCAGGGTATGAGTGTTAACCTTAGAAAGATAACAAGTGCACAATTTTGGGGACTAAACCTTAGGTAAAAAGAATTCATTCTTGGGATTTTTGTTGCGGAGAAAAGCAGTTTGTATATTTTGTTTATCTTCTTTGAAAATAATATTTTGATGCCCGTGTCTTTGTCTTGACCATCAAGGAGCTAGTAAAAGAAATAATAATTTAAGAAAATTTGATCATGACTTTATAATCGCATATTTATCATACTCATCTGTAGTTATTGGTGATGATAGTAAATGGGTTCTACTAATGAAAAACGCTAAGCCAATTTGCTTCCATTGCCTACTGTATCTCAAATCAAAATGTTAAGTCCAAGATTATGCCATTTGCACAAAGTCGTGATATTATTATTCTTGTTTGAATTGATATGATGAGAAAGTTAAGTGTGATGGTTTGTAAGCAGTTAAACTCATTGAGTCACATGATTGACAGCTTTTTCAACCAATCACTGCAAGAATTTGCCCAGCAACAGAATCTGCATAACTAAGTGGGGCAAACATCCTACATGGTATTGGTACAGTACAACTAGCTAGTGGCTTGCGCTCATGCAGTCAATGCAATATACTGTACAACACAAATTTCTTTAAACACAGAGTGCCGACAAATTAGTGAACAAGGCTACGGGCTTTGTAATTCCGATTCTCGTTACCCAGAATGGTTAGCAAACATGATTTTATTTATTACTGTACTTTTACTAAAACTCAAAAAGATTTGAAGTGCCATAAATGGATCAAAGCTTGCGGCAGCCCACATGAACATCTAAATGTCAATGCGTTGGTCATGCATGATTGCAGATTTGAGGTTTGTTTACCCCACCTAGTCACCGCATTGCTATGGTTGGTGTGGCTGATATTCTTAACTGGAGAGGTTAATTAATATAAATATTTATTATGATAATTGTAATGTATGAATATTCATTGGTTTAATTTCTGCAATATGAAGTTGTTTTGTGATTAATTTAGTAAAGTAAAGTGTGAGCATTTAATTTATTGTAACACTGGAATACTTTGGCATTCACTAGGGCTTATGTCATTAATGGTAATTTAGCAATCACGAGGGCTTATATCATTAATGTTTAGCATTCACTAGGGCTTAAATCATTAATGTTACTTTGACATTCACTAGGGCTTATATCATTAATGTTACTTTGACATTTACTAGGGTTTATATCATTAATGTTACTTTGACATTTACTAGGGCTTATATCATTAATGTCACTTTGATATTCACTAGGGCTTATATCATTAATGTCACTGATTTACTAGGGCTTATATCACTAATGTCAGCATTTACTAGGGCTTATATCACTAATGTCAATTCACTAGGCTTATATCACTAATGTCACTTAAGCATTCACTAGGGCTTATATCATTAATGTCACTTAAGCATTCACTAGGGCTTATATCATTAATGTCACTTAAGCATTCACTAGGGCTTATATCACTAATGTTACTTAAGCATTCACTAGGGCTTATATCATTAATGTTACTTTAGCATTCACTAGGGCTTATATCATTAATGTTTGATAACATTGATAATGTTTGAAACATTGATAATGTTTTATGTATGTAACAGAACATACTGTTTTTTGTATTATTTCAGTGAGTGATGTTTGTAGAGTATTTGGCCAAAAAAAAACTATGTTTAAATTTTCAAAGTAAAAAACTTCATTGTTAAGTTTTCAAAACAAATTAAGATGGTAGTCTTAAGTTATAAACCAATAACTCAGTGTTAAGTTTTCAAACAAATGAAAGGTTCGAAACTTAAAACATAAATATGATAACAATTCAGATTTGGCCAAACCCTTTGTAAAACTGGCTCATTAAGCTGACTATTGTACAAGCTCGTCACTTCCTCGTTTATTATTTTGAAAGGTCATCCGTTTGTTACATGTACAATATTTTAGATTTGCTTTTATAAACTCCCTGTACCTTGCAAAAAACTTTTACGCACAATTGTGCATTAGAACAACTCAATTGCCCCAGTGCATTCATTCTACAAAACAGTAAGCCATTTTTGTAACTGGTGGTAGTTTTTCACCTCACCTGGTGGTATTTTTTGTTATTCAGTTTTTGTTTTGTTTATTATTTTCATATTACAACCATCATTTTCTATCAACCTAATTTTGCAATGTAAATAGCTGTGTAATGTGAATACTAATTAGGTTGTAAACTATAATCAATTTATGTGAATGTTCATTCTTTAAGATCATTTCGTAAGATCATTCCGAAAATGTTCATGGTTAACTCTTTTGATTTGAAAAGTGGGAAGGGTGTACACTGTATTTGTTAGGGTCAAATAAATCAGTGTTAAGATAGATTAATCTTTTTATTTGGTGTTTATATATTTTACTTTTCAATTTCTTTCACCATTTCGGCAATGTATATACCCATTCAGAAATAGCATTCCTATTTTAGAGGGGAAACTCTGGTGTTTTGTGCTGGGCTGGAATGACCTTGTTAACTCCATAAGTACAGTACCTGTAGAATGCTAAGGCGGGATGGAGGGTTAACTAGAGTGATCTCTGGGGTACCCTAGTGGTCTATTAGGACCATTCCATGACTACACTGTCACTTAGGTGGGAGTTGCCATCAGGCTGGTCAGGGTCAAGCTGACTGGAACCACTGTGTAAGATCTTCCATGACTACCAATGGTTACCTGAATAACACCATTATAATACAGAAAGTTATCCAACATCTCTGGACATAATTGCACTACAGTGTAAACATAGGTTGGCATGGTGTGACATTCCCAGATTACATGTATTGTTGGTCTGCCCACCCTTGCACAATAAAATTGGCAAGTTTCAAATTGGTTGACTTTCAGGTATTAGCACAGTTCGACAAATGAACTTGCCCGGCGGCAGGGATATATCAATTTGTGATAGTCCTGACAGTAGAATAGGTTGCCCATTCTGTTTTTGTTGTACACAAACAATGCAAATTTGGCTGAAATCTGAATTGTCCATCTGGGCAGATCATGTAAATATCATGGTCTCACTGATAACATTTTTGGTTGTCCTGAACAGCCGCACATGAATTGTTAAATCCTGGGCATGAGTGGGGTTCAAGCATGGCTACTTTTAAATCGGTCGGGGCCACTCGTGTCGTCAGTACATCAATTCGCTAGAAACATTAGGAATGATTTGCTCATGTAATCATGCTTCACATACTGTATACACATCGTTATTACACAGCTGATACCAGGCTTCACATACTGTATACACATCGTTAATTACACAGCTGATACCAGCTTTTGTATTGGTCATGTAGCACCTACTACTGTATTCTCTCATTGCATAACCATTAGCTGCAGTCATGTGCAGGCTTGCAGTTACATTTGCAGCATATATAAAGTTCACATTACCATTATTTCTTCAACTTCTTTGATGTTAAATCAAATCAAGAAGAATATTCTCATAATTTTCATCAGTATAAAGTCTGTTATAAGCATATGCAAAACTAACGGAATATTCCTGTGAAGTTTCTGCTGCATGTACAGTATGTGATAGAGAACTATTTCATTTTCTGCTGCATATATTGGTCTATTAAACAGAAAATGGTTACTGCAGCTACTTGCAAAAATGTCTTCGCAAAAGTGGTGTGAACCACATCCAATATGGTGCAGACATGTACGAGTTGTGTAAGATTGTCTAGCCTTCTCACAAATCCAATCAATTGATTGGTTTGTTCATAGGTTGTGGTCCCATAATGCACTTGTTCATAGATTGTGGTCCCATAATGCACTTGTTGGATGTTAATAAACTCTGTATAAGCAAGATTCAGCAACCAGCAGAAGTTTATAAAAGCCATATCTACAAAAGAGTTGTTTGTGCTGATGAATTTAATACATGAGGGTATCCTTTTGAGGTATGAAGTTTGTATGAATTATTGTATAATTACTACATGTTGCAATGATGGAAATGGGATTGTAATACATTTTTTAACCAGAAATTCTCTTTCATTTGTGTCATTTTATCATTTTACTACATGTAAATTATATTTTATCCACGACAATCGCATATGTCATAGTGGATGTCCTTTCTAGGGGAGTGAAATCTTACTTTGGCAGCCATGATTAGTACAGGGATGGAAGTGAAGAATGGGGGTTGGATGGGATATGGGAGGGTTTAATGGGAAAAGGGGGTGAGGGTGAATGCCATAAAGGTAGGAATGCATAATGAAGATAGAGTGGGGTGGCGAAGGAGGGTGGCTGGCAGGGTGGGGTGGCGTAAAGGAGGGTGGAAGACACAAGGAAGAGGGTAAGATGAAATAAGGAAGGGTGAGTAGAGTAGATAAAGTAGGGGGAATGGCAGAAGGAAGGAAGGGATGAAGGGTGGGGTTGGGAGGGTTGGTAACAACAGGTAGGGAATGGCATGTTTCTTTCATAGTTGTGATGTGCATGGGGCTCAAAGTAAATGAGGGAACATGGCATGGGGGATAGAAGAGTGGGGAAAGCAAGGAGGAGTATGGGGCAGTGTAAGGGAGGTGGAGATGGCATATGTAGGGGACAATTTGATGGCATAAGAGGGGTACAGTGGGGTGGTATAAGGGAGGTAGATTTGGATGTCATAAGGTATGAAATGTGGAGTGTGTTAATTGAAGGTGGAAGGGGGGGTATATACATAAACAATAGAATAAAAAGTTTTATTTATGGGAGTAGAATTTTAAGATGAAGTTCAAACTTGACCCTTAGTTGACTTTCACCTGTGCCTTTCCCAAATGAGTACCACTTGGCGGCATTTTGAGTTTCATTTCACAGACAAAAAGTTCTTAGCAGAGAAGTATTCCGAGACCAATCCATCTGCCAGCCAGCTTTTATCACATGCTAAGCATTCACCATCTTTCAAGACTCAGTTTCTTCACATCGGGAACTTCATGAAGCCAGCTTCAAGAATTTGGAAATCTCTTGACAATTCAGCTGATCTTAAATGGTTTAGTACTGGATGCTGCTGTGAGAAACATGGAACAAAAGGGTGCAGGTCGTAAATAAGCCTATCTTGAATATTTTTTGTTTGTCACATCCAATTAAAAGAAAACAAAAGTACAAATTTAAAAACCCTAACCTTAACATTAGATAACATTTTTGATCCAATAAATCTTACTTTCAGATGTTTTTGAATGAAAGAAAGTGAATATGACATTCAAAATTATTCAAGGTAGGCTTATTTGCGGTTCACCACTATTTTTGTTATTTTTTCGGGATGATACCAAATGCATACTGGATTGGATCCACCATAGGAGAGCCTGCTGGTGAAACTCATTACACCTGTTGCCATAGAAGTTGAATGCACTTATTTCATGGTATGGTAATAAAGCCATTTTATGTTCTACCTAAGATGCATTACATTCCCCTAAGGTGAAGGGAAGGGAGGGGGTTGGCACTCCCATACTGAAGTGGTAGGTATGTGCTGCCCAGAATTTAAAAATTGGACTGCAGTATGAGAGATTTTTTTGGTAACTGCAGTATGACAGTTTGTGATTTTTATACCTGCAGTATGACAGTTTATGATTTTAATACCTGCAATATGAAAATAAGTTATTTTTAACACCTGCGGTACGAAAATAGGTGATTTTTGTTACCTGGAGTATAAAATAAGTGATTTTTGATACCTGCAGTATGAAAATATGCAAAACATTTTAGACCAGCAGTATGAGAGATTGAATTTTGTATACCTGCACTATGAAAATTCTGAAAAAAGGCAACTGCTTGGGCTGCACATGTATATATACCTCACATATGGAAGTTCCCCCTCCCCACCCTTCCTCCATCTTCCTCCTGGGATTGCATCCAATTTGCCAGAAATCATTTTTATTCTAGCACTTGAGTCTTGTTTGGATACATGTGTGCTTGGGCCATTAGGAAAATAAGTGATTTTTGATACCTGCAGTATGAAAATATGCAAATTTTCATTGATGACAATTGGTGGGTATGGATGACCTAGCAAATTTAAGTTATAGGTTAAGAAAAACTTTGACTTTTATCTTATTTTTTCCCTCTCGTTGCATAAGTATATTTCATTTAGAAATATGTTTCAGTCACTTCTATAAGGTATAAGTATATTGTAGCAGTATTTAATAATTTATATGCAAAACACAGTAGCAGTAGGAAAAGGTCACCCCCTGGAAAACTTACAATACTTGCTATGCTTTGCAGGAATTTTCCTTCCCAATTTTTTTTTTTTTTTTTGGGGGGGGGGGGGGGTATTTGAAATTTGTTGCTGGAATCCTGCAATCCTGCATCCTACCTTCCCACAATCCTGCATCCTACCTTCCCACAATCCTGCATCCTACCTTTCCACAATCCTGCATCCTACTGTAATGCAAACACTGATTAAGATAAAAAAAATTGTGTTTTCACATATTTTAAAGTTTTCTTTCAATTTTACATGTAGCACTATCAAACACCGTGCTCCCGAATAATAGAATAATGAGGTCATGATGGATGTAGGTAATTTGATTGCATGACGACGTGTAATGTTGACATCTCATCAGTGTTCACTTGTGACATGACTTCGTATTGTTTGAAAACTGCCATGAATGTTGATGGGGATTGTCCCCCATCCCCTGCACATCCCCTGCACTCCAACCCCATATGCTTAAGATACTTGCGTGTATGTGTGAGTTAGATGTTCTCGTGAACATGTCTTAGTGTTTGCATGAGCTATGTGTAAATGACAAAGCTTGAATATGTGTGCAACTGTCTGTGTGCATGAGTGTCACATTACAAACAAATATTGTGTGGATGTGCGTATGTGTGTTTGTGTGCTAAGTCTTGAGTTTTATGTATATCTTATTTGAGATGGACTTTAAAATGTTTCTGACGAAATATTGATTACTTTTGATTTCTTAGATGGATAATGTGCATAGTTTTTTGTTTAGCCAATTGTTTTGTTTTTCCAAATTGTTCAACATGTTGTAGAAAGTAAGTACCCTTAGTCAAATCTAGCCAATCCCCATCCTTGAATTATAAATTTGCACTTGTTTATAGCCCGGTAAAAGCAACAAAAGAAAATTGTTAAGAAATCTTGTAGAAAGCATGTAAACCATGTAAAAAACAAAAGTCATGCACCCACACTGACTGTACAATTGGGTGCTCTGTATAGCATGGAAGCAAGGGTGAGGGAGGGTGATGTGAGGTGAGGGGGTGGTGTGAGGTGAGGGGGTGGGTAAGGAGTGGTGGTCTGGTTGCCTTCATGGGAGTTTAATACCCTTTTTTCAAAGTGTTGAAGCAAAGAACCCAAACACTTCTGTTAAAGAACTTCATTTGCCCGAGTGCCTACCCCAAGACCTTTTTATACTACAAGTGGAATAATATCATAAAAAGTCATTTTACTCCTCACTTGGGTCATTCCCATATGTATGCATAGGCCTATATACTCGGTTGTTTCTCATGTATAGTATGACTTGAAACAAATGTAATACCACAGAAAGTACCATCTTCTTCAATTGTGTCACCCCATACCCATTTTAGGACAATCATGCCCAGAGCATTTAATAAAGACCAAAACTGGTACTGTGACCATTTATGCTACTGAAGGACCTAGCAATCAAATCAAATATCAATTTAGTTTTTATATTGATTAGGGGCTGCCCATTATGTACTCATTTCTAATTAGAGATTAATATTGAGGCAAGAGTACATATTTATTTGCATAATTTAAAATGCATGAGGCAGAGGACATTAGCCCGAGTAGAATGGCCTGACTTTAAGAGGGTCATTTGCGAGTGCAAAGTCCTTTAAACCCTGCATTATATATGCATAAACACGATGTCAAATCATTCATCTTTGTATACAATTTTCGTGTTTAATTGTTTAAAATGCATAAAAAGCAACTAAAAAGAATGAAAAACAAGACAATTTACATAAATTTTATTTTTAAAAATTACCTGTTTTGAAAATGGAATAAACCAGATAATCATTGTTGTGCTGTAATGGTATTTAATGCACGGGTCATAACTGCAAATACTCATCAGAAATTTTATGATCCCTGTGGGCATATGCATGCATTGGGGTTAAAAAATCATAATAACACCATAATGCATGTTGTTTTCGGGAAACTGAAGATGCAGTTAATTAACAAAATGTATAATTATTCATAGAAAAGCAGCAACATTGAACGTTGTAGTCATTTCTCTGCAGGATGTTACATGGCTGTCTTAATGTGTACACACTCACAGTATATACATATAATCATTTCAGTGACATAGCTAAGAGGCAACAATGGGGGGAGGCGACGAGTCTTGGCACCCGAATTCCTACTGCATATCTTCCCCCCCATCCCCAACAACTGTAATGATGGCTACCCCACTGAATCATGTTTGTTTTCCTTCTTTATTTGAATTTAAGTCCCAAGTCCTACCCATGTTTGTGGCATGTTCATGGACATTGAGGTTGACACTTAATCCATCATTTAAATCTAAAATGCACCTTGCTTGAATCGTTGTATATACTGATGTTTTACGTTGTCCGTCTCACGTTCCAGTGTTGTAACAGATAGGCATGATTGAAGCCAATGCTGCACCCCTTGTGTCCAATTTGTGTAAGATTGATCAAGCCTTGGAAAGGGTACAACTGAATGATGCAAATTAACTTTGAGTATGTGTGAAGTGCATGTAAACTTCCAAGCAATTTTCTTATGAATATGAAGATAATTTGAATTTAGTCTGTACATGCAGGTGCTTAAATACCAGGAGGGGGAGGGGAGGGGGGGTGCTTAAATACCGAGAGGAGTAAGACTCATCGGTAAACTTTTAGATTATATTTGTAAATCTGGTATCGGGTCGGTAAAAATATTGATTTTGATGATTGACTTTTTGACAGGGCCGGCCAGGCTTTTTTACAAAAAAGAGTGTGTCAAACCTTGTCTGTGTTCCTGCAGGAACACATGTGGCAGACAAAAGACTTCACGTGTGGCAAACAAAAGTGACACACATGACGATGCTTGAAATTGGAACCAATCCCCTGCATGTCTGACAGGTAATCTCACATGTGTTCATGTGTGGCTGACATGCATGTAAATGTGTGAAAATAAGTGTTTTAACAAGACAGGAAAAAGTGTGGTAAAACGAGTTCCAACCTGTGTCAAGAAATGTGGCAAAACGTGGCAACTTTCCAGTAATAATGGACCAGCTGAATGGGCTGTTGCATGGAGAAATATTTTATGGTGTAAACGCTTTGTCTGGTACTTATGACACAGGTTTTCTCTTGTTTTCTGTATGACACGCATTGTCCTGTTGGACACAGGAAAACCTGTGAAGTGTAGTTTCCATGTTTTATGTGTAAAAGAATGGCAGACACTGTTTTTTGTGGAATGAGAGAGAAAGAGTGTCAAACTAGTGCTAATACCAAGGATTACCCTGGGTTTGCATGCGTGTTCATGCATGAAATTGGAACAGCTGACACAGGTTTTTTTGTAAGGGGGGGAGGCTGTTTTTGGTTCAGGAAACCTATGTGGTCATGATGGCGTGTGTGTGTGTGTGTGTATGTATGTAGCTTGTAAACACTGTATTTCAAGAATGGTAAACTAGATTCGTGTCATATTCGATACACAGATAGCCTATGGTCCGCAAATGTGCCCTATTGTTTTTAATGGTGATGTCATGCATATTAATGAGCTTAATGTAAAAAATCTTTAAATGTTCATATTTTAACAACCGCATGTCTGTTTTGTTTCATATTTGGTATAATTATGTTAGCTGGTGTGTACATGATCATGATGAAAAAAATAGTAATTTCATTAATATGCATAATGGGCAGGGCTTCACATGATTTTGTTGAAAAGAGCTTGTAAACACAATATCTCAAGAACTGTACATGGGATTCAGTTCATATGTGGTACACAGATAGCCATGGTCTGTAATATGTCCTGTTGTTTTTGGTGGTGATATCATGCATATTAATGAGTATGCAGGGCTTAATTTAAAATTCTTGAAATGTTCATACTTTAACAACCACATGTCTGTTTTGTTTCATATTTGGGATCATTATCATGTTAGCTGGTGTGTACATGTCCATGATTTAAAAACCTTGAATTTCATAAGTATGCGTAGAAGGTGGGGCTTAATATGATTTTGCTGAAAAGAGCTTGTAAACCAGCATTTCAAAAATGGTAATCTTGATTCAGGTCATATTTTGTACACAGAAAGTCCATGGTCTGTAGATGTGCTCTATTGTTTTTGGTGGTGGTATCATGCATACTAATAAGTGGGTGGGGCTTAAAGGGAACATTTTTAAAAAGTGATGAATGATTACTGACAACTGTATGTCTGTTCTGCATCATATTGGGCATGATAATTTTGTTGGTTATTGTGTACATGCTTATGTAATCAGCAGATGTCATTAATATGCATGGTGGGTGTTGCTTAATGTGGAAGTGCTATAACGCCATACTGTATCTCATGAACGATATGTCACATTTATGCTATATCAGGTACACAGAAGGGTAATGGTCTGTGCATTTGTTCTAATGTTGTGGTAGTGATATCATGAATATTAATGAGTAGGCGGGGCTTACTGACAAATTCTTGAAATAGAATAAATGAGCAACCATTTTTGCATCATACTTGCTGTGATAATGTTGTTAATTATCGTTGATTATTGTGCAAATACTAATGTTGTCAACATTTTTATTCAAGATGAAAATCTGTCGCAATGGATTTTTAGTCCAAAATCCTCAAAGCCTACAAACTTGGACAAAAACATCACTTAAAATCACTCATCAATAAACAAACAAACCTTCACTGTTAAATACCATCCTATTTGTGAATTATTACTCCAAGCCAGACACACTGACCACAGAGGAATACTTTTGTACTTGTGTTGAGTGTGAAAGTCAGTGAGCTGCAGTGAAATCTGTTTACTATCAATGTTTGATTATGACCATGGAAAGTGAGGTGAAGTGTGTGGAAATCCCTGGTGTAGTTGCCAATTGCCATGCTGGATTGTGGTTTCTGTTATGAGCAATATGGATCCCCCACCCGACAGATTTTAGATTTTGTCGGGGCTTAAGACACAAAATGTGTTGCGAGGTTTAGGCTTAATATTGATAGGTGGGGCTTATGAATAAATATCTGGGAACAAATATCAAGTTAACACAAATTTTGCAAATCAATCAGCTTGTGCAAAAAAGCATCGGAACCACAAAACCTTTTGGTTCTGGTTTCAAATGGAATACTAATTTGAGGCCGTTGATATTTTACATCCCCCTCCAGTCAAAATGGTCTACTAACTCGCTTGTGTACACGCTTCATGCCTAATGATGTCAGAGTTTAAATATATCTGAAATGAAGTAGATGATTTTTGCACTTTTCGTTAGCGGTACAAGCACAAGTACAAATATTTCTTTAATATTCTAATATTCATTTTTTTTTTTTTAGTTGTCTCACGTTGATACTATCTCAGTTTTCGTATTTTTGATACCCGTCAGATCTAGTACATCTATGCACCCTGCATCAAACATCTTGGAAAGTTTGTGGTAGTAATTAGATAACATCACACTTAATGTTGACGTCATCTGTAGATATATTTACAAATCATTTTTGTAGTCTCTAGAGTAAATAGTTATGTAACCTTTGCTGATTTCCCTCCCACAAATAGAAATTAGGGTTGTCCGGAAATACTTTGTTAACACATATGTCACAATGACCTTCATATTGTATAGAACAATCCATGCATCATTACTAACTTTTATAAAAAGATATTCACAGGTGATGTTTGTCAAATAATATTTTTTTTACCAATTAGAAACAATTCCCATTTTTAACTCTCAAGAAATGTATTAATCATGTACTTTTAGTTCGACTTTCTTTTGGATACTTAGGATGAAAAAATTTTGAAACATAGAAAAAGTTCTCACATCAGTAAAAATTAGGAGTGTCTGTGGAAATAATGTTTTCTACTTGTGGCATAAGACGTAAATGCCTTCATGCATTGCATTGTTACTAACTTTTGGACAAAGTTATTTGGAGAAAAATGATTTTTGCCAAAATAAATCTGGATTTAAAAAAAAAAATTTTTTAGAAATATAAGTCTCATTTTCAACTCTCAAAAGGTATTTAAGAAATGCACATTATTTTGTTTACCTCTTTTTGGATAGTTAGGGTGAACAAATTTGGTATGATCCAAGTATAGCGGTACAACATTGGCAAAATGTGTTTCTTAATGCAACTTTATTCCGTTATTAAAATAACTGAAAAATGTAAGGTGTTTTTGTCATATCAATTTGGTTTAGTTAATAATAATTGAAAATATATTCTAGTTAAATTTTTGTGTTGAAGATCAAATTTTAGTTGTCCGAGAATAAAAAAATAAAAATAATATGTAAGAAACGCATAGTAAACTAATCACTTCATTAAAGTCTATAGCACTTAACTGCTTTACCAACTTTTGAGATATTCCAGCAGATTATGCATGACTTGTTATTACCATTTGATGTATACACGCTATGACGTATTATTACCATTTGATGTATACACGCTTCATATGACGTGTTATTACCATTTGATGTATACACGCTATGACGTGTTATTACCATTTAATGTATACACGCTTCATATTAACCTTTTTCTGGTTTTTCATTAGGAAAAGAAACGGTTGAAATGTAATTGCCTCCAAGCTTTCTACATTTTTCTAAGGATTTATTTCAGGTAATAATTGGTGTTTTTTCCTTCTATGTAGTGAAGTTTGATCCAACAACCCAACCATACCTCCATCCTTCTCTAAAGTTTGTTCCTAAGTTAACCTGACTTAACCCTTTTTCTACCATGTGGCGACATTATCCCCTTTTGGGTGCCCCATCTTTGACTCTGCTTCCCAAGCGCATTTTCAAAAAAGTGCGGTAGTGTATGGGTTAATTCACCCGTGACACATGTGCCAACTCAAAAATATGTGCAGCATGATTCTGGTGGGCGGCCCAGCGGGTCACTGAAGGGGAATGAGCCTACTTAGCTGCTCGGAAGACAGGACCCTTCAATAATCAGCCTGTGCCTTAACCCCTACTCTACCACGCGGAGATATTATCGCCGTTTTGGGTGCCCCATCTTTGACTCCGCCTCCCAAGCGCGTTTACAAAAAGTGCTTGTAGAGTAAGGGCTGAAATCTATTCTGCTCTGATTTGCATAATCTGTAGCTTGCTTGCTTTTCATAACAATTAATAGATTCATTTTTTGTTTACCCTCACAACCATAACACGGTGGCACGGTGGCTGTTTTGGAATGTTATATATACTGCACTTACTTATTCCTTTAAGTAGTACATAATTAGGCAAACACTATACTCAGAAATTCTGAAGTGCATTAACCCTTCAAGACCCAAAGCGGTTGTGGCATACCCGGTTGGACAAACCGGTCGTGGCATACCCAGTTGGACATATTTAAAATATATATATATATTAGCCCACAGCAGTGATCTTTGTAAGAGCTTGAATAGTTTTTTTAGAAAATATAACTTTTTGATGGGGGTTATGTTGACAACTTTTGCAAAACAATGGATTTAAAAAGAGAAAATTTTAAAAATGCATAAAATTGAATGAAAAAACAACAATTGTTTTCCAAAGCTTACTTACCATACTTACTTGCAGACCTAGCTTTTGCTTGAAAAGCCATGAACAATTATCAAAGTATCCAATTCCGGTCAAATTTTGTCTGTCCCTATTATCGAGATACAAAAATTGGGGAAAAATTGTAATGTCTGATCGCATTACACCTACCGCATGTGAAATATACTGTAAGAAAGGCCAATCCATTTACTTTCGATTTAAATCGAAAAGAGCAAGTACCCCCTCTTTATCATATCAAGATTTAAGTAATAAAAGAACTCAACTTATCTTGTGCAGGCATTGTGGCGTAGCGGTAAAGTGACCGTGCACTACACACGGATAACTCTGGGTGTATCGGTAAAGTGACCGTGCACTACACACAGATAACTCTGGGTGTATCGGTAAAGTGACTGTGCACTACACACGGATAACTCTGGGTGTATCAGTAAAGTGACCGTGCACTACACACAGATAGCTCTGGGTGTATCGGTAAAGTAACCGTGCACTTCACACGGATAACTCGGGTTCGGATGCTGTGTGGGAGCACAGCTTTGTTTTTTTGCGATAATTACAGCAGTGATTATTAATTGATTTTTGCTCATTATTTTTGCATGTTTTGCTTTCGAGAAAAAAATTTAGACTAGTATTAATGAAAAGGAAATTTCACAAACAATCTAAATATGTAAAAATATCCTCATTTTTTATTATTCACAAAGAAAAATACAAGCTCAAAATAATTGTCCTAAATTTGCCTAAAATTTGCATATTTATGTTAATATTTCCTTTATTTTGATTTTTTTACTGAAAACTTCATTGTCTTAGCATTCATATAAACTAAACTTGTAGTGATAGAAAACGAAAATCAATTTTGAAAAAGAAAAAAAAAAATCTGAAAATATTTTATGAGGTTTTGAACCCCAAAGGTTTCAAAGGGTTATGAATCCTAATCTACTGTGCATTGTAATTAACCTGAATGTCTTTTATAATCTCTTTAACGATTAAAAGACGAATTTACTGTGTTGGTGCAGTTTATGTTTGATTTTTGTATTCAGTTCACAATGCGATGAAACAATTGAAGACAAATTAGCTGTTTTTCTCATTTTCACAATATAATTTAGTACAATTATTTAGTAAATTAATGTGCATATATTAATGGTGTAAAAATAGATAAATACTTGGATATAGTAGAGGATCAATACTAATATTCCGTGACCAAAACAAAGGTTTGAAAATGGTTTTCACATGACTGAAGGATACTGAACACATTTGGCTTTGGGTGCCCTCTTCAAAGTTTTAGACATTTTTGGTAGGGGTCACTTAAGGTCAAACGGGACAAAATACTCTAATTCTTTTGTAATGTATACCATATTACTCATCTGGTCATAAGGAATCCAATAAATGTATAGTTTGTCCGATCTCCGAACTTTATCTGGTCATAAGGAATCCAAAAGATATATAGTTTGTCCGATCTCCGAACTTTACTTCTGGCGTTATGGACAGAAACATGAAAGGTCAACGAACTTTAGCCTCGGGGGTCAAATTTACCAATATGGCCAAGATTGTCCAAATTGAATGATTTTGGTGTTCAATTGTATATTTTGTGACAACAAATTCAACTGACCAACTTAAAAACAGTCAAAATGGCCTCCTTCACCTTAAAATTTCAAAATGGCCGCCGGTGTTTCATTATCATTCTGTGAGAGACGGACTTGCCTACTGTATGGATTATCCGAGCTTCTGGGTATTCAGTTATGACGTGCTTTAGAATTGATTGTTGTTTCTTAACCAAATGCACCTCATGATCGCCTGTTGCATTGTCACTTCACTAAAATGCTAAACCTACTGTAGTTGTTACAAGTTATCACTGGCAAAGCTTATCAAATTGTAACCGTGTTGCTAGACTTTCTTCCATGGGGCATTACATTTTCGGAATCATTTATCTGCATTTTTCCAAATTGGGATCCATATTATCTGAAGAATTGTCATTGAACCCTACCATCCAACATACATGTAGGTGTAGGAACCGGGGATACAGGGGGTACGTGCCCCTCAACTTTTCCAAAAATGACAAAAAGGCCCTCTTTGAAAATGAAAAGTTCCCCTAAATTAGCTGTCAAAGGTTGAAGAAAGGGTAGAATGTTCGCACACTTCATTTTTATAAAGAAATATTGTAAAAGTCCCCCCCCCCCCTTCTTTTAAAATCAAGTGACCTTCAAGCACTGACCCAATGATAGGAAACTGGTGACTTTTGTTAGTCCCATGTACGGGAGGAATGTGTCTCCTTTGTAAAAAATGAAGTGCCCCTTTTTAACTTTGTAGTTTTGGGCTCGTTGTTTTTATTCTACAGATTGGGATGTGGGACATATCTATGCAACCTAAGAGATTGTTCCTTCCCCCTTCTTTTTATTTTATGAAAGCTTCCTACACTTCTGCCATCCAATATACATTTTCTTTTATTTATGAATCATGGTCTACATTTAATGATTTTGCCAAATTGTGATCTATGCTTTTCTCTTATTTTTTTCAAAGTATGATCTAAAATTTCAACAGCCTCTAAATGAATCACCTCCTGGAACTAATTTGTTTTCAAAATAAATGAAGAGTGTTTTGTATTAATTTAAAATTCTAGTAGGGTGGGTGGTTGTCGGTGAAAGCCTTGTTATTTGGCCCCTCCCCCTTAATGTTGGACTCTTTCTTACATATGAATTGTATTATAAAGTGAAACGAAAGTAAGATTTGTACCTAGATATGCTAGGGAGAGGTCCAGTGGTTAAGGAGTCCTGCTCATGCGAAAGGTACCGGATTTGATACCCGCTGCGAGCACTGCATGAGCAAGATACTTTACTCTATTAACTTCAGTCCACTCAGCTGTAAAATGAGTACCAGCACTGCTGGGGAGTACCAGCATTGCTAAAATAAGTTCAGCTTTCAATGATCATTAATGAGTTTATTCTCAGCTCAAGGAGCTTTAATCTCTTATTTGTTTGACATATGTACCTATGAAATGTACCTCCTGGCAATGGCATGCAGATTGAATTTTGAAGTTAATCTTTATCTTTGAAAATTTTCAAAAAGTGTGTGTGGGGGTGGAAGGGGAGTTTGAAATTTCTTGGTTTTCGTCATTTTAATTGCTTTGCTGGAAAGTGAAATAGATTTAAGTTGACCAAAAAAATATAAGGACACAAAAACTGGAATTCCTGAAAAGTGAGGAGGCCATGACCCCTTTCCCCCTTCCCTCCTGGCGCCACTGTTAAAAGACATTCTTCCTTGTTAGTGCATTTAACAATAGATGCATAGAGCTATGTGTTCAGCTACTAACTCTGGCTTAGTGCATTGATCAATAATAGATATCTGCCGATATTTCAAATTAATGCCGTGACATTACTAAACATTGTGTTTGTTGATAATTTTGTATTACAAATTCAAATTTTTCTACATTTGTAAATTTGTCTTGTTTGTACATTTTCAAGTTGGGTATGCATACACTTGAAAATGGCAGGCCAAAATATATGGACCAATGGCAATGTTTTTTTCAGACGAAAACATACATTAATTGTACTTGTGTGGTAATGGGTTGTGTGGTAATGGGTTGTGTGGTAATGGGTTGTGTGGTAATGGGTTGTGTGGTAATGGGTTGTGTGGTAATGGGTTGTGTGGTAATGGGTTGTGTGGTAATGGGTTGTGTGGTAACGGGTTGTGTGGTAACGGGTTGTGTGGTAACGGGTTGTGTGGTAACGGGTTGTGTGGTAACGGGTTGTGTGGTAACGGTTGTGTGGTAACGGGTTGTGTGGTAACGGTTGTGTGGTAACGGGTTGTGTGGTAACGGGTTGTGTGGTAACGGGTTGTGTGGTAACGGGTTGTGTGGTAACGGGTTGTGTGGTAACGGGTTGTGTGGTAACGGGTTGTGTGGTAATGGGTTGTGTGGTAATGGGTTGTGTGGTAATGGGTTGTGTGGTAATGGGTTGTGTGGTAATGGGTTGTGTGGTAATGGGTTGTGTGGTAATGGGTTGTGTGGTAATGGGTTGTGTGGTAATGGGTTGTGTGGTAATGGGTTGTGTGGTAATGGGTTGTGTGGTAATGGGTTGTGTGGTAATGGGTTGTGTGGTAATGGGTTGTGTGGTAATGGGTTGTGTGGTAATGGGTTGTGTGGTAATGGGTTGTGTGGTAATGGGTTGTGTGGTAATGGGTTGTGTGGTAATGGGTTGTGTGGTAACGGGTTGTGTGGTAACGGGTTGTGTGGTAACGGGTTGTGTGGTAACGGGTTGTGTGGTAACGGGTTGTGTGGTAACGGGTTGTGTGGTAACGGGTTGTGTGGTAACGGGTTGTGTGGTAACGGGTTGTGTGGTAACGGGTTGTGTGGTAACGGGTTGTGGTAACGGGTTGTGTGGTAACGGGTTGTGTGGTAACGGGTTGTGTGGTAACGGGTTGTGTGGTAACGGTTGTGTGGTAACGGGTTGTGTGGTAACGGGTTGTGTGGTAACGGGTTGTGTGGTAACGGGTTGTGTGGTAACGGGTTGTGTAACGGTTGTGTGGTAACGGGTTGTGTGGTAACGGGTTGTGTGGTAACGGGTTGTGTGGTAACGGGTTGTGTGGTAACGGGTTGTGTGGTAACGGGTTGTGTGGTAACGGGTTGTGTGGTAACGGGTTGTGTGGTAACGGGTTGTGTGGTAACGGGTTGTGTGGTAACGGGTTGTGTGGTAACGGGTTGTGTGGTAACGGGTTGTGTGGTAACGGGTTGTGTGGTAACGGGTTGTGTGGTAACGGGTTGTGTGGTAACGGGTTGTGTGGTAACGGGTTGTGTGGTAACGGGTTGTGTGGTAACGGTTGTGTGGTAACGGGTTGTGTGGTAACGGGTTGTGTGGTAACGGGTTGTGTGGTAATGGGTTGTGTGGTAATGGGTTGTGTGGTAATGGGTTGTGTGGTAATGGGTTGTGTGGTAATGGGTTGTGTGGTAATGGGTTGTGTGGTAATGGGTTGTGTGGTAATGGGTTGTGTGGTAATGGGTTGTGTGGTAATGGGTTGTGTGGTAATGGGTTGTGTGGTAATGGGTTGTGTGGTAATGGGTTGTGTGGTAATGGGTAAAGGGCAGTCCCCTGAGGTGGGGATGTCCTTCATTAAGTTTTATTCATGCTTCCGAAATTGTTGTTTTCTGTGTTCATGCTCTTGTCATGAGGAGATTAGAGCTTTTTTGTAATCTCCATTGGTAGCATGTGATACGACTTGTAGAATTATTTTATTTGTGTATACCTTTTATCCAGACCCTTCATAAACCCTACCCTATTATCGTAGCATGTTCTTATTTAACTAATAGTGACTTGCGTTGAGTAGAAATGACCTTTCACACATATATAACTTCATTCAGATTTTATGTCAATATTTTCCTTATGCATGGAGCTTCTAGAACAAGGGTTCCTAATTATTTTTCCAGGTGCTCTCATTTCACAACAATTTCAGGCCATGTGCCAATCGCATGACAAATCCAGCGTCACGTGACAAACAAAACTTGTCAAAACATTCCCCGAATACAAACAAGCTGAGAGCATGCGCGATAAGATTTTTCCCGCGATGACTATTGATTGCGGGCCAGAGTGGATTGTCTGGCAGGCCAGATTTGGCCCGCGGGCCACCTATTAATAATCTCCGTTCTAGAATATCCCTCACATTACCTAATTTTCTTACTGTTCAAGAAAGGACATGAACTATGGGTGCCTGTATAATAACTGTTTGTGACCCTTGTAGACACTAGTCCTGCTCATCACTCGGTATCATTTATAAGTGTATGGACGGGCATCACTTGGTATCATCTATAAGTGTATGGACGGGCATCACTCGGTATTATCTATAAGTGTATGGACGGGCATCACTCGGTATCATCTATAAGTGTATGGACGGGCATCACTCGGTATCATTTATAAGTGTATGGACGGGCATCACTCGGTATCATCTATAAGTGTATGGACGGGCATCACTCGGTATCATCTATAAGTGTATGGACGGGCATCACTCGGTATCATCTATAAGTGTATGGACGGATCACTCGGTATCATTTATAAGTGTATGGACGGGCATCACTCGGTATCATTTATAAGTGTATGGACGGGCATCACTCGGTATCATTTATAAGCGTACGGACGGGTAGAGATTTTATATTCACAAGAAAGAGCTAAGTTTTGCATAGAATAAGTCTTGTCAAACCACGTTGTTGAAGGCAGCTCAAATCTTTAAAGGTAGTTTTTTAAATTCTGAAAATCATCAGACTGTTTGCTGCCGCTAAGGAGATGTTTAACTGCTCTAATTCTACTAACGTTGGTGGAGGATTTAAACAAAAAAGTTAACTTCAAAAAACTTGTAGGTTTTCTTGGTGTGAATTGTGATGTCAAAAAAGTTCAATAAAATTCATATACATGTAAATTTATTACAATAAGGCCTCAATATTCTAAATGTTGTACTATGGTCAATTGTTAAAGTGGTCCTGCCATGCTTTCTAAAAAAAAATGAGGTTTAATCTGTTATAGGTTTTTCATATCCCTAAATTCGATAATCCATCAAGAAAGCCTGGAAATAAGACAGTCCATTTTCAGGATGAAAAAGGACTTAGAAATTGATCATGTATTGCCTGCTCGAAAAAAAGTTGAAAGGGATTTGTGACGTCATAACAGTTTGCTACGTCATTTCAGGGACTGCTGATCGTAAACAATGCATCACACACATACTAACCACGTACAAATAGCGTCTGATTACGAAAGATTTTTGAGCTGTTCAGATTTTAATTTGTCATCTTCAAGTTCAAGCTATGATAAAAATGATTTGGAAATAAATGCAGAACAATCTCATAATAAAGGGATATTGTTCCTTTTTAATTTGAACCACTTGCAGACAAGAAAGAAGGATCAGGCTTACAACCCTTACACAGGCCCTTACACTGCTGTGCAAAGCTTGCGTAGTCGGCATGAAATTCTTACTGTTTCGCAAGTAATATTTTGTTAAACATAATCAAATTGAAGTGTCTGCAACAACATCTACCTCTTTTTTTAGGTCTAATTAAAGTATAAAGTTTTATTTATTAATGTTCAAGTTGCTGTCACTTAACGTTTAGTCAACAGGCCTACATGAACTGAATAGTTCATTCACGCAATCCGTTTGCGTTTTTGCCCTTGAATTGAAATTTTTTAAAAGAAATTGTGAAAAAGTTTTGTTAGTTTACTTTTTAACGCCTTGGCATATGGACACAATAATTACAATTCAGTTCTATTTGATCGTTTTTTCTTCCTTCGATCATATTCCACACAATACAGTATATGAAATAAATTATACAAATTTTCAACTGATTAAGTAGCCCAGTCGGTTACGGTTTCGTCTTTTGAGGGAGAGGTTATGAGTTTAAATCTCATCAACTTTTATTTTTTTCTTCCTCTTGTTTCTTTCATTTGAATTTTCATTACTCATGAAACAGTAAAAATTTCATGTCAGAGCTGCTGTTTAAATCGAACAGAATGGGTAACAATCTGGCATGAGCTGAACATGACACTGTACCCGGTAAGCCCCGAAAACTCGGTTCATGTCAAGTGCACGAAACACTTCCAGAATTGTCTCGTTTTGTTATCCTTGATGCTATCGATACTATAGTCATGAAATTTCAATGGTGGACACACGTTATACGTGGCATCGACGCATTGTTTACAATTGTTTACATACAGGCATTTTCAAAATGTTGTCATTGCATAATGAGCCTTAATCTGTTTTCTTTTTGTCAAGGGGACGGAAAATGCATTTTTCTTTTGCGATTTTCTTGCAAACGATTAGGAATTTTGTGCAGAAAAAGTTATATTTTGGCAAATCAATTAACCCAATTAACATATTTAACATATGTTCCGACCCCCATGGCAGGACCACTTTAAGCGATTGTGAGGATCATTTTTGCTATTTTTATGGTGTACAGCCTATTTTCATGGTTTATAGCCTATTTTTATGGTGTATAGCCTATTTTCATGGTTTATAGCCTATTTTCATAGTTAATAACCTATTTTCATGGTTTATAGCCTATTTTTATGGTTTATAGCCTATTTTTATGGTGTATAGCCTATTTTAATGGTGTATAGCCTATTTTCATGGTGTATAGCCTATTTTAATGGTGTATAGCCTATTTTCATGGTGTATAGCCTATTCTAATGGTGTATAGCCTATTTTCATGGTGTATTTTCCTCCAATTAAGTTCAAGTTCTTGCTACCTGTCTGTACTCATCCAGTTATAGATGCTTATATATTTACCTGCTGGAATAAATGATGGTGGGTGTATGCTTTTATCATTAGCTCTTTGGTACACATCGTAATTCTTCCCTGCATGACTTTTTCCTACCAATGGCAGCACACAAAGAAGTATACAGTAGATAGAAAATATAGAGGGCAGTCATTCATAATAATCTCAGCATCTGCACATCATTCGATGCAATATAACACATTGATTCTTTAAAAACACTCAATCTTGAAGACATGGGGTAGCACCAGGATTTACTAGTTTGGGGAGTTGCTGCCCCTTGGGGAGATGCTATTGACAATTGGGAGAGGTTCTATCTTTCCCAATAGGGGGGACTTAAATTCAAGACAGTCATTCTTGGTCAGATTAAAAGATTTTTACCGACAGGTAATGTAGCTTCTCCTACCCTGTATGGAGATACAGGACATGGCTCCAACCTAGACGTAGAGAAGAGAAAATATGAACAAAGTGAGGTATGCATGCATATAGGGCCAGGGACATTTCACAATTGGCGGGGGGTTCATCCTCCAGTGCCCCTGCTACTTTAGATATGACATTGATTGATATACAAAATGTTAAACAGCTTTTTATCTTAAGATGTGCATTTCAATATAGTCAGACATGTCAAGCAGTAATAGCATCACTCAATAGAAGGGAAAGGAATCCATTAGCAGTGCTTTCATTATCAATCAATCACTTTGCAGCGCCAAACTTTCATTATCAATCAATCAATCACTTTGTAGGGCCAAGCTTTCATTATCAATCAATGAATCACTTTGTAGCGCCAAGCTTTCATTATCAATCAATCACTTTGCAGCGCCAAGCTTTCATTATCAATCAATCACTTTGCAGCCCCAAGCTTTCATTATCAATCAAATCAATCACTTTGTAGGGCCAAGCTTTCATTATCAATCAATGAATCACTTTGTAGCGCCAAGCTTTCATTATCAATCAAATCAATCACTTTGTAGGGCCAAGCTTTCATTATCAATCAATCACTTTGCAGTGCCAAGCTTTCATTATCAATCAATCACTTTGCAGCCCCAAGCTTTCATTATCAATCAATCAATCACTTTGTAGGGCCAAGCTTTCATTATCAATCAAATCAATCAATTACTTTGTAGGGCCAAGCTTTCATTATCAATCAATCAATCACTTTGCAGTGCCAAAATTTCATTATCAATCAAATCAATCACTTTGTAGGGCCAAGCTTTCATTATTAATCAATGAATCACTTTGTAGCGTCAAGCTTTCATTATCAATCAATGAATCACTTTGTAGGGCCAAGCTTTCATTATCAATCAATCAATCACTTTGTAGGGCCAAGCTTTCATTATTAATCAATGAATCACTTTGTAGCGTCAAGCTTTCATTATCAATCAATGAATCACTTTGTAGGGCCAAGCTTTCATTATCAATCAATGAATCACTTTGTAGGGCCAAGCTTTCATTATCAATCAATGAATCACTTTGTAGCGCCAAGCTTTCATTATCAATCAATGAATCACTTTGTAGCGCCAAGCTTTCATTATCAATCAATCAATCACTTTGTAGCGCCAAGCTTTCATTATCAATCAAATCAATCACTTTGTAGGGCCAAGCTTTCATTATCAATCAATTACTTTGTAGCGCCAAGCTTTCATTATCAATCAATCAATCACTTTGTAGCGCCAAGCTTTCATTATCAATCAATCAATCACTTTGTAGGGCCAAGCTTTCATTATCAATCAAATCAATCAATCACTTTGTAGGGCCAAGCTTTCATTATCAATCAATCAATCACTTTGTAGGCCAAGCTTTCATTATCAATCAATCAATCACTTTGTAGCGCCAAAATTAGATATAAAATTATTTTAAGATGTAACTATTGCAGCATAGCAATCATTGGTATGCGAGCCCATAGCCAGCATGGGTCACCTCTCCCTGCCCATCCAAGGGTCTTTGCACCTCATTGCATAAAATCAGATGAATAAATATATAAAAACGGCATGTGGAGAATCTGCTTAAGTGCCCCCTCTTGAGTACTTGTGCCCCCCTTTGAGAAAAGTCGTGACTCGGGCATGTTGCCTGGTGATGGGAGGCTATGTATGCATGCAGAACAATGCATGACTGCCTGGTGATGGTAGGCTATGTAGGCATGCAGAACAATGCATGACTGCCTGGTGATGGTAGGCTATGTATGCATGCAGAACAATGCATGACTGCCTGGTGATGGTAGGCTATGTATGCATGCAGAACAATGCATGACTGCCTGGTGATGGTAGGCTATATATGCATGCAGAACAATGCATGACTGCCTGGTGATGGTAGGCTATGTATGCATGCAGAACAATGCATGACATTTATTTTCACTTGAAATGAATCTCTCATGAGGCTACATCTCACTTCTTCTTCCCAGCAAATCTGAAAATTCATTTCGAAGGTCTTGATCTTTTGGTTGGCACAATAACTGTGTTTACAGGGGTGTAGCCAACCTTTTGGATAAGAGGGGGGGGTGTCGGTCATTGAGCGATCGAGAAAAAACATTGCTGGTGGTGTAAAAATATTCCACAATGTGTGTCAACATAGAGGTCTTTAAACTGTTTGGAAACTGAATTGTACTGAAGAGCATAAAAAGGGGTTATTGTCTGTAAGTTTGGACCTTATAGCCAAATTTCTGGTGGACCGAACGACTTGGGGGTCGAACCCCCTTGCTACAATCATAGCTTGTCCCAATTAATTGCCTTTCAATGTAGAATTCTTGAAGCTGTTCAATGTCTTATTAAGTCATCCCCCTCCCTCCTTCCTTCCTCTTCCCAAACAAAAGCAAAACTTGTTTGTGTCCAATTTTTACGAGGGAAGAGATTTGGCTGTTACTGTTTGTAATACCCTCAATGCTATCTTAAATTAAAGAGCATAACATTATGGTGGTGGATTATCATTTGTGTTTGGAGAAAATATTCTTTGTTTTATAGCATAGAATCATGTTTGAGTAAAATTAATGAGCTTTTATTTCAAATGGCTTTTGCTTTAAATCAAAGATGTTTGTGCACCCGCATAAATAAAAAGCAGTCAAAAATGCCAGCCATTATAGTTGTTGTAACCATTAGTTTGCCATTAGCAAGAATCATTGCAACATGTATGCTTTTTGAAATGGAGCTTACAAGCATGGCTAGAGCACACATGCTGCTGTTTCCCAACGTCACTTACATTGTAATATCACTTGCAAGTTACACATGAAGCAAATTTTAGATACATGTAGTCTTAACTTATTGAATTATTCGCATTACTGGTGACAGAGCTTTTCATTTGTAATAGCCAACATATTCACACGCAAATTTAGAGTCGAAGCAGCAATTTGTGCCAAGGGGTATCTACTAATGCTTCCTTTTACTTTTCTCTGTTTCCAGGTAGCAAACATTTAAAACATAACAAAGTAGCGCCATCTATCTCAAAAGAAACTCAAACCACTGGACGTGTAATCATCGTTGCAGAAAAAGACTGTGTAGCCTCTGAGCCAATTGGACATCATTTTGACGATAATCCAAGTAGCAAAGATTGCCCAAAACAGAAAGTGGGTAATCATGTTTATCCTCTTGATGCTGCTAGAGGGGGCTCTGCAGCTTCGTTAGGCGGCAGATCAAATTCAACTGTCAATTCTGATGCACTCTTTTGTCGGCAGAAGAGCAGCAGGACAGATCTGTTCTCACCCAGAGTAAAATTTACATCGACAAGTCAAGGAACTCCTCAATGAGAGTTGGTTTTCAGTCCGAGAAAGGCAGATACAAAGCATTGAAAGATGACCAGCAGGGACAGAAAGGTGACCGTCGAGATAAGCAAAAATACCAAGCAGTAAGAAGTGATGAAGAGGGGAGAGATAACCAGCCAAAAAGTGACCAGCATGTGAAGAAGCTCAACTCCAAGTCCAAAGATAGGGAATTACTTGATGAGGATCATGTCACAAACGATGACCCAAATAACAATCACGATAGCACTGCAGATGACTTCAAACTAAACCATGATCTTGATTCCCATTCTGTTGTATCTGATGATAAGAAAGTAGCACCTTATGGTCCCGAAGGGGTCTCCGCTCACCATTTGAGCGAGCCTGTAGACACTGACGCTGTTGAACACATAAAATCAAATGATGGTGAAGATGTAGGGCCGTCTACATTGAAGAGAAACTCACAACACGGAAATATCACTCTGCCTCCCCTGAACAGGGAAACAGTGCAAGAAATGGTGGGTGGGGGTGACAAGGTGGAACAGGCCCATCCTGAGCAGGGTGGGGCTGACAGTAAGGAACGGGAACCGAGAAAAGAACGCAAAAAAAAACACAAAAAGAAAAAAAAGCATAAGAGGAAGAAGTCAGATGAAGATATAGATGAACTGTTAAGAAAAATGAAAGAGAACAATTGTTCAAAAGAGGAGTCTACTAGGTCATAAATTGTATGTTTTGATGGTCACTTATAAAACAAATAATAATTATCATTTATTAAAGATAGATGTAAAGAATTGTTCAAAACAACTCACATTTTAAGTGGCGTTGTTACACCCATTAAAGCAAAATTCGCATCGGACAGAAAATTGGCCACACCAAAGCGAATTTCTCCACAGTTTAACCAAAAAGCATTTCTAACAAATTTTCCAAAATCATCAGAAAGCCTTAATTATAAACTTCATCGTGTGTAAGCAGAAAGTCAAAGCATCTTATAATATTTACTTCCTGTATGATTATCGCCGCGTCGCGTTCGGTGTGTAACGGCCTTTACTTTGTGCCAAATGTGAAAGCTAAATAGAACTGCTCAGTCTTGAATACTTTTTCAGAGTAATTTTTTTTAATGATTTTGTTGTTTTGGATGTAAATAAAAAAGTAACGTGAATTCTAATAGTTGTGAAAATTTGATAATAATAATACACAGATGATCGTGCCAAATTTTCATTTAAATTTATAGATATTCATTCGTGTATATTATGTTGCTGCTGAAAGTGCTATGCGAAGACAGTATTCCTTATCACCTTGTACTTTATCTATGCCATCCACTATTTCTTGCACTGTACAAAAAAACTATATCAACTTATATAAAAATGCATATCTTTCATGCATTGCTGTTATAATGTTTGTGATATATCATTGCTGTTTGTTTGTTTTTCCATCCAGTGTTAGCAATAGGTATCAGTATTGATTTTATTCAGTAATGTTTTATCATGTATAGTAGAGATTCAGTTGATTTTAAGGAGAACGAGAGATGATCGCTATAGGGACAAAAACAGGTTGTGTGTCATATTGCGTGGACTAAATTTTCAAAAGTAATCTTTCAGAATGATTGCGTAGTAATCTGGATATTCAAAGAAAAGTATGCAAATTTTAATATCTTTCTTTTTAAAATACTTGGAATTTCTCAACGCAAGATCTTGCAGAGTTGCCCATGGAGAGCACTATTGTAAAATGTGTAGCATCTTTGAAGAAAGATTTTTGGCATCCCTCGATTGAAATTAAGCAAACAAATACAGCTGAAGTGCAAAAGAGAATGAAGATGCTTTTCTTACTTTTGTACAGCTGGAATAAAAATTGGAAGATTTTTCTGAACTTCAGAGAATAATAGAACAAAGATGTTGTTACTGTGAGCCATTTATTTTGCGAGCCTTTGAATCTTTGAAAAGTGCCTTCATTCCTTGTACAAAACTAAGAACAGTTTATGTGACTTAAGTCACTAGGCAGCAAAATCCCAAGATTAAAATTGTATCTTTCATCAGAGGATATTTTTTTGATTAATAAGTATAGTACATTCAGCTGATGTATAGATCAGAGGATGATGTATAGATCAATACATGTATAGATCAGAGGATGATGTATAGATCAGAGGATGATGTATAAATCAATAGATGTATAGATCAATAGACGTATAGATTAGAGGATGATGTATAGATCAGAGGATGATGTATAGATCAATACATGTATAGATCAGAGGATGATGTATAGATCAGAGGATGATGTATAGATCAGAGGATGATGTATAGATCAGAGGATGATGTATAGATCAATACATGTATAGATCAGAGGATGATGTATAGATCAGAGGATGATGTATAGATCAATACATGTATAGATCAGAGGATGATGTATAGATCAATACATGTATAGATCAGAGGATGATGTATAGATCAGAGGATGATGTATAGATCAGAGGATGATGTATAGATCAGAGGATGATGTATAGATCAGAGGATGATGTATAGATCAGAGGATGATGTATAGATCAATACATGTATAGATCGGAGGATGATGTATAGATCAGAAGATGATGTATAGATTAATACATGTATAGATCAGAGTATGATGTATAGATCAGAGGATGATGTATAGATCAGAGGATGATGTATAGATCAATAGATGTATAGATCAGAGGATGATGTATAGATCAGAGGATGATGTATAGATCAGAGGATGATGTATAGATCAGAGGATGATGTATAGATCAGAGGATAATGTATAGATCAGAGGATGATGTATAGATCAGAGGATGATGTATAGATCAATACATGTATAGATCAGAGGATGATGTATAGATCAGAGGATGATGTATAGATCAATACATGTATAGATCGGAGGATGATGTATAGATCAGAAGATGATGTATAGATTAATACATGTATAGATCAGAGTATGATGTATAGATCAGAGGATGATGTATAGATCAGAGGATGATGTATAGATCAGAGGATGATGTATAGATCAGAGGATGATGTATAGATCAGAGGATGATGTATAGATCAGAGGATGATGTAAAGATCAGAGGATGATGTATAGATCAGAGGATGATGTATAGATCAGAGGATGATGTATAGATCAGAGGATGATGTATAGATCAGAGGATGATGTATAGATCAGAGGATGATGTATAGATCAGAGGATGATGTATAGATCAGAGGATGATGTATATATCAGAGGATGATGTATAGATCAGAGGATGATGTATAGATCAATAGATGTATAGATCAGAGGATGATGTATAGATCAGAGGATGATGTATAGATCAATAGATGTATAGATCAGAGGATGATGTATAGATCAGAGGATGATGTATAAATCAATAGATGTATAGATCAATAGACGTATAGATCAGAGGATGATGTATAGATCAATACATGTATGTATAGATCAGAGGATGATGTATAGATCAAGGATGATGTATAGATCAGAGGATGATGTATAGATCAGAGGATGATGTATAGATCAGAGGATGATGTATAGATCAGAGGATGATGTATAGATCAGATGATGTATAGATCAGAGGATGATGTATAGATCAGAGGATGATGTATAGATCAAGGATGATGTATAGATCAGAGGATGATGTTTAGATCAGAGGATGATGTATAGATCAGAGGATGATGTATAGATCAGAGGATGATGTATAGATCAGAGGATGATGTATAGATCAGAGGGATGATGTATAGATCAGAGGATGATGTATAGATCAGAGGATGATGTATAGATCAGATGATGATGTATAGATCAGAGGATGATGTATAGATCAGAGGATGATGTATAGATCAATAGATGTATAGATCAGAGGATGATGTATAGATCAGAGGATGATGTATAAATCAATAGATGTATAGATCAATAGACGTATAGATCAGAGGATGATGTATAGATCAATACATGTATAGATCAGAGGATGATGTATAGAACAATAGATGTATAGATCAGAGGATGATGTATAGATCAGAGGATGATGTATAGATCAGATGATGTATAGATCAGAGGATGATGTATAGATCAGAGGATGATGTATAGATCAGAGGATGATGTATAGATCAGAGGATGATGTATAGATCAGAGGATGATGTATAGATCAAGGATGATGTATAGATCAGAGGATGAAGTATGATGTGTATAGATCAGAGGATGATGTATAGATCAGAGGATGATGTATAGATCAGAGGATGATGTATAGATCAGAGGATGATGTATAGATCAGAGGATGATGTATAGATCAGAGGATGATGTATAGATGTATAGATCAGAGGAGCATGTATAGATCAATACATGTATAGATCAGAGGATGATGTATAGATCAGAGGATGATGTATAGATCAGAGGATGATGTATAGATCAGAGGATGATGTATAGATCAGAGGATGATGTATAGATCAATAGATGTATAGATCAGAGGATGATGTATAGATCAGAGGATGATGTATAGATCAGAGGATGATGTATAGATCAGAAGATGATGTATAGATCAATACATGTATAGATCAGAGGATGATGTATGTGTATAGATCAGAGGATGATGTATAGATCAGAGGATGATGTATAGATCAGAGGATGATGATGTAGATCAGAGGATGATGTATAGATCAGAGGATGATGTATAGATCAGAGGATGATGTATAGATCAGAGGATGATGTATAGATCAGAGGATGATGTATAGATCAATGATGTATAGATCAAGGATGATGTTTAGATCAGAGGATGATGTTTAGATCAGAGGATGATGTATAGATCAGAGGATGATGTATAGATCAGAGGATGATGTATAGATCAGAGGATGATGTATAGATCAGAGGATGATGTATAGATGTATAGATCAGAGGATGATGTATAGATCAGAGGATGATGTATAGATCAATAGATGTATAGATTAGAGGATATGTTTTGGATTGATAAGTATAGTACATTCAGCTGATATATAGATCTATAGAAGTTATATACTGAGGTATTTTAGATGTTTTTACATTGTTTATAAAATGGTTTCAAATGTTTGCTACCATTCATTTTTCACATTCAAATTTTCTATATGCATTTTGCAGTAAATGTTATTGAAATATCATTTAAGTAGAATAGCTTTATTGAGCTAGTTTAGTATTTCATTCATTTTCTGAATTTTTGTAGATATGGTTTAGATGTGAATTTATATTCCAAATGTGTAAATATTCTTATCAAAATAATTTTGTAGCGTGAAACTGTTTAATCTTATTGGCAATCATGGGCATTAAAACGATGTCATTAGTCAAAGAAAATGAGCAAGTCGCCATGCTGCATTTGTAACGGAACAGGTCAAATGAGCTGCAGTACAAACTGATCTTTCAATTAGAGTTAATGTTGAGACAGAGTGTTTATTTGCATACTTAATGCACGGGCAAAGGACTTTGACACGAGTAGAATGACTCAACTTTAGGAGGGCATTATATGCACATATGAACAGGATGCCAAAACATTAATCTTTTTATGAAATTTCCGTGTTAGATTGTTTAAAATGCATAAAAAAGAATGAAAAATGAGAAGTTTACACACATTTGTTCGCTTTGTTAAGAAATTTGCCTGTTGTAAAAATAGACTAAACCAAATAATGGAGGTTGTGCATTGTGGGAATTTAATGCACGGTTTATGATAATGCAGGTCGTGCCTTAAGGGAATTTAATACGCGGATAATAATAATGCAGGTCGTGCATTAAGGGAATTTAATGCACTGTTTATTATAATTCAAAAGCACTTTCCAAACATCTTTCAGAAATGAATAAATAAAAGAAACAACAATTTGAACATATAAAACGGTAAAAGCTACTACATCGTACCATCCAGGATCTTACAGAGTAAGCTTTTGAATTATAATAATAATAATAATAATAAATGTTTTTTGATACGCCATTCACCAAAGTACCATGGCACTTACAAAGTAAAATAAAACAAAATGAAAAATATCAAAATAAGTGGTCTTTAAGAGTTTTTTAAATACTGTGGTGGATGGAGAAGTTCTTATGTGGGTGGATAAAGTGTTCCAGGATCTGGATGCAAGTAGTTCAAATCTTTTGTCACCTATGGCAGAATTGGATATGGGTATGTGAAGTCGGGTGGAGTCATTACTCGATCTGAGTTCACGTGTGGGTGTTCTTATCTTGATCATATCCTTTAAATACCAAGGCGCCTCACCATTCAGGATTTTGTAGATAAAAGAGTAGCGTTTTGTAGGTGACCTGCTTTGATATTGGTAGCCAGTGTAGCTTGCTGATCAATGGACCTGGATCAGTTTGTCTACCAACACCGAATATCAGACGCGCTGCTCTATTCTGGAGACGCTGCAATCTTGTCAAGTCTCTACGAGACATAACAGTAAAGAGTGAGTTGCAGTAGTCCAACCTGGATGTGATTAAAGCACGAACTAGTTGGTGACATGTATTTGTGTCGATAAATCTTCGAATACGCCAGAGGTTTCTGATGTGGTAAATTATTGACCGACGTAGAGCGTCAACATGGCTGGATAAGGAAAGCGAATTATCAGAAATAACCATGTCATTGACTCTTTGATGTTTTTCCTGATAGGTTTTAAAACCTGGTTTTAAAACCCAAAATTCTTCTTAATAAAGAATGAAGGTGATTTAATCGGTTTCTATGGTGCTTGTGTAGCGTCTAACAGATACTGTGATCGATAATCTAATTATTGTATGCGCCTTTTTAACAAGCTCCACAACATTGTAAAGTATAGAGCTTTTGAACAAAATACTAGACTGAATCGAATACACTATATTAGTGCACTGTTCACACTAGGAATTGAGATTTGAGGGTGAATTATTGGGTTTGATTGACTAATCTGTGCTGAGATGTCTTTGTCATGTGCTAACTCAATAAAAATTCCCACTTAGTAATATTCTTAGGGTTAATTCTGATAAAAGTGGGAATCCCTCTCACTAATAGTGATAAGTTAACACATGTGGCTAATAGTTGTTTTAATCTATTAGATGTGCCTTTCAGTTAAGTGCAATAAAATACACTTGTGATTACTCTGTCTATGTTAAAAGAGTATCAGGATATCATTAGGGCTTTCAATAAGACAGGTATAAAGTGTATCATAACTACCACATATAAGACATGGGTACATAGTGTAGCATAACTAGCACATCCATGCCTTTGGCTTTTTCATTCTGTAGAAAGATGGCCCTGCAGACTGTTTCCCATGTTATATCTTTCAATTGTGATTTTCATACATTGAATGGTACAAATATAGATCACTCTGAATGGACAGTTTCCAGAAAACTTAAATTGAATAATTTCACTTTGCCGAAATTCATGTGTCCATAATGGACCAATGATGTACTGGGTGAATCTTATTGACTAATCAAATACTGGGACCAAACGTATACAAAATTTTATTTCAAATGCTAAACGTACATGCGACATACATGTAGGCAGTATGACCGTGCATTGTTGTATACATGTTAGTAGTATGACCGTGCATTGTTGCGTATATGTAGGTAGTGTGACCATGCATTGTTGCATACATGTAGGTAGTATGACCATGCATTGTTGCATACATGTAGGTAGTATGACCATGCATTGTTGTATACATGTTAGTAGTATGACCGTGCATTGTTGCGTATATGTAGGTAGTATGACCATGCATTGTTGCATACATGTAGGTAGTATGACCATGCATTGTTGCATACATGTAGGTAGTATGACCATGCATTGTTGCATACATGTAGGTAGTGTGACCGTGCATTGTTGTATACATGTTAGTAGTATGACCGTGCATTGTTGCGTATATGTAGGTAGTATGACCATGCATTGTTGCATACATGTAGGTAGTATGACCATGCATTGTTGCATACATGTAGGTAGTATGACTGTGCATTGTTGCATACATGTAGGTAGTATGATTGTGCATTGTTGCATACATGTAGGTAGTATGACCGTGCATTGTTGCATACATGTAGGTAGTATGATTGTGCATTGTTGCATATATGTAGGTAGTACGACCGTGCATTGTTGCATACTTGTAGGTAGTATGACCATGCATTGTTGCATACATGTAGGTAGTATGACCATGCATTGTTGCATACATATAGGTAGTATGACCGTGCATTGTTGCATACATGTAGGTAGTATGATCGTGCATTGTTGCGTATATGTAGGTAGTACGACCGTGCATTGTTGCATACATGTAGGTAGTATGACCATGCATTGTTGCATACATGTAGGTAGTATGACCGTGCATTGTTGCTGACAAGCTTTCCCTCCATCCGCTATAGCTGATTGATTGGATATGATGAATAACTGGCTATAAATTTTCAATCCAATGCATCCACACTCACCAGAGTGTTTACAACTCACTGATGAAAAGATCCTTTTAAAAGTCCAAATAATCCTCAGCCCCACATTACTCACATGACTTGGCCCTGCAGTAACCAAATCCACAATACCTGGTTCTGCACAACAATTGTGCATATAGATGATTGGAAGTGTAATTGCTGATGCGTAAAATCACTGAGCTATCTGTGGTGGATTTCTTAACTGCATCTTGCAGTCTAAATGTCATACCCGTCGAAATGAAGGTTCTTGCGGGTGAAAAGACTGGAAATTTGTAGCGAGGATTGGGCGTAATGGATAAAGGGAATAAACCCCAGTAGTTGGTTGGACTGAAGAAATCACTTTCAACAAAACTGGGGGTATTGAACAGATCTATAGAATAGTTTTATTTCTATAATTGCCACTCACTCCCATCTCTTATCCAGCTCCCCTACCCCTCTCTGCCCCACTTGTTACATCGATCTCTCCATCAAGCATATCTTTGTAACCTGTCCCCTATACCAGAACTCCAGATCTCTTCTCTCCTCACAATAATCAATCTCAGACCTTTTCAAAAACAATTCTTCCTCAAACATCATCAATTTCCTCCGCAACAACCTCTTCCACCACATATAATCTCCTCCCTTTCTAACCTAACCTTACATACCCCTTTCTTTTCACTTTTTTTTCTTCATATTTCATTTTTTTATCCCCACATTCTGCTTTTCCCCATATCTATCTCCCTGACAAACCTTCCATCGCCTCACTATCCTAACTCTTACACCATAATTTATTAACACCCTCTGAACACATTCGACTGACTGTCGCGGTGCCGTTAAACATCAACCAAACCAAACTTATAATTGCCTCTCACGAATGTGCGGCTGCAAGTTGGAGGACATTTAGACTTACAGAAAAAATTGATTGGCATCTACGCTTATATATAATCCAAAACATTCAGTGCAAAGTGGGACTATTTCAAAAGTGAACCTGCATTCTATAGTTGCTCCCGTCAATTATATGTAGGTCCTGTTGGAAATCTTCTCTTGTACAAGTTTTCTCAAATGTTGTACATGAATCAGTTATGTTTATTATTCATTTTGTGATTTAATTTTTCATTTTGAATTTTACTATCATATATGTATTAGCAGTGGTATAAGGAATGTAACTTTACATTAATGTAAAAACTGAAGGCCCCCCCAAAAAGGTTTTTGTTGTTCATCTTGTGTACATCTCCTTTATTCCCCAACCTCTGTTTTGGCTAAGCAAATACTTGACCACCATTGACCTTTAATGTCACTCCACATGGTAAATATAAATATTGAGTGGATGAATTGTTTTTAGAACCAATTAATCTATGAACAATAAGTGTACCTTCAATGTCACTCATGCACGGTAAATATCAATATTGAGTGGGTAAATTGTTTATAGAACCAATTAATCTATGAACAATAAGTGTACTTTCAATGTCACTCATGCACAGTAAATATCAATATTGAGTGGGTAAATTGTTTATAGAACCAATTAATCTATGAACAATAAGTATAGCTGGTAGATAAAATGGTCTCATACCAAGGTGGAAAGTGGGGATATCTGCATGATTATAAGCATACTGTATGTACATGATATGTTTACTGAGGCCCAAATTACCCAAACCTGAAAAATCACTGAGCCCCAGTTACATTTGTTAAGCCACTGTATATTAAGTATCTAGTGTTATCTGTCTTATAATCTCAGATTTTGAGGATTTTCAGGTGAAAACCGCAAGTGCATTACAATTTGTTATTGGAAGGTAAAATTTGATGTAATTAATAGGTTTATACATAAAGAGGTATCATTCTTGGTGTTAGTGTACTTTTATTAGTTAGTGTACTTTTATTAGTTAGTGTACTTTTATTAGTTAGTGTTTGTTAGTGTGCTAAATCAAGCTTTTATTTTCTGCATAGGTGATGTCAGATTTCGTAGTATCTTTTTCTCTCATATTTTGTTCCTCAGTATATTTTTTCTCTCATGTAATTGAAATAGGGAGAATATTGTATGAATCTGCTATTGAAAGGTTAAATTGTATTTCTGTAGCGTTTTTTATTGAGTTTTGACTTCTCATAGCTGCCTACACAGGCTTAAAATACCAAAACCCCACCCAGCCTAATAATGACTTCTCCTACTGTACCTGCCTATGGAGGCTTGAGATACCAAAAACCTACTAAGCCATTTTTTGAGTGCTATAGCAAGCTTTTATATTCTGCATAGGCGATGTCAGATTTCATAGTATCTTTTTCTCTCTTAGATTTTTCTCAGTATATTTTTTCTCTCATATCTGCTATAGGAAGGTTAAATTGTATGTCTGTAGCGTTTTTATGGAGTTATCTTTTGAGTGGTATAAAGCTTTTATATTCTGCATAGGCGATGACGGGTCTTTAATGAGATTTCTAAGCATCTCTCAAAGATTTTAGTATAATTTTTCTTTCATGTAATTTAAATAAGAGAATAACTGGATGAATCTTCTGTCATAGATTACAGAAAGAGTAGGCAACTATTGTATTCTAATCTTTTACTGCCTTTCAAGGAATTCTTTTATAAATGTATGGTAATCTATCGCAAAATATAATAAAGTGTTTAAAGGGTTACCATCGTCTGAGCAGTGTTTTTTAGCTCCACCCATACACAGAGTGTATGAGTGGAGATTATCAAATCGTACGTGACCTCTCATATGTGCCTGTACTAACTTTTGCTTAAAAATGCATCTCCTCCTAGGTTTTTACAGTTTTGCTCTTGAGATTCTGGCTCAAGCGAGATTTTTGTATCCAAATTTAAGATTGTATTTCGTTAAGAGAAAGTCCATGTATTATTTTAATTAGAGCTCTCGAAAGGTTTTAACAAAGTATAAGATTTTATGGTAATTTCGCTAAAAATAGCTCTATCCTATTCGCGTTTCGTACCGGTACCGCTCCGGGCCATGGTATTGGTCACTTGGTATACCTGCATGTTTATTAGTTCCTTGTATGGACATATATGTTTAATCATATCGCAGTATTTTCCAATCAGAATTCGGACATTCTGCTATGAATATGCACATTCTCGTAATCTTATTTAGGTCACGCTGTATCGGATTGGATTACCGAGTTGTATGATAGGTTATGACATAGCCTAGAAGATAACGTGTGAAGTTATTGTTTGGTCATTTTCGCTTGTCGTATAGCAAGTCTTAAGTGTCAGTAAGCTTTGTGCTACATTGCATCGCGGGGCTAGAGCGTTATACTTAAATCCACTAACGTTAAGGAAAAAGTTTTGTTGGGTTTGTGAACGCAGCGGCATTGCGTAAACCGTAATTTGCCGTATGGGCAGCAGATTGCCAGAAATATAAGTTTGTTTCAAACCTTTAAGTTTTCGTGGACACGTGGAAGAATCATCGCTGGGTACGGTAGTATTCAATGGGGCATCCCAGGGCTGCTAATAAGGTTGTGACGTTTAACAGTTTAGGAAATCATTCTACGTGTAAACGAATGTTAATTCAATTTTTATGTTTGCTTTTTCAAGTTCGCATAAATTCACGAAACCATCTAACCAACCTTATCATTTCAATCTTTACCCGCTATGTCATTGCCTTCACATTTTTCACCCGGGGTTATGCATATTACTAATTATTTCCACGGTACTTGGGATGGGATGCATGGAATGTAGCTAGCTTGTGCTCATTAGGAATGCGCTAGGCCCAGGCTAGCACTCATTAACATAACCCGTCAAATACACACAAGAAATTTCCGCCTATATCCCTTAATTATCAAATCACAATACACATCACCCAACCACTGATCGGTGTAAAAGTAAATTCTACTCCCCAGTTAATTTTGGCCTCCCGGCTCTTATTTCCTAGGAAATGTGGGCCCCAGACAATTAAGCCGTAGCCATCCAGTAAATTTGTTCCCCCTCATAGTAAAAACAGTACGCTAGGAAATTTGGGCCCGTCCCTTCTTTCCTATGAAATATGGAGACAACAACTTTAATTCTTTTCCAATCTACCTATTCCTAAAGTTGGCCCAGAAGAATTTACGTTAAAGGTTAGAAACACACAAGTCATGAATCAAACCACGGTAGCGATGCAAAGAAATCAAAATTCATACGCAACGATGTCCTTTGGCCTATCGTTGAAAGTATCCCAGCTTTTAAGAGTTCTAATGTGCAGTGAAAACATTAAAGAAATTCTCGTTTCACATCAATTGTGATAAAATTACAGATTAATTCGTGTCTTTTATTATTTACTTCAAAGAGTAACAAATATTTCAAAACTAATAATTGTATTTACGGACGGATTAAATGTTTGCCTGGGTATTGTTATTGTTTTTACGACCGGATTATCAGGGAGTTGTTGCTTGGATTACGAATCACAAAATCAGCACGTGTTGTCATAAATTAATGCGGTAATAGCCCGCTCATGCTCAAAACTCGGTAATATTCTCACGCCGTGTGATCTGTTATCCCCAGTTGCGGAAGTCACACGTGGTCGCTATGGCGTCTCTTAACATGAGTACTTACGGACAACAAACAATCATTCTCGGTTTTGGGGGAAAAAACTTCAAACACTTGAATATTTATTGCTATATAACAGCCCCATTAGTGCTGATTTGGGTGAAAATACATTGGCTAAATCATTCAAAAAGCTATTCCAAGTGCACTAAATTATACTGTGCAGCAAATTAGACCGCATCACTGCTCTAAACGCATTTTGGCAGTGACCCAGATTTTTCTCGCAGCAGTAGCGACATCAAAAGGGAATTACGTAATCCCGATGATTATCATTACATGGATAGGATGAATGTTAAGTATTATATTTCAAGTGTTTCCTTAAGTTTGAACAAACAGAAAAACGGGAAGAACCAATTTTAATTTCATATTAAAGTAGCCATGCTAGTTACGCGAAACTTACATTATGCGTTCATATCAAGGTTTTTATTTAGGTCCTATCATCAATGATGACTTGAAATCGACAGAGGCGGCGGAGCTGGGAAGGGGATGTGCGGGCTTCAGCCTAATAATTTTAGGTGAACGTATCACATGTCACCTTATCTCATTAAATCCCCAATATTTTGAACGCTCCACCCCCTGATAAGACAATTGAATTCTGAGATGGCATGGGGTGGATGAGATGCAGAAAAGCATTTTCATACAATGAATCGTTGACACTTCAGGGCCGTAAATTCACATCTTCAACGTGAAGGAGCTTGCTTGGCTTCTTATCCAAACTTGGGGTCACAAGATACGAATTGAAACTCAAAAAACCCCACCCCCTCCCCACCCCCAATTGTGTACTATTTTTTTTTAATTCCATAGGCCTATACTTAAAAAGTAGGGGAATATGTATCCCGGGAATCACGGCAGTACGCTTTTTCCGTAGCGAAACTAAAACTAAACAATTTGGAAGTCCTATGCAGAAAAAAATCAAACATGTTAACGTCATAGCCTAACATATTTTTTTAATACATGTAGATGGTTGCTAATGTTCGTAATTTTGTTTTTAAAATGTATTGTTGCAGAATATGCTGCACTCAAAGTGACCTTTGCTCTCCGATAACGTCGGTAATCGACCGTTACATAGTGGAAACCTCCATTAACTCCTACATTAAAATTAATACAAAACGGCTTACAACTTTTGTTAGAAGCATATTTTTCAATTGTCACTATTCTTAAATAAATGAGGTAGTATGTTGCATATACCCGGCCCTAAGTTCGCGAATACCGAGGGCCATGAAATCAGGTGCGTTATTATTTTTTTTTAAAGAAGTATTATGTATTTTCTCTCGTTTCTTTCTTTTTAGTGAGATAAGTATATTTTATCCTTGTATTATTTATTTTATTTCTTTACTGTTAAGCATGCAACAGTAGTTTCTTATTTTTCATTTGCTTTATGTTTATTTTAATAACCTTCTTTTTTCGTTCTGCGCGATTTTTAAAAATTTTAATTCTTGTTCCTCGCATTTCAGATACTGTCATGTCTGGCATAGGAATCAAAAAGATTTTTCTTCTATTCAAATTGTTTACCTAAATCAAAGGAGACATATTCTTGCTTGTATGACCCTGGGATTACCATTATCAAACACTAAGGGCCGTAATTATTGGAAAGTCTTCCCTGCCCCCTGGCCACGCACCACTATATACCCAATATTGAAATAAAAATGTGTTTTAAAAACATGTTAGCCTCAGATGTGTGTTAGGGTGTGGTGCGTTAAGCCTGTCCCCATATGTGAGTAAGAACTCCGACGTAGCATGATAATTTTGAAGTTTATGTTGTATGTCCCAGAAAGAAGTTACACAATATCCTACAGCAGCAACTACTACAAACTGACAAAACAATATATGAATACAACATTTATAGGCCTACCCTCTGTGTTCCCCCCCGCCATTATGAGGGAATACTCCCACAATGGGGTATTCCCCCTCTCTACCCTATTTAACAATTTTCTTTGTCTCCTGTTGTATAAACAAAATTCGTTCTCCACATGACCGTGGCAGTTACACTTGTATTTAGCTATTGATCCCATCCAATATTTTAGTCTATTTGCCTACTGGGGACAAGAAATACCAATAAAAAAAAGATACGTTGGACGAAATTTACCATCCCATTTCCTGTAGCCACAACCGCCTCTGCCCAACGCTGTTTCTCCCCTCCCCCTACCCTTACCCTCCACCCTCCCACTCCACCCTCCCGATCCACCCTCCCGATCCACCCTCCCGATCCACCCTCCTGATCCACCCTCCCGATCCACCCTCCCGATCCACCCTCCCGATCCACCCTCCCCCTCCACCCTCCCCCTCCACCCTCCTCCCGATCCACCCTCCCGATCCACCCTCCCGATCCACCCCTCCCGATCCACCCTCCCGATCCACCCTCCCGATCCACCCTCCCTCCACCCTCCCCTCCCCCCTCCTCCTCCACCCTCCCCTCCACCCTCCTCCACCCTCCCCTCCACCCTCCCCTCCACCCTCCCCCTCCGCCTCCCTCCACCTCCCCTCCACCCTTCCACCCTTCCCCTCCCCTCCACCCTTTGTTAAGTTCAAGGGAGAAAACAGTAATTTCTTCATCAATTATGGTAAAATGTCAAATGAAACACAATTAGGGGCATAACTTTAAAACGAAATTCCATTATATTTCATATGTATGTTTCTTTGAAGTCACAAACAAATTTGGCAGCATGATTTCTATGTTATGTTTCGTTCCTCATTAAACAAGATTTTTAACAGTATTTGACAAAGAAAGTACATGAAATATATGATTTTTTTATCGGGATAATAATTTATTTATTTAAGAACTAATTATGTAAGAATAAAAACACCAGATATCAAAATTTAAGTAACGATCGTACATGTCAACTTGACTTTCACACACTCATACGAGAAGCAGGAAGTGCATGTTTGCACATTACATAGTGAATATAACGGTAGCGTCTTTCAAGTGGTGGATTAGCATGGGTTGCTATGGAAGGTCTATTAATAAGAACTGACGACGACGCAGTGACGACAATGACGGGGTTGTCACCTCGTGTAATCGCTTATGATAGTAACAATGCTATCATGAAACGCCTAATACGATCCGGACGAGAACACAGGTAATGACGTGCGGACAGACATAACATCAACAACCAAGTCAATGTCCACGGCCTTTGATAACCAGTTGTGGTGCACTGGCGTGTCTACCCAACCCAGGCTTGAACCCAGGACCTCGTGGTCTGTAGACATGTATGATAACCGCTACACCACAGTAGGTAGATAATTGTTAAAAACCTGGCGAAGATTTCGCTTTATACCTGCGTTAAAAGGGCGTCCACTTATGACAACTGGCCTTACGGTTAAACTGTCACAACCTTAGCTGCTAGTTTGGCCGATTACTGGCTAATTATAACATATTTGGCCGTTTTGAAACATGCTTGGTTAGTAATCTTTTTTCAGTACCGGCCAAATTAAATTAATCTAACATTTATAAAGATTAATGTGTAAATGTTAAACTTTTTGTTATGTTTGCAAAATGTATTTTCTAACTATATGTTGTGGTGGAATTTACCTATGACCTCGCCAACGTCATTAATCAAGTGAGACATGATGGCACCATGCATTGAATGTCACATAGCTTTTGTTAGACATCGCTATAACATGAACCTCATTGCACCCACTGCAAAACTAAGTCATTACTGAGAACCAATCTGACAGTCATTCACAACTAACCTCGTTTGGCACATATGACCTGACTGTTAAGGTGCCATTACACCCAAACAAACAAACTGAATACAACTCATACGGGAAAGTTGAAACTCTTGAATTTTTAACATGATGAATAATTGCCCACAAATGGAATGCACCTCAAATCAAACTTTAAAAACATCATAAAAGTACATATGACAAAAATAAAATCACTGAAAGCAATCAATTCTTCTTGCATTGTAATGGGTTGAGCTATAACATCATTGATGTCTAGTTTAGGTATGCCTTTTGCTGTGAAAGACCCGTCAGGATTGATATGGATACTGTAAGTTCTAGTTCTGCAAACTATCTACAATATAAGCAGATGGGGTTAGGCTATACCCTGAAAGTCTCATCCAATTTCTTACGCCAATAAGTCATGGGGATCCTATAATTGATAGTCTGTGTGCTTCTGTTGCACACTCAATCCATAAAATTGAATAGCTTACACCCTCAAAACTTAAATTCCAAGTTCATCCACATATACCCAAGTGAGTCATAGGGCTCCTGTAAATTTCATTTCTGCATACTCAATCTGAAATATAAGCAGATGGGTTGGATGTACCCTCTAAAGTAATCCATGTTCATCCATGAGTCATAGGGAGCCTATTAACTGTGGTTCCGAGTAGTCACTACTCAATCCACAATATAAGCTGATGGGTAGGCTATACTTCCAAAAGTAATCCAATTTCCTCCATGTGTCATAGGGATCCTATCAATTGTGGTTCCGAGTAGTCACTACTCGATCCACAATATAAGCAGATGGGAGTAAGCTATACCCTCAGTCTCGAACGATGGGGTAGTTTTAGAATGATGTAACCTATTTAAACCTGTTGATACACCTTTAAAAGAACGCTAGACCAAAAAGTGAGGGCGCTGGTTTGTGCAAATTTCACATATATTATCCACAAAAGATTGATAGATGTCATGCCTTCATAGCCCACAGATGGCATCTAGATGATCATGTGATTATTTTGAGGGACCCCCTAAAATACGACCTCACGTTTCGGTCTAGTGCCCCTTTAAGCACTTACCTTTAATAGCTCACAGTATTTCTGAAGTACAAAGCAAATAACAGCTCGGAATGTTTTCAAATCACAAACTTTTATTCAAGTGGCATGTATAAATTATGAGGTAATTACAATTTGGTATAAATAATACTGCACAAATTCATGATAAACGTTTCATCAGGGGGTGAAGGGTGGGGGGGGGGGGCACTTCCATCTTCCATACTAAATTGGTAGGTATGTGCTGCCCAGAATTTCAAATTTGGACGGCAGTATGAGAATTTGTTTGGTAACTGCATGATTTGAAACCTGCAGTATGAAAATAAGTGATTTTTGATACCTGCAGTATGAAAAGGGTGATTTTTGATACCAACATTACAAAATTAAGTGATTTTTGATACCTGCAGAACAAAAATGGTGATTTTTGATACCTGCAGTACAAAAATGGTGATTTTTGATACCTGCAGTACGAAAATATGCACACAAAAATTTAGACCAGCAGTATGAGAGATCGGATTTTTGATACCTGCACTATGAAAATTCTAAAAAAAGGCAACTGTATATCTATCTACCTCACATATTAAAGTGCCCCCCCCCCCTCTTCCTCCTCGGGCATTTTCATCATCCAATATATATAACCTCGTAATTACAGTGGCATATCAGAGCCTTCACAATATTTATAAGTTACATCGTGAGATATAATACATTTAAAAACACCTTAAATTCATTTCTGTATTTCAGAAAGTATAGTTACAGTATATAATGTATAGTGTAGGAAAATTTGGTTGCATACAGTATAACAGAGATTCCTAATAGGCGGCCCGCGAGCCAAATCTGGCCCGCCAGACAATCCAATCTGACCCGTGAACAATAGTCATTATATAATGCAATGCAAGATCAATCCGAAAGAGATCAGTAAAAATCGCAAAATACTCGTTAATTTTGGTTATTTTTCTAGGCAGATCAGCTCACTAAAATATCATGGCTTATCAAATAAAATGTTATCTTTAGTTCCGCAATAAATTGGGCTCACGGCTGTTAAAAAAAGGTGGATAAGAGAATCTCCGACATCCGGCGTGCATCCTTCTAATCGCGCACGCTCTCAACTTGTTTGTATTCAGGAATTGTTTTAACAGGTTTTGTTTGTCACATGATGCTAGTTTGCCACACGATTGGCCCACGGCCAAAGCTGTTGTGAAATGATGGCCCTTAGACAAATTTAATTAGGAACTCTTGCAGTATAAGATTGTTTTTTAATTGGCATACAAGACTTCCAGTGAACAATACATTCACTCAGAACGATAAATTGGAGAATTTGCAATTTCTACCAAAATGAAAGTACTTCATATTAATATTCGGCAAGGAAGAGTGAAGACACAATTACAAAGACGGGGTCATCGCCTGCGTATCGGTTTTGATAGTAACAATGCTATCACGGAACGCTTAATATGACCAGGACAAGAACACTGGTACGAGGTACGGACAGACATAACATCGACAACCAAGTTAATGTCCACGGCCTTTGATAACCATTTGTGGTGCACTGCCGTAACTTATATTCATTGTCTATTGTTACATTTAAAGGTAGTCCCATACTCACAACAAAGCTTCGGGATGTGACTTGGTAAAGTGTCACACTTACTGGTGAAGTGTCACACTTTCTGGTAAAGTGTCACACTTTCTGGTAAAGTGTCACACTTTCTGGTAAAGTGTCACACTTTCTGGTAAAGTGTCACACTTTCTAGTAAAGCGTCACACTTTCTGGTGAAGCCTCACACTTTCTGGTGAAGTGTCACACCTACTGGTAAAGTGTGACACTTACTGGTAGTGTCACACTTACTGGTGAAGTGTCACACTTTCTGGTGAAGTGCCACATTTTCTAAGCCACAGCATAATGCGGTAGGGTGGCCAGTTCCTTTCTTTGCTGCGTGTAACCTTCCTCAACTAATTACCAGATATATGTTTTACATCTGGGTACTACATAGGTAGTTTTCAATCCTGGGTTCAAACCAGGGATTATCTGCATGAAAGCCTAGCTCTTTACCAACATATCCTGCATATATTGAACTAATTCTTAGCAGAATAGCTGGCCTGAATTTAAATTGTTTTTTAAGCTACAATATTTAATATTCATAAATATTAAATTAAGTTTCTAGCTTTCTGATTGGCTAATGGTCTCAAATCGAGACCAGCAAGATGTACGTTAGGAGAATGATGATGATCAACACTTTCCATATATTAACACCCTTATTAAGCATAATAAATGTACATCATCCTAGGTCTAAAATGGCACAATTTTAGATTTGTATTTACTCTTGTTTGGCTAATCGATGGTCTGGAATACGTTCGAGACCAGACTGACCTGTATAACAGTGCATGATTGTGCCCCATGGAAAAATATTGGCCTACGTTGGCAAAATAATGAAAAGTATGTCCAAGGATATGCAAAGAAATATAAGAAAATGTATGAGAAAAATAAACAACCACAAAATTCTAGCCACAACAATCACGACTCTCATGAGTCATCACGACTCTCATGAGTCATCACGACTCTCACGAGTCTCAATCAACAGCTCTAGCTTTGATTCGAGGACAATCTTTCATAGCAACCCTTCTTAAATAATTTATAAAAATTAAAATGAGGATTATAAAATTGCTTGCCACCCTTCCTCTACCGACCAGAACAGAAATCTGAAAGCCTTGCAAAGTCAATATTTGGCCCCCAAGTGAATAAATGCCGCAACGTTTACTGACACTGTTATCAAAATACCTCAAATTGTAGATATGTAACTAACAGTACACCATGCATTGTATTTTAATACAGTCCGCCGTGTGTCTGTGTACGTATAAACATAACAGAATGTTAGCCTAGGCCTAGCCTATTTTGGTCACAAAACAAATGAGCAGCCAACTAACATTAGCCCAATTAAACCTAAATTCGACATTCGCAAACTTTTTCAGTTTCTTCAAAAGAGGCCTAAAAATAAACTTACGTTTATCATTCGAGTCTTACCTTGATTCCTAATTCACCTGTGGCTGTTTATACTTTTCCAAGACCTTGTTTTTCAACTTTGTTCTAAATGTTCAGAGTGCTAGCCGGTTTCGCAATTTAGTTTTAACTGTCTGTCAAAACTTAATAAGCTATGACCAGCCCATTTTAATGCACTGTAGGCCCTATTTCTTTATTATTGTCCGAAAACAACGAGCAGCTTCTTGCGGTCGTACGAAAGTAATATGAAAAATATGTTTGAGAACAAACATGTGTTTTGTTTCATTAAAATTGGCGAGTAACTTTAATCTGTATGTTCAGATCTTCGACTCGTCAGTCGGTCGTCGCAACAAAAAATGAAGGAACGTTCGACTAAATGACGTCACAATGAGTGTTAGGATGATATGAAAAGTGATCAAAATAAATTGCCTTTTTTTCTATATTTTCACCTAAAAATTAGATATTCATGAATGGGGATAAAAACCTCGGTCCGCTCAAACCCTGCGATGACTCCATCCTTGGTCTCAAATGGCAATTGAGACCAGACACCCTCGCATTTATCCCCTGATTAATATCACATATTAAATTAAAATATAAAATATATTAAAATAGAACAGAACTAAATTATTACATATTTAGTAGCTGGGCTTAATGTAATTCTTTCCAAATTTCAGTCATATCAAGATAGACATTGATTGGGGTAAAACTTAAGATTCAATACCTGTTTGTCAACACTACCAGCTATTTATTTATCATAAAAATATAACAAAAGAAATAATTACAGAAGGGAATATGATTCATTACTTGTACAGTTTATGAATTACTACATGGTGATGATGACGACGAGTGAACACACAATTACAATGACGGAGGTCGTTGCCTGCATATTCGGTTATGATAGTAACAATGCTATCACTAAACGCTTAATACGACCCTGACGAGAACACAGGTACGACGTAAGGACAGACATAACATCGACAACCAAGTCAATGTCCACGGCCTTTGATAACCATTTGAGGTACACTGGCGTGTCTACCCAACCCAGGCTTAAACCGAGGGCCTTGTGGTCTGTAGACGGGTATGATAACAGCTACACCACACTTGGCTGACTACCACATGGCCATCTTGACCTGCAATATAAGCATATCAGGTACGATATCCTACAAAGGATATGAAATACCACCTACTTTATGTTCTGAGTGAGCTACATTACCCAAGGAGGCTAATAGAGCCAAAGCCAAGATTCATTACTTGTACAGTCCCTATGAACCACTACATGGCCCTCCTGACCTGTAATATAAGCATATCAGGTACTGTATCCTTACAAAGGATATGAAATACCACCTACTTTATGTTCTGAGTGAGCTACATTACCCAAGGAGGCTAATAGAGCCAAAGCCAAGATTCATTACTTGTGCAGTCCCTATGAACCACTACATGGCCCTCCTGACCTGTAATATAAGCATATCAGGTACTGTATCCTTACAAAGGATATGAAATACCACCTACTTTATGTTCTGAGTGAGCTACATTACCCAAGGAGGCTAATAGAGCCAAAGCCAAGATTCATTACTTGTACAGTCCCTATGAACCACTACATGGCCCTCCTGACCTGTAATATAAGCATATCAGGTACTGTATCCTTACAAAGGATATGAAATACCACCTACTTTATGTTCTGAGTGAGCTACATTACCCAAGGAGGCTAATAGAGCCAAAGCCAAGATTCATTACTTGTACAGTCCCTATGAACCACTACATGGCCCTCCTGACCTGTAATATAAGCATATCAGGTACTGTATCCTTACAAAGGATATGAAATACCACCTACTTTATGTTCTGAGTGAGCTACATTACCCAAGGAGGCTAATAGAGCCAAAGCCAAGATTCATTACTTGTACAGTCCCTATGAACCACTACATGGCCCTCCTGACCTGTAATATAAGCATATCAGGTACTGTATCCTTACAAAGGATATGAAATACCACCTACTTTATGTTCTGAGTGAGCTACATTACCCAAGGAGGCTAATAGAGCCAAAGCCAAGATTCATTACTTGTACAGTCCCTATGAACCACTACATGGCCCTCCTGACCTGCAATATAAGCATATCAGGTATGGTATCCTACAAAGGATATGAAATACCACCTACTTTATGTTCTGAGTGAGCTACATTACCCAAGGAGGCTAATAGAGCCAAAGCCAAGATTCATTACTTGTACAGTCCCTATGAACCACTACATGGCCCTCCTGACCTGTAATATAAGCATATCAGGTATGGTATCCTTACAAAGGATATAAAATACCACCTACATCGTGCTTCAAGCAAGCTCCATTACCCAAGGAGGCTGATGTAACCAAAGCCAAAATATTCATTACTTTTACAGTCCCTATAAATTACTACATGGCCCTCCTGACCTGCAATAGAAGCATATGTGGTATGGTATCCTTACAACCTACATCATGCTCTAAGCAAGCTGCATTACCCAAGGAGGCTAATAGAGGCCAAAGTCAACAGATTAATTACTTTTACAGTCCTTACTTGTACAGTCCCTTACTGTAACCGAATAAACGCAAATGACCCACACTGCAAAAACAAAAGTCCAATGCAAATAAACTTGTGACGTTACTCATATACCAGGGGTCAATTTTTTAATTTTTCACCATTGTTCCATGCAAAAAAATGCCCTGGTATATTAAGTTTACATCAAATGTTGCTGCTAATAAGGAAATCTCATTTATTTTCAGAAAACTTTCTTCATTTCTGGAGAAATATTGCTAAATTTGACCAAACTCTATAATACTTTTACCAACATTTCCTTCAATTTCGATTTACCCACTTCTTTCTATTTTATGTAAAAAAATCCCAAATTTACCTCCCAACCAGGAAAGAAATCATGCAACTGTGAAGATGAAATCCTCTAAGGGGGTAAATTTTCCCCTCCCCTTTCCCCGCCTCTGATTTTAATCCTTGACACTGAAGAATGTCAATTTTATTTGGTGAATTTGATAAAGGATTAGGAATATAAAACACTAAAAAAGGTATTTGGTGAATTTGATACAGGATTAGGAATATAAAACACTAAAAAAGTTGATCTCATTTTGTTCTAGTCCTAAGTCTTCTAGTAGTAAGTCTTCTAGTCGTAAGTCATTAGATCCTTTATCATCAAGAATTGACCGTATCTGTGTACAGTCTTCATCACTTGAAAACTAAAATAAACAATGATAAATATTTAAGAAAACAGTACTCCCATTTGTACTTGACCTGCACACTAGAATTTGACAAATTTCAACACTGTTTTTATCTCTTAAGTCAATCTTTCTTTCCCCTGAACATAAATTATAATCTTTCCACTTATTAATATTTGTGTTTTCTACACAAACCTCCTGGACTATATATGCCACTGACTAAAGGATTATATGGTGGGGATTATAGGAAAGAGGACCCCAAAGGGCACAAAATGGTGAAGAGAGCATCAAAAATCTTATACCGTTAAGAAGGTATTTAAGTTTAAAGTTTAGTAAGATTCTGAGCCATTTGTCAGGAAACAAAATACATATAAAAAAGTATAATAGATGGATAAAATTATACTATTCTTCAATGCCCTTCAACACCTTAGAAAAATAAAATAAAAATTTAAATACGGGGAGAATTTATGATATACAAAATATTAAAGTCAAAGTCAAGTGTCATGTTTTCCACCTAAAGATGTCTGTGAAAAAAACCAACACTCCTCTCTCCACAATATGGCTGCACATTTACAATTGTTGATTCAAGGAAGATATTTTTTTCTTGAATACATTTGCTTTGATTAAAACTTAAAATATAGCTTAAGGGAAGGAGACAGGGCTGAGACATCCACTCATTAACCCTTAACCCCAAACACCCAAGCATCAAATTATTTGACTTTTAGAGTGTGCTATATTTAGAAAATTACTTGAGGAACTTTTCCATTTCACATCAGGGTGATTTGCATTTCATTCTTTCATATTCTAAACCATTTTTTTTTTTCTAACCCATTTTTTTAAATCGGTCATGTTGAGTTTTCCAGAGTAAATCAGGGCCAAAAAAGAAAATTTTCATTTTTTTCACCAATACTTGCCAAAACGGAATTGTTTTGAAATCTAGAACATACTTAATTCTACATCATGTGACAATTACAATGTTGATACAACATCAATATTGTTCAATGAATAAATAAACCAGACATCGCAAACGATACAATCCCGTCACTGCTAATAGCACACTGAACCCACCCTCTGTCCCACATGCCATCCCACCCTGTCACACATGCCATCCCACCCTGTCCCACATGCCATCCCACCATGCCCCACATGCCATCCCACCATGCCCCACCACCCTGTCCCACATGTCATCCCACCATGCCATCCCGCCCTGTCCCACATGCCATACCACCATGCCCCACCACCCTGTCTCACATGTCATCCCACCCTGTCCCACATGCCATCCCACCCTGTCCCACATGCCATCCCACCATGTCCCACATGCCATCCCACCCTGTCCCACATGCCCCACCACCCTGCCCCACATGTCATCCCACCATGTCCCACATGCCATCCCACCCTGTCCCACATGCCATCCCACCTTCGCACATGCCATGCAACCTTGTCCCATATGCCATCCCACCATTCCACATGCCATCCCACCCTGTCCCACATGCCATCCCACCCTGTCCCACATGCTATCCCACCCTGTCCCATATGCCATCACACACTGTCCCACATGCCATCCTACCTTCGCACATACCATGCCACCTTGTCCCACATGCCATGCCACCCTGTCCATCATGTCATTCCACCCTCTCCAACATGCCACCCCACCCTGTCACACATTCCATCCCATCCTGTCCCTATAACATCCCACCCCAATCCCAATTCCTATATCTACCAACCATTGTGCTATCTTCCATTTAAAATGCACTTGGGAAATCTGTAAAAATCCTTATCTCCTGAACGGAATATGATATCAACCTGATTTTTGTACCAAAGTGGCTCTAAAAGTATGCTTTTTCAAACAAAATTTTACAAAAAACCATGGGAATATTCCTTTAAAATACGACATAAAAATTGATACTTAGCTAACTAATATTAACCTAAGGCAATTCAATCATTTATAATTCAATCATGAATTTAAATTGCTCCACTAGCTAACTAAGACTTTTGATGGAAAGCAGACATTGAGAATAATGATAGATTTAAGGCATTTGCGGCAAAATAGAAGTTGGTTGATACAGTATCTTTGATATTTGCTCAACTGGCAATTCGCTAAAATAGGTGGATGTTGCAATTAAACCTGTGTCTCGCTTGATGTCTTCTGTAAGCCTTCTGACTCCCCCACTTCCTCATTATCCAGCTTCTTTTTGCCATCCTCCTTTCTTTTAAAGCAGCAAGCTATCTTTTCTTGCAATGAGTCCGGAGTTATCATGACAAAGAAACCAACCACGATCAGAAGGGATGCACAAATTTTCACAAGTTCTAAGTTTGCTCCGCGAAATGTCGAGTCAACAACTGTTATAGAAAAAGGAACATAAAATCTTGATAAAAAGGTGACATTTAAAGTCTGACATAATCCTTATTTCATACGATAGACTCAAAAATATCCAATTTGTCTGACCTAGTTTGATTCATCCTGCAGTAATCTTACACAATTTTGAAAACCGCCATTTTGATCTCAGAACATGCATAAAATGATTTCATCAACCCAGCACCATTATGATGTCATCAACCCAGCAGCATTATGATGTCATCAACCCAGCAGCATTATGATGTCATCAGCCCAACAGCAATATGATGTCATCGACCCAGCAGCATTATGATGTTATCAGCCCAGCAGCATTATGATGTCATCAACCTAGCAGCATTATGATGTCATCAGCCCAGCAGCATTATGATGTCATCAACCCAGCAGGATGTTGCAGCGCTTTGTATTTGTTTATGATCTATCTCAAGTTTTCTAGCTGATAAAAAATTGTTTTTCTTTTGTAAGGGTCAAGGAAATAATTGTGTACACATGAAATTATCAAAACTTCTGTTAAAACTTTGTGTCACATCAATTTGGAACCAGAACATCAATGATATTGAAGCTCAACGATATTTTAATGTGGCATATGTCAGGGGTGGGTGGTGGTTGTTTTAGTCGTTGAAACAGATTTTATTTTAATCCTCTTCATCAGGTTTACCTGCAGCATGTACCTGCAGCATGTACCTGCAGCCTGTACCTGCAGCCTGTACCTGCAGCCTGTACCTGCAGCATGTACCTGCAGCATGTACCTGCAGCATGTACCTACAGCATGTACCTGCAGCATGCACCTGCAGCATGCACCTGCAGCATGTACATGCAGCATGTACCTGCAGCATGTACCTGCAGCATGTACCTGCAGCATGTACCTGCAGCATGTTGATCTCTTATATTAGAGGGGATGCTGCCAGGCATAAATTCGAGGGACAAAGCCAACAGTCTAACAGTGAGGCATTATTTCACATCACAATGTGAAATGTTAAATATTGGCTTTTTCTGCGGGGCAAATACTTTTTGAAATCAATACTCATATATAATTAATAAGTTTCCTGATTTTCACTTCATAGCGATGTCTGAAAAATTATGCTTCTAAAAAAAACCTTTTAAGCCTTTTTGTTAAATTATTCCAATCGGTGGTGTCAGTCATCATGGTCGATTACTGATGTTCTGCGAGGTCAAAGGTCAATTCCACCACAACATATTATGAGAAAAACAATTTGTAAACAAACAAAATTTTGAGCATTTACACATCCTTGTTCAAGAAATGTGAACCTTTCTTCTAACAAGAAGATAAAAGCAAATATTTTTTCAACATCCAGCCCAAAGAAATTGCAACAATTAGCAATAAATCACTTCATAGCGATGTCTGAAAAATTATGCTTATAAAAACTTTAATACAATTCATAATAAAATACATTATCATTCATTTTCCTGTTGGGGAAATAGTTTCATCATGCACAAGATTTCAATACAGAATTGAACAAAATGGCCACCTCCATGTGTCGGCTTCAAACATGAATAAGTTGAGATAGGAATAAGATTTTGACTTGCTGTTTGTGGTAGTTGGTTTAGATTGTAATCCTCTCTTATATGAAATAAGAATTGTATCAGACTTTATGTCTCCTTTAAAGGTAAATAGACAGGTAGGAATGACAAAAGGGTAACTGGTTGAAAATATACTAAAAATTATGTAAACAGCACAAAGTCCCATTACAATTGGTTAGAAGTTGTCCATTTTACAACATTGAAAAAATTAGATACCTAATTAGCATAAATTGCAGCCTCCAATATTTTGTGACCTTAGAATGAAACAACTAGAAAATTGCTCATGTTAACTTATTGTGTTTCGATCTTTGCCCAAATACTTTTAATGGAAGAAGTTGGCTATAGTGAACTGTTGAATTCTGAGCAGAACATATTTAATTTCCAAACTGTAGCTGATCAAAATCAAAGGAATATTCCCATGGTTTTGTAAACTTTTATTTGAAAGAGCATACTTTTAGAGGAAATTTGGTACAAAAATCAGGTTGGTATCATATTCCATTTAGGAGATATGGATTTTTAAAGATTTTCCAAGTGCATTTTAAAAAATTTGTACAGTATGATGAATTCATGTTTGGTGATGTCATAGAGGCAATTCCATTCCAAATGTTTATGTATTTCTTTGAAAGTTGATTGGTTGTTCTGTATGATTAGTAATTTTCCAAAAGTTACTGAAGTAAGGTTATATATGGCAATGTATATAAATACCTGACTTTCATCAATTTATTTTTCTAGCAGGTTTTACTAATAAAAAAGGATGATAGATTTTAATGAAATACATCAACTTTGTGGGAGAATGTGTTGCTGTGATGTCATACTGAGCCTTTTCCTATTCATTTATTGGTATTTTTTGTGGACCTTAAAATTTGAATATCTTCTGGTAGGAATAACATACCAACATGATTTTTGTACTAAATTGTTCATAATATTTTTCTCTTTCTTATGAAAGGTTATGAGAAACATGGAAGTATTTCTTTAAAAACATGGAAATATTCCTTTTGAAAACATGAAAATATTCCTTTAAGAACATGGGAATATCCTTTTAAAAATATGGGAATATTCTTTTCAAAACATGGGGATATTCCTTTAAAAACATGGGAATATTCCTTTAAAAACATGGGAACATTTTTTTTTAAACATGAAAATATTCTTTTTTAAACATGAGAATATTCCTTTAAAAACATGGGAATATTCCTTTAAAAACATGGGAATATTTCTTTAAAGGATTTTTAGGAAAAAAAATGCAAAATGTGTGATGTATGAAGAGAAAAACAGCTTCAAATCTTCATGTGATTCTTTCGTGTAACAAAATCACTACGCATCCAAACTAATCCTAGTAAGCATTATTTAAAAACAAAAACAAGAAGAAGCATTCGTCTTTACCTCCATTTAATGGAATCCCCAGGATGTGCCCAATGGAAATCAGCAATGGGTAAGTCACAGCAATCCCAAAATTCACCAGAAAATTGAAAACTGTAAATACAAAGATGGGGAAAAAAGCATGAGAAAAAGCAATGTCAACCTAATGTAATTCAATCATTTAGTAATCAATCATGAACTTGAATGAGTATAATCAATTCATGTATTTCAATCTTTATAAATCAATTACTGATCAATGAATTTGAATTATTATAAGTGAATTAATGATGAATTTGAATTATTATTATCATTTTTATTATCATTTTTTCAATTTCTAATCAATCATGTCTTTGTATCATTTGAAATTGATTGTGATTTAATCATGAATTTCAATTCTTATCAATCAATTATTGATCAAATCATGAATTCCAATTTCTATCAATTAATTATTGATCAAATCCTTAATTCTAATTCTTATGAATCAAATATTGATCAAATCATGAATTCCAATTATTATAAACATATATTTAATCAAATCATGAATTTTAATTTTATCAATCAACTATTGATCAAATCATGAGTTCCAATTCTTATGAATCAATTATTGATCAAATCATGAATTCCAATTTTATCAATCAATTATTGATCAAATCATAAATTCCAATTATTATAAATCAATTATTGATTAAACCATGAACTCCAATTCTTATGAATCAATTATTGATCACATCATGAGTTCCAATTCTTCTCAATCAATTATTGATCAAATCATGAGTTCCAATTCTTATCAATCAATTTTTGATCAAATCATGAATTCCAATTATTATAAATCAATTATTGATCAAATCATGAATTCCAATTCTTATAAATCAATTATTGATTAAATCATGAATTCCAATTCCTATGAATCAATTATTGATCCATCATGAATTCCAATTCTTATATATCAATTGATGTAAATACCAAGACCTAGTGCAGCACTACCAGATACATCACACCATGACATCTCACAGGGATAATAGATCAATCTGAATTATATTAAATCAATTATTTGCTCCACAAAGGTCTTCAAGGGTAGAGAAGAGAGTCCATCTTGGCTCATCTTCAGTGGTACGTCACATTACCCAGTCGATGTCCTCAAGGGTAGAGAACAGGGTTCATCTAATACCTCTTGGCTCATCTTCAGTTGTACGTCGCAAGACCACCCAAAAGATGGCCAGAACAAGCCAAGGCACCAGACCTAGAGGTAGACCACCCAAAAGATAGGCAGAACGTGCCAAGGTACAATACCTAGAGGTAGAACACCCAAAAGATAGGCAGAACGTGCCAAGGTACAATACCTAGAGGTAGACCACCCAAAAGATGGGCAGAGCGTGCCAAGGTACCAGACCTAGAGGTAGACCACCCAAAAGATGGGCAGTACATGCCAAGGCACCAGACCTAAAGGTAGACCACCCAAAAGATAAGCAGAACGTGCCAAGGCACCAGACCTAGAGGTAGACCACCCAAAAAATGGGCAGAACGTGCCAAGGCACCAGACCTAGAGGTAGATCACCCAAAAGATAGGCAGAACGTGCCAAGGCACCAGACCTAGAGGTAGACCACCCAAAAGATGGGCAGTACATGCCAAGGCACCAGACCTAGAGGTAGATCACCCAAAAGATAGGCAGAACGTGCCAAGGTACCAGACCTAGAGGTAGACCACCCAAAAGATAGGCAGAACGTGCCAAGGTACCAGACCTAGAGGTAGACCACCCAAAAGATGGGCAGAATGTATCAAGGCACCAGACCTAGAGGTAGACCACCCAAAAGATGGGCAGAATGTATCAAGGCACCAGACCTAGAGGTAGACCACCCAAAAGATGGGCAGTACATGCCAAGGCACCATACCTAGAGGTAGATCACCCAAAAGATAGGCAGAACGTGCCAAGGTACCAGACCTAGAGGTAGACCACCCAAAAGATGGGCAGAATGTATCAAGGCACTAGACCTAGAGGTAGACCACCCAAAAGATGGGCAGTACATGCCAAGGCACCATACCTAGAGGTAGATCACCCAAAAGATAGGCAGAACGTGCCAAGGTACCAGACCTAGAGGTAGACCACCCAAAAGATAAGCAGAACATGCCAAGGCACCAGACCTAGAGGTAGACCACCCAAAAGATGGGCAGAATGTGCCAAGGTACCAGACCTAGAGGTAGACCACCCAAAAGATAGGCAGAACGTGCCAAGGTACAATACCTAGAGGTAGACCACCCAAAAGATGGGCAGTACATGCCAAGGTACAATACCTAGAGGTAGACCACCCAAAAGATGGGCAGAGCGTGCCAAGGTACCAGACCTAGAGGTAGACCACCCAAAAGATGGGCAGTACATGCCAAGGCACCATACCTAGAGGTAGACCACCCAATAGATGGGCAGAACGTGTCAAGGCACCAGACCTAAAGGTAGACCACCCAAAAGATAAGCAGAACGTGCCAAGGCACCAGACCTAGAGGTAGACCACCCAAAAAATGGGCAGAACGTGCCAAGGCACCAGACCTAGAGGTAGATCACCCAAAAGATAGGCAGAACGTGCCAAGGCACCAGACCTAGAGGTAGACCACCCAAAAGATGGGCAGTACATGCCAAGGCACCAGACCTAGAGGTAGATCACCCAAAAGATAGGCAGAACGTGCCAAGGTACCAGACCTAGAGGTAGACCACCCAAAAGATAGGCAGAACGTGCCAAGGTACCAGACCTAGAGGTAGACCACCCAAAAGATGGGCAGAATGTATCAAGGCACCAGACCTAGAGGTAGACCACCCAAAAGATGGGCAGAATGTATCAAGGCACCAGACCTAGAGGTAGACCACCCAAAAGATGGGCAGTACATGCCAAGGCACCATACCTAGAGGTAGATCACCCAAAAGATAGGCAGAACGTGCCAAGGTACCAGACCTAGAGGTAGACCACCCAAAAGATGGGCAGAATGTATCAAGGCACCAGACCTAGAGGTAGACCACCCAAAAGATGGGCAGTACATGCCAAGGCACCATACCTAGAGGTAGATCACCCAAAAGATAGGCAGAACGTGCCAAGGTACCAGACCTAGAGGTAGACCACCCAAAAGATAAGCAGAACATGCCAAGGCACCAGACCTAGAGGTAGACCACCCAAAAGATGGGCAGAATGTGCCAAGGTACCAGACCTAGAGGTAGACCACCCAAAAGATAGGGAGAACGTGCCAAGGCACCAGACCTAGAGGTAGACCACCCAAAAGATGGGCAGAATGTATCAAGGCACCAGACCTAGAGGTAGACCACCCAAAAGATGGGCAGAACGTGCCAAGGTACCAGACCTAGAGTTAACCACCCAAAAGATGGGCAGAATGTGCCAAGGTACCAGACCTAGAGGTAGACCACCCAAAAGATAAGCAGAACGTGCCAAGGCACCAGACCTAGAGGTAGACCAGCCAAAAGATGGGCAGAATGTGCCAAGGCACCAGACCTAGAGGTAGACCACCCAAAAGATGGGCAGAACGTGCCAAGGTACCAGACCTGGAGGTAGATCACCCAAAAGATGGGCAGAATGTGCCAAGGTACCAGACCTAGAGTTAGACCACCCAAAAGATGGGCAGAACGTGCCAAGGTACCAGACCTAGAGGTAGACCACCCAAAAGATGGGCAGAATGTGCCAAGGCACCAGACCTAGAGGTAAACCACCCAAAAGATGGGCAGAATGTGCCAAGGCACCAGACCTAGAGGTAGACCAGCCAAAAGATGGGCAGAACGTGCCAAGGTACCAGACCTAGAGGTAGACCACCCAAAAGATGGGCAGAATGTGTCAAGGCACCAGACCTAGAGGTGGACCACCCAAAAGATGGGCAGAACGTGCCAAGGTACCAGACCTAGAGGTAGACCACCCAAAAGATGGGAAGAATGTGCCAAGGTACCAGACCTAGAGGTAGACCACCCAAAAGATAAGCAGAACATGCCAAGGCACCAGACCTAGAGGTAGACCACCCAAAAGATGGGCAGAATGTGCCAAGGTACCAGACCTAGAGGTAGACCACCCAAAAGATAAGCAGAACATGCCAAGGCACCAGACCTAGAGGTAGACCACCCAAAAGATGGGCAGAATGTGCCAAGGTACCAGACCTAGAGGTAGACCACCCAAAAGATGGGCAGAATGTGCCAAGGTACCAGACCTAGAGGTAGACCACCCAAAAGATGGGCAGAACGTGCCAAGGTACCAGACCTAGAGGTAGACCACCCAAAAGATAAGCAGAACATGCCAAGGCACCAGACCTAGAGGTAGACCACCCAAAAGATAAGCAGAACATGCCAAGGCACCAGACCTAGAGGTAGACCACCCAAAAAATGGGCAGAATGTGCCAAGGTACCAGACCTAGAGGTAGACCACCCAAAAGATGGGCAGAATGTGCCAAGGTACCAGACCTAGAGGTAGACCACCCAAAAGATGGGCAGAATGTGCCAAGGTACCAGACCTAGAGGTAGACCACCCAAAAGATAAGCAGAACATGCCAAGGCACCAGACCTAGAGGTAGACCACCCATAAGATAAGCAGAACATGCCAAGGCACCAGACCTAGAGGTAGACCACCCAAAAGATGGGCAGAATGTGCCAAGGTACCAGACCTAGAGGTAGACCACCCAAAAGATGGGCAGAATGTGCCAAGGTACCAGACCTAGAGGTAGACCACCCAAAAGATAAGCAGAACATGCCAAGGCACCAGACCTAGAGGTAGACCACCCAAAAGATGGGCAGAATGTGCCAAGGTACCAGACCTAGAGGTAGACCACCCAAAAGATGGGCAGAATGTGCCAAGGTACCAGACCTAGAGGTAGACCACCCAAAAGATGGGCAGAATGTGCCAAGGTACCAGACCTAGAGGTAGACCACCCAAAAGATAAGCAGAACATGCCAAGGCACCAGACCTAGAGGTAGACCACCCAAAAGATAAGCAGAACATGCCAAGGCACCAGACCTAGAGGTAGACCACCCAAAAGATGGGCAGAATGTGCCAAGGTACCAGACCTAGAGGTAGACCACCCAAAAGATGGGCAGAATGTGCCAAGGTACCAGACCTAGAGGTAGACCACCCAAAAGATGGGCAGAATGTGCCAAGGTACCAGACCTAGAGGTAGACCACCCAAAAGATAAGCAGAACATGCCAAGGCACCAGACCTAGAGGTAGACCACCCAAAAGATGGGCAGAATGTGCCAAGGTACCAGACCTAGTGGTAGACCACCCAAAAGATGGGCAGAACGTGCCAAGGTACCAGACCTAGAGGTAGACCACCCAAAAGATGGGCAGAATGTGCCAAGGTACCAGACCTAGAGGTAGACCACCCAAAAGATAAGCAGAACGTGCCAAGGTACCAGACCTGGAGGTAGACCACCCAAAAGATGGGCAGAACGTGTCAAGTGGGACATGTAATCCTGAGACATCAACTCCAAAGTGATGGAAGAAAGGGTGACCCAAAACAGGAAATGTAGGACAGAACTAGTCATGGAAAAGATGACACGTGGAACCAGAAGGAACCAACTCGGAAGACATAAAAGAGGATGAAAAGAAGAATTGTTTATAATTCAGAAATGAAAATGTACATACCAAGCCCTAATGCAGCACTACCACACAAGTAGAACCATGGCATCTCATCAAAAAACTCTTGTCCAGTGAAGTACAATATGAGTTGGATGGGCCAGAGGAAGGCCAAGTTGAGAAACCCTAGCACAGTCAGAAAAAGTGAGACTTGGCCATATGTTGCACTCCCTATCAACCGTTTAAACAAAACCTGTGAATTGAAAGAGACAAGAGAAATGTAACCTTGAATTATGTTACCTGACTGGCTGGCTTGCTTTATAATAGACCTTTTCAAATCTGAATTGGCAATATCAGGAAAATTAATTTAAATAAAGTCACATGTCTGAAATTAATGTGTCCATAATGGACCAATCGTATACTGGGTGAATCTCATTGACCAATGAAATGCTGAGGGATTCTTGGCCATCTGCACAATGCAGGTTATGAGACCGAGCGTGTAACAAAAATGCTTTCAAACACTTAATCATTTTGGGTTATACATGAAGGTCATAGGCGTGCGCATTGTTGCTTACAACTTCTCCTGCAGTAACTGTAACTGGTCGGTTGGGTAACAAAGGGAAAATTCCCTAGCAGTTGATTAAGTTGGTCAAAGTACCGAATAATCATAATTAGTTCAAATTGGTTTGAAATGGTCTATAGGGATCTGCTTTTAGTAGGGAAACCCACGTCTAACCCCAGATCAGATCATACAGAATTGTCTAAGAGAGTAATTTGCTTCTGCACCAAGCATCCACTATATATCCACTGTAACTCTTTCATGTTTCATTTCTGTTACAAATTTGTGCAAACTTAAGGCATGCTTAAACTGAGGGCAAGCTATTTAAGAATAAATATATAACACAGTATACATTACCTTATATAAAGCTGCTCCGACAGCCGCACCGAGAGACAACAAGATGCCCACAATCTCTGCCGAACCAAACCCTTCAGAGTATGATATAAGTACAGTACCAGCAATGGACATAAGCACAGATATAGTCTGAAAACAGAGGTAAAGGAATACATAAAAAATATGGAATATGCCACAAGTTTGGAAAAGATGATTGCCTCTTGAAATATTATAGGAACATTCCCGTGAATTTTCATTTTCATATACATGATAGAGGACCATTAAGAAACCAATTGGTTCAAAAATCATGGAGATATCTTCTTCAGTTTAAGAGTTATTACTTTTGAAACATTTCACAAGCTAGTACAAAAGTGACCTCGCATTGTACAGTACAAATTTGACCTCACATTGTACTGTACAAAAGTGACCTCGCATTGTACAGTACAAAAGTAACCACGCATTGCACAGTACAAAAGTAACCTTGTATTGTACAGTACAAAAGTGACCTCGCATTGTACAGTACAAACATGACCTCACATTGTACAGTACAAACATGACCACGCATTGTACAGTACAAAAGTGACCTCGCATCGTACAGTACAAAAGTGACCTCGCATTGTACAGTACAAAAGTGACCTTGCATTGTACAGTACAAAAGTGACCTCACATTGTACAGTACAAAAGTGACCACGCATTACACAGAACAAAAGTGACCTCGCATTGTACAGCACAAAAGTGACCTCGCACTGTACAGTACAAAAGTGACCATGCATTATACAGTACAAAAGTGACCTCACATTGTACAGTGCAAAAGTGACCTCACATTGTACAGTACAAAAGTGACCATGCATTGTACAGTACAAAAGTGACCTTGCATTGTACAGTACAAAAGTGACCATGCATTGTACAGTACAAAAGTGACGACGCACTATACAGTACAAAAGTGACCTCGCATTGTACAGTGCAAAAGTGACCTCACATTGTACAGTGCAAAAGTGACCTCACATTGTACAGTACAAAAGTGACCATGCATTGTACAGTACAAAAGTGACCATGCATTGTACAGTACAAAAGTGACCTCGCATTGTACAGTACAAATGTGACGACGCACTATACAGTACAAAAGTGACCTCGCATTGTACAGTGCAAAAGTGACCTTGCATTGTACAGTACAAAAGTGACCACGCATTGTATAGTACAAAAGTGACCACGCATTGTACAGTACAAAAGTGACCTCACATTGTACAGTACAAAAGTGACCTCCCATTGTACAGTACAAAAGAGACCACGCATTATACAGTACAAAAGTGACCACGCATTATACAGTACAAAAGTGACCTCGCATTGTACAGCACAAAAGCGACCTCGCATTGTACAGTACAAACATGACCTCGCATTGTACAGTACAAAAGTGACCATGCATAGTACAGTACAAAAGTCACCTTGCATTGTACAGTACAAAAGTGACCTTGCATTGTACAGCACAAAAACGACCTCGCATTGTACAGTACAAACATGACCTCGCATTGAACAGTACAAAAGTGACCATGCATTGTACAGTACAAGAGTGACCTCGCATTGTACAGTACAAAAGCGACCTCGCATTGTACAGAACAAAAGTGACCACGCATTTTACAGTACAAAAGTGACCTCGCATTGTACAGTACAAAAGTGACCACGCATTTTACAGTACAAAAGTGACCTCGCATTGTACAGTACAAAAGTGACCTCGCATTGTACAGTACAAACATAACCTCGCATTGTACAGTACAAAAGTGACCTCGCACTGTACAGTACAAGTGACCTCGTATTGTACAGTACAAAAGTGACCTCGCATTGTACAGTACAAAAGTGACCTCCGTTGTACAGTACAAACATGACCTCGCATTGTACAGTACAAAAGTGACCTCGCATTGTACAGTACAAAAATGACCTCGCATTATTTAGTACAAAAGTGACCTTGATTGTACAGTACAAAAGCGACCTCGCATTGCACAGTACAAAAAGGACCTCGCATTGTACAGTACAAACATGACCTCGCAGTGTACAGTACAAACATGACCTCGCATTGTACAGTACAAACATGACCTCGCATTGTACAGTACAAAAAAAGACCTCGCATTGTACAGTACAAAAGCGACCTCGCATTGTACATTTGATGTCCTATCAGTAGAAGGCAAATCCATGATAATTTGTATGTATTTCTATGATAATTCATTGCCTGTTTGTACATTAGTGAAAGCATTTTTTGTTAAATTATTGAGATGGGGTATAACATGCACTGTACAAGACCATGCTTTGCCCATCTGCTCATGCACCTTACACTCTAAGTACAAGAAAATACCTTTTTTTATTTTGTGGAAATAAGCAAAAACCAACTAAAAAAATTATTTGTTATGAGTATAGAAAAACTTGATGGCTAGTTTGCTTTATCTGGAAATAACTTTGATAAGGATTTTGTAGTGTTTGGTTCAGGTCATAAACAGTTGATAGGGAATTCAAACATTAACTCTGGATTAAGCAAAGATTGGCAGGCTTTGTTTGAGACAGTGAGATAGCGCCCTTTATTTGTATTCAATGACCCTTGTATGAAGTATTTGCATTGGCTGACCACATCTTCAGGCCATACACCAACCTGATATGGAGGTAAACAAAAACTTATTTGTTGTAAGTAATACACACAACTACCAGTAAAAGATTTGGTTTATGCAGCGGTCAAATGGCATCTTCACATACCCCCTTAAGTGTTCAACTTTTTTTAGGATTCACCTACCTGCAATATTTTTTAGGCAGAGATTCACCGCGGCCAAAAATATTTTGGGTCAAGATTCACCATGGCCAGTTTTTTTTAATTGATTCACCATAGAGAAAAAAATGACTTTTGGTTATTTTTTTACTGTTTAATCAGTCAATATAGCATCATAATGTAGCATTTTGTTATTCCCCATTATCTTCTTGTATGATAAGAATGAAATCTGTTGGAAATACTATGACTTAAGCACTTATTATTTTTCAGTTTAACGCTGATTCAACATTAATGATTTGAATTTGACGCATTTCCGTCATTTAGATTGACGAATTTTGACAAGGATTCACCCATCTGCAACAGCTTTTAGGCAAAAATTCACCCAACTTTAAAAAAAATGCACTTCAAGATTCACACCACTCAAAAATATTTTAGGTCAAGATACACCTAAACTTCAAATTTTTGACCTGAAGATTCGACATCGTAACGACGACGAGTCTTGAACGTGCCTTGAAGGAGGTCTGTGTTAATGCTGTTTGACCGCTGCATTAGTGGTTGAGTAATGTTCATCTTATATGAAAGAGGACAAAAAGTAACACAAAGATGCACAAGGCATTTAAAACTGTATTTGATTTTATCTATCAAGTTTCAGCTTTGGCACGACATGGAAGGGAGGGGGTGAAATAAATTGTATCTACTGTATACAACCAGCAAAAAAAAAACAAGTTAAATGTTTTTGAAATGCATTTTGACTGTTTAAAAAGATTGGAAGGAACAAAGAATTTAGTAGGGGGGGGGAAAGGTTTAAAAAAAAAAAAATATTGAATGGCTGGGATCAATTTAACTTTTAACGTAAGGAATATGTATGCTTAGGATATACAATTAAAGCCATTTACAATATTTGGATGCAAGTACAAAGGAATCGATCAACAGGTTACACTTCACAAACGTTTAAATTGAATAAGAAGACTTAGCAACATAAATCTCCACTTTCAATTGGATTTCATACTCACCCGTGCTGGTATTAGCGACAGCTTCTCTTCTAAAAATATCCACGAGAATAAATATACAAAGGCAGTATTGGTAACAAACAATGACACAACGACCGTGGCGCTGCTCACTCCTAATGCTCGAACGTACATGTAGTTGGTAACAGCCCACATTAATAGAAACGGTCCAGTCAGCCTAAACGCTGTGATCCATGTAAGACCATCTCGCCCAAATAACATCTGATCTTCACTAAATAAAAGAATTTTTAAGAAGAAAGAAAATACGATTACAAATTTTCACTTCCAATATAAATCACTTTGGCACCCACCAACTGTAGCATATATGGTTCATCTACTGTACACCACTGTTGGAACAATTCAGCTTAACAAAGACCTAAATATTTTGTCTTATAATTCTTCATAATTTCCTTCTCAATTTTAACTCCCCAACCCTTCATCCACTTTCAATGTTTGATTCATTTGTGCTTCAACCTAATTTGGAAATAAAAACATTGCCGTGACGATCAACACTGAATGGGGTGACGGGAAGAAGAGAGTGGCTAAGATGGTAAGGAAAGGTGGGTGACACTAGGGATGTCAAGTAAATTAATGCAAATAACCTAAGAATAAAACAGACCCCTAGCTTTGCTGTTTTACAGGGGCGGTCCGCCCTGCCCATCCATGGGCCCGCCCTGATCCCCTGGAGTCCGCCCTGCCCCCTGGGGTCCGCCCTGCCCCTCATGAGATATTTTTTTTTAGATATATATATGTATTAATTATTATTTTTAAAGATTGTTTTTTAATTTTGTAAACTTAACAATCTTAATTAACCTCATAAATGAATACCTTACATGGATACAGAACACAGAATGATAGCATAGTAAGCAATTGTCCTGTTTGGCTCATGAATGGTCCTGATCAATCAGAATAGTTTCATTCTAAAGTATGATTATAGCTAAATTCCCAGAGTTTCTTCACCATGGGATTCAGCCTTAAGGGGGCCCCTGGACTCCATGCCGAAAAGACGCAGCGCTCTGCGCACATTAATGTGCCCCCTCAACAAGTCTAGCATCTATAAAAAATATAAAAAAATTACAGAATGCTGATTGAACCATTAAGAATTTTACAGTATAATATATGAACGTTGAATAATAAACAATAGAAAAGTACAGTGTGTTAATAATAGGGATGAGCATTTAATACGATAAACGATCCATTTTTTAAATTGTTTATCATGTACACAATCGCCAAAAATGCGATCACCCGCTAAAATTTCCAGAAATTTTTGTGGAACAAGTTCTACCCCTACAATAAACATAACCTAACCATGGCAACTTCCAGCCTTAAAAATAAGTAAGGAATGTCACAAAACTTGAGAAGAGGGCTATATTGTCTTCAAATTACCAGCAAGGCTGAAAATGTTGTCAAAAATAATGATCCATGGTTTTACAGCACTTTAAAACGATGCAGAAATGAAATATTAGCAAGTAAATTGCTGTCTTGCAAGCATTTTGATATGTTTTAAACTTATATCGCCGTGCTGTACAAGATTCAAAAGTGTGCCACTAGCTTGCAGCTAGTGTACTGTATAAAAAATATTCCAACCCAGTGTCATTCCCAACTGTACTGTATTTTACGCAACCCTCTTGGCAAAATGGCACTAAGGCTTACGAACCATCGTTGAAATCTCAGCAACTCCAAAACATTTTTGTTCGTTTGTTTTGCAATCTTTTTATCATTTATGCACAATTTATTTGATTCATCAGGTAATCTTTGCATTCATTTGTGGTGAAAGTAACAATCAATGCTTCTATGTCCATGTATTTCTGTGTCCATTTAACAGCTTGTAAACGGGTCTTAATCTAATTCAGATTTAAGCCTGTATTGTTAATCGCGCCTAAGCCTACATCAAGTAGCTCTAAATCCGGCAAAGCAAAGTGAAAGATTTGTGCAAATTTAACTCCCGCATTAAAAAGGATTCAATCCTTGACTGATCGTTCATTACGTTTGAATTGTAAGATCATGGATTGAAATTACCAAACATGTGCATGCGATGCGTGATGAAATCTAAAACGTAATAGGTCACGCGATCATGTCGTCTGCTAGATGGAAATCATTGTTGCTTCTTGTGTTCATCATACATATGCATACATGTGCATACATATGCATACATATGCATACATAAGTATAGAAGAAGTACTGATATTAACAATTTGTTGTGAGTCAAGTTTTCTTTAAAAATATCGTGATATACCAAAATATCGCGATATACCTAAATATCTTGATAATTTTCTGTCTTCTTACTTCAAAAGCTGTCTGAAACCTTCTTTCCTTTTTTCTGCTGATAAAACAAAAGCTCCGATTATATACGCAGGGTAGCATAACATCATCCAATTTGTTGAAAACCAAATGTTGAAGAAAGGTGCGTTGAATTTATCAGAGTATGTACTCTGAGTGAACTGTGTGGCAGCGACCCATGATACTGCGATCCCTAGACCAAAGATGAGACCAAACATGGTTTTTCTGACGGTCTCCTTGGACACCTTTTTCTGCTGGTCATTTTCATTGCCATCATCGGTGTATACGATATCTGAGGTGAAAAGATGAGAAAATATCAACTTCATTTTGTAATCAAATTCTTCAACTAATCTGCAATTAAAACTAATAAATGAAGAACAATGAATGACAAGGTTTTCACAGATTCTGCTGTCATTGCATGAGGATACAAGGATACATACAATGCATCACACGAGAGCAATTTTGTTATACAGTACGTCCAAAACTGCCATTCTCAGACAATCATATTTAAAGTTTTTATTTGTAATGTGTTTCTTGAACATAGCGCACTATCTTTGTTCACAATACTGTTTCCCGTCCAGTGGCTGCGCTTCGGGGGTTGGGGTGTTCATAATATCGCTTTGATCCCCACTTCCTTTACTTTCCTCCTCCCCCACTTTCCTCCTCCCCCACTTACCCCGTCCCCCCACTTGCCCTGTCCCCCCACTTGCCCGTCCCCCACTTGCCCCGTCCCCCACTTGCCCGTCCCCCCACTTGCCCGTCCCCCAACTTGCCCCGTCCCCCACTTGTCCCGTCCCCCCCACTTGCCCGTCCCCCACTTGCCCCATCCCCTTGCCCGTTCCTCTACTTGCCCGTCCCCCCACTTGTCCCCCCCCACTTGCCCCGTCCCCCCACTTGCCCCGTCCCCCCACTTGCCCCGTCCCCCCACTTGCCCCGTCCCCCAACTTGCCCCGTCCCCCCACTTGCCCTGTCCCCCACTTGCCCCATCCCCCAACTTGCCCCGTCCCCCACTTGTCCGTCCCCACTTGCCCCATCCCGTCCCACTTGCAACATCCCCACTTGCCCCGTCCCCACCAGCCCTATCCCCCAATTGCCCCCCCCCAACTTGCCCCGTCCCCCAACTTGCCCCCCCCAACTTGCCCCATCCCCACTTGCCCGTTCCCTACTTTCCGTCCCCACTTGTCCCATCTCCCACTTGCCATCCCCACTTGCCCGTCCCCCACCAGCCCTATCCCCAATTGCCCCCCACTTGTCCGTCCCCCAACTTGCCCCGTCCCCCCAACTTGCCCCGTCCCCCCACTTGCCCGTTCCCTACTTTCCCGTCCCCATCCCCCCCCCTTGCCCCGTCCCCCAACTTGCCCCGTCCCCACTGCCCCGTCCCACTTGCCCCATCCCCACTTGCCCGTACATCCCCTTGTCCGTCCCCACTTGCCCCATCTCCCACTTGCAACATCCCCACTTGTCCCGTCCCCCCACTTGCCCCGTCCCCACTTGCCCCCCCCCCACTTTCTCCTGTCTTCCCCGCCCCCCAAAAAATTGTAAAGTGCGCGACGACGCTGAGTGAACACACAATTACAATGACGGGTCGTCGCCTGCATATTCGGTTATGATAGTAACAATGCTATCACGAAACGCTTAATACGACCCGGACGAGAACACAGGTACGACGTACGGACAGACATAACATCGACAACCAAGTCAATGTCCACAGCCTTTGATAACCAGTTGTGGTGCACTGGCGTATGTACCCAACAGGCTTGAACCCGGGGCCTCGTGGTCTGTAGACAGGTATGATAACCGCTACACCACAGTTAGTAGACTTGTAAAGTGACATATTTTGTCTGATTTATAGGATTTTGCTCCCCCCCCCCATGAGACAAATTTTCCCCTCGCTCATAGATCCAACTGGTGCTTATCCCTGCCAGTGCAAGCGAATGAGTACATGACTCCCCCTGGATGGGATGCCAGTCCATCTCAGATTAATTCCCCAGCAGTGCTCGTACTCATTTTACAGCTAAGTCGACTAAAGCAGCTCACATACTCATATATTTCTCATACTTTTTGGGGGGAACTATCTCTTTTCCCTTAAATCAGAAGCTAACATTTATTTTATTTTGTGAAAGTGAGGAGGGTAAGACTGTGACATGATCACGTTTCGGCAACTTTTTACACCAGTCACTTTCAAACAAACTGGTGGCATATATCTTTAAAATTCCATACTTCCGAACACATCACAAATGCAAAATCCATTGAACTTGAATATCTCCTCAATGGAGTAATATTTTTGAAGGTTTTCTTCACCATTTTGTATCTTTTACAGCCTCTTTCATAAAGGATACACTTGTTTGACCACTGTCAACCCCACTGGGGTCATCGTCGTCATCATCATTATCCGTGATCATCATCATCGTGATCATCATCATCATCATCACCACCATCATCATCTTCATCACCATCATCATCATCATCACCACCACCACCACCACCATTATCATCACCATCATCACCACCACCATTATCATCACCATCATCATCACCATCATCATCACCATCATCACCACCACCATCATCATCACCACCACCATCATCATCACCACCACCATCATCATCACCACCACCATCATCATCACCACCACCATCATCACCACCACCATCATCATCACCACCACCATCATCATCACCACCACCATCATCATCATCATCACCATCATCATCACCATCATCATCACCATCATCACCACCACCATCATCACCACCACCATCATCACTACCACCACCATCATCATCACCATCATCATCACCACCATCATCACCACCACCATCATCACCACCACCATCATCACCACCACCACCATCATCATCACCACCACCATCATCACCACCACCATCATCACCACCACCATCATCATCACCACCACCATCATCATCACCACCACCATCACCACCACCATCATCACCACCACCATTATCATCACCATCATCACCATCATCATCACCACCACCATCATCATCACCACCACCATCATCATCACCACCATCATCACCATCATCATCACCATCATCACCACCACCATCATCATCACCACCACAACCATCATCATCATCATCTCACCATCTCCATCTTTATTGATAATAATGGTATTCTGAACTTACCAGTCTCTTTTTTGTTTCCAGTTTCTGCGCCTGCACTTTCTTGGACAACAGAGTACCCCTCTCCACTCTTGGTCATGATTTCTGTTTTTTTTTAATTTCAAACTAAAAAAAGAAAAATTGGAATACTATGAACGGAGTCTTGTAAGTGATTTATAAAATTGGCAACCAAAATAGCAACCAACCATAACTAGGGTATAGGAGGACAAATGCAACATCCATAGAATCACATCCAGGTTTAAAAGTTCTAGATGCACTCCTGTTTCAATAACCATGGCTCACTATTTCCTTGTAAAGAATGAAGCTACATTTATGTTCTTACACTTGATGAAATAGTTTTTATGAATAATAGTGATGTAGCTTATTGAATATAAGAATAACCCACCCATTGATTTCTGTGACTTATACTTTTACTAACCTAGCATCACAGAATCGATCGTAAATAACACACCTTTCCCAGGGGTCATAAGCCGAGTCTTACAATTGTCAGATAACAGTAATAAACAGTTGTATGACCCCTACTACCATCGGCAATGTCAATCAACTGTGAGTCATTGATGTATAAAACAGTGACTCGCATGTGCGTCAATGTACCAAACTGTCCATCACCAGAGTTACTCTGGGGTGAGTCAATTTACTTCTGACCTAAGTCACTTTGTTAACAGCTCTAGTGAGTCATTGTGGTGAGTCACTTGAAAAGAATTGTCAGTCACTAAATTGTACATATATATATACATATATATATACACATAGAATTGTCAGTCACTTAATTGTACATATAGATATATAGATATATATATAGGTGATGGGCAATCAATCTTAAGATTTCTTTAGTAAGCAACAGTATATTGTATATAAGTGCTCTAAAAACATCCTAGATAAACTGTGCGATAAATTTTAATTGCCAAAGAGGAATGCCGATAAAGATGATTTTACTACATTAATATTATTTGTCACAATTTTTTGTGGGAAAATTTTTGATACCTTTATTCGGAATCGTGAAATTTTATAATTAATTCCAACTCTGCATGCAATGACTCACCTTGTCTAGAGGGTGTAGGGGTGAGTCACACAATTGACAAGTGCATACTGTGTCCCTATTTGAGTATTCAGGCAACCAGTTTTATACGTCCAGGAAACTATGTCAATGAAAACATTGCACCATTCGTGCACACCACATTTTAGACTAGGTACGCACAGTAAATTTGTCTGCAAATCAATTTTTGCTAGACATGGCATACTAGATTGAGATGTCTTATCACTGATAATGGCCCTCATTTTGATTGTGAAATGTTCAAAATTCTTTCTCACAATCAGCATTGTACCCACATCACTTCAGAGTCCATACCACCCCCAATCAAACGGAATGGCAGAAAAATCTGTGCTAACAGCAAAAAGACTATTGAAGAAAGCCATGCATGACAAATGAGATTCATATCTTGGCTTTGTTAAAATTTTGATTTACTTCTTGTGATGATCAATTGGGTTCGCCTACACAAAGGTTATTTGGGGCTCGAACTAACACCTTATTGCCACCCGCAAAGAAACTCTTAATCCCAAAGTTCATGGAGCCAGTGAAAGTACAACACAGACTCCATGAAAAGAAAGAAAAACAAACAGAGTACATTATTTTGACAGGCACATCAAAAAGCTATCAGAATTGAATCAAGGAGATACAGTCAAAATGTGGACTGACTAAGGTTGGAAACCAGCACATTTTAAAAGACCCAACACCCAGATTATACAACATCATTACATCAGACGGACAGACATACAGACGAAACAGATACTGTGGCATCACAGAAAGAATAAGAAAAAAACGACCCAGAGTTTGCACAAACATCACTTAAACATTAACTCTGAAGATTCATGTGCGACACACAAGAAACAGATACCACACAGGAGAAACATCATCACATGCAACAGAACACAAAGAGGAGGCACTCAATTACACAAACAATCAGTTTGGCAGAAAGATTTCACTACTTTTGCTAAACTCTTAAGATGCAACTTCCTGATTTAAAACCAAAGTTGCCGAGAGAGCTACAATCTTGGACAAAACTGTTGGGACACTTACCGGGAAGTACTTACGTCCTTGTATGATACTCAGATATTCCCCCTTTGTTGGAGGCTAAGTCGCAGTCGCAGTCACGAGATCAGATAATTAGAGTTTAATATTCCTCCTTTGTTGGAGGCTAAGTCGCAGTCGCAGTGACGAGATCAAATAAGAGTTTAATATTCCCCCTTTGTTGGAGGCTAAGTCGCAGTCACGAGATCAGATAAGAGTTTAATATTCCCCCTTTGTTGGAGGCTAAGTCGCAGTCACGAGATCAGATAAGAGTTTAATATTCCTCCTTTGTTGGAGGCTAAGTCGCAGTCGCAGTGACGAGATCAGATAAGAGTTTAATATTCCCCCTTTGTTGGAGGCTAAGTCGCAGTCACGAGATCAGATAAGAGTTTAATATTACCCCTTTGTTGGAGGCTAAGTCGCAGTCACGAGATCAGATAAGAGTTTAATATTCCCCCTTTGTTGGAGGCTAAGTCGCAGTCACGAGATCAGATAAGAGTTTAATATTCCTCCTTTGTTGGAGGCTAAGTCGCAGTCGCAGTGACGAGATCAGATAAGAGTTTAATATTCCCCCTTTGTTGGAGGCTAAGTCGCAGTCACGAGATCAGATAAGAGTTTAATATTCCCCCTTTGTTGAAGGCTAAGTCGCAGTGACGAGATCAGGTAAGAGTTTAATATTCCCCCTTTGTTGAAGGCTAAGTCGCAGTGACGAGATCAGATAAGAGTTTAATATTCCCCCTTTGTTGGAGGCTAAGTCGCAGTCGCAGTGACGAGACCAGACAATAGAATAATATTCCCTCTTTGTTGGAGACGCAGTCGCAGTGACGAGATCAAATAAGAGTTTAATATTCCCCCTTTGTTGGAGGCTAAGTCGCAGTCGCAGTGACATGATCAGATAATAGAGTTTAATATTCCCCCTTTATTGGAGGCTAAGTCGCAGTCGCAGTGACGAGATCAGATAATTTCATTTCATTTCATTTATTTTGTTTCTTCACAACATTAACATATGTACAACAGAATGACAGATAACAAGCTTTGGTAGAAGTTTGAAGCAAAAAAGAAGTAACATAATATGATGTATACAATATAATACAATACAAATGATGTGAAAGGAAGTGCTTTAAAAAACTCTTGTGAGCTTAACTAGTAAAACACTCCCTGTAATTACTCTAAGTATAAATTAAATGAGCAAGAAATAGTAACCCTAGAAACGTTGGATATACATGCCCTCTACCACCCCTCTCACCCCAAAAAGCAAAACAAACAAAAAAGCTCCCCCACCACCACCCCACCCCGTAGCAAAAGGACACTTAATCAAAATATAACAATGCAAATAAATCAATAGGCTAGGATAAAAAATGCTTTAAGATGTTTTCTGAATTGACTGACTGTATTTAAGGATTTTATTTTAAGAGGTAAAGAATTCCATAGATTAACTGCACGATTTCTCAAGCTACTTAAAGCGGTATTGTTACGACATGGGAAGGAATGTATGTTATCACGCTGTCTGGTGTTGTATGAATGAATTTGATTGTTTTCCATAAAAAAGGCTTTGAAATAGTTTGATAAGTTGCCATGAATACATCTAAAAGCGAAAGTAGCAATGTTTGTATTAATGAGATCAGGCATTTTTATCAGATTAAGGGAAGAAAATAAAGGACTTGTATGGTCGTAATTTTTGGCGAATTGCTCGTTTTTGAAGGATTATTAATTTATTCATGTAAGATTTACTACAGGCCGACCAAATAATTGAACAATATAAGTAATGTGGCAACACTAAACTTAAATAAATACATCGTAGAACATGTGAAGGTAAAATATGTTTTAGCTTAGATAATATACCAACACCTCTTGAAACTTTACTTGATATACAATCTATATGATCATGCCATGATAGTTTTGAATCGATGATCACGCCTAAAAACTTAACCTTATTAGTACGAACAAGAGGTTTGCCATTGAGATGAATATCAAAATCAAAAAAAGGTTCACTATTACTAAATACTACATAGTTGGTTTTATCAATGTTAAGAGATAATTTGTTGGTGGTAAACCAGTTGTAGAAAAGGTCAAGCTCATTATTAACTAACTGTTGCAGGTCATTAAGATTATCACCAGAAAAAAACATATTGGTATCGTCTGCGAAAAGAACAAGTGAAGAATTTGATGACAACTGACTGATATCATTTACATAAATAATAAAAAGGAGCGGACCAAGAATTGACCCTTGTGGAACCCCACATTTAAGATATAAAGGATCAGAGTATACATTGTTAAAATAAGTAAATTGAGTTCTATTAGACAAATAATTACAAAACCAAGATAAGCAGGTACCTCTTATTCCATAATGAGACAACTTATATAATAATATATCGTGATTAATTGTATCAAACGCCTTTGATAAGTCAAGGAAAATTCCTATAGATGTGAGTTTCTTCTCAAGGGCACTATATAATTTATCGACTGCATCAGATAGAGCTAATTCAGTGGAAACACCCTGGCGAAAACCATACTGACCATCAAAAAGTATATTATGCTTATTTAAAAAATCAGAAACCCTATTATAGACAATTCGTTCAAGCACCTTTGAAAAACATGACAGAACAGAAATGGGACGGTAATTACCATAAGATTTAGGATCACCTTTTTATAAACCGGGATAACTTTTGCAGTTTTCATTTTATTCGAACAATGCCACTTAAGAGAGAAACATTACAAATATGTGTTAAAGGGAGTACAACCAAGTTTATTACTTTCCTCATAATGGACGGTTTAAAATTATCAAAACCAGCTGCTTTATTTGGCTTCAGACATTGAGATGCTATCTTAAGAATTTCGTCATGTGTTGTTGGGAAAAGAAAAAGAGAGTGGGGATTGTGACTTTCGTTTTTGAGGTAATCCTTAGCATGCGTTTGAGTATGTAGATTTTGTGACAAAGAGGGACCAATATTAACAAAGTAATCATTAAAATCATTTGAAATTTTTGATGGATCTTGATTGTTATTATCATCTTTAAAGGTATTGTTAATGGTTGATTTAGCTTTGCCTTTGTGAAGTAAATTATTTATAATTGACCATGTACCTTTGGCTTATAGACTTTAATAGACTTTAATATTTCCCCTTAGTTGGAGGTTAGGTTGCAGTGACCAGATTAAATAAGAGTTTAATATACCCCCCTTTCTTGGAGGCTAAGTCGCAGTCGCAGTGACAAAATCAAATAAGACTTTAATATTCCCCCTTTCTTGGAGGCTAAGTCGCAGTCGCAGTGACAAAATCAAATAAGACTTTAATGTTCCCCCTTTCTTGGAGGCTAAGTCGCAGTTGCAGTGACAAGATCAGATAATACTTTAATATTCTCTCTTTGCTGGAGATGCAGTCGCAGTGACCAGATTAAATAAGAGTTTAATATTCCTCCTTTGTTGGAGGCTAAGTCGCAGTCGCAGTGATGAGATCAGATAATAGAGTTTAAAATTCCTCCTTTGTTGGAGGCTAAGTCGCAGTCGCAGTGACGAGATCAGATAATAGAGTTTAATATTCCCCCTTTGTTGAAGGCTAAGTCGCAATCGCAGTGACGAGATCAAATAATAATTTAATATTCCCCTTTGTTGAAGGCTACGTCGCAGTCACGAGATTAGATAAGACTTTAATATTCCCCTCTGTTGGAGGCTAAGTCACAGTTGCAGTGACCAGATCAGATAATAGAGTTTAATATTCCCCCTTCATTGGAGGCTAAGTTGCAGTTGCAGTGACGAGATCAAATAATAGGGTTTAATTTTTCCCTTTTGTTGGAGGCCAAGTCGCTAATTCTTGGTCTGTTGATAGGACAGCCGTTTGGCCTAGACGGCTGTCTCACCATAATAGTTATTCCCCCTTCTGCTGGTGGAGGCTAAGTCGCAGTCGCGAGAAAAAGTGCACTTTTATGCATTTGCCATTATCATGTTATCATCATTATGATTTTTGTATTTATATATTATATTAATGGGTGCCTACGTGAAAGTAGCTTTAATCAGACAGGCCTATGCCTATATTGTTTAATTTAAAAATGACACATCATGAAGAGGATAATTGAGTGTGGAGAGGAAGGTGTAAAATACTTGTAAATCTTTCTTCGGTAATAGAAAGTTGACCCTCAGTCTGGAAAGTATGTATGTTATGCCAAAGTTCTTCTGAGTGGAGCTTAGCCAGTTTGACAAATTTTGGCTTTTTTTTCTTCTCAAATTTATAAAAAAAACTAGGCCTACATCAAAATTACAGTGAGAAAAGTAAAAAAAACCTGACGTAAACAGTTAGGTTTTCAAAAATTCTGGGTTTGCACTGTGGGTTGACCCATCTACTGCAAGTCTGCGACTGAGCCTCCGACATTCGGGTGTTTTAAAAAATCTGTTGGATTCTGCAGTGAAGCCAAAAAAATCAGTTAACAATAAAGGTGTTAGACATAAGAAGTTTAGCTTTGAAACAGTTTAGACTTGGGGCATGTACAATGTCTGGTGGTATAGCATAGCCAGGTTTAACATCCCGAAAGCATCCAGTGCTGGACATTATATCAAGATGGCCACAGCCTTTGATAACCAGTTGTGAGCTCACTGGTTGCAGACCAACCCGGATTCGAACCCAGGACGTGCGAGTTAGAGGACAAAGCACTAACCACTGTACTGTTTTAAGCGAGGTGTTAAAAGTATGGAAATATCTCACTTTTAAGATCTTTATGAAAACGAAACCATTTTACTTCTTTTTTTCACCCACAATTATTAGAATCAATGTTTGAAGCCCAACCATGTCTTCAAAAACTGTTTTTTTAGGTGATTTTACTTACTTTTATTGAAGTATTTTGGACTACTTTTCTAAAAATCGTCTGACAAGCTTTCCAAACTACGGTCAAAGTTCAAAGCCCTGACATCGGGGCTATAACATTTTAGCGGGAGTAATATGTTTTAGATTATTTGAAGAAAAATTTAGGATAATACTTATAAAGTAGTACAATTATATAATCTAAACATATCTTGATGTTTTATTTATTTGTTTTTTCAGGGTTTTTTTTAACCAAAACTATTTAATAAAATTATATGAATAAAAAAATATCAGCAAAAAATCAACTTGCAGTTTGATGGAACATTTTAAAACTTATTTGCGGACGTTGAATAATTAATCACAAACGTGTTGTGACTAAGAAAATGGCAACCAAAATGTGAATCTCGGAGAACTTTATCCAGTCTTCGTGCTAAATAGGTAAGGATTTTGGAAAAGTTTTTTGGAAAGGTGTATTATTTAGACTAGGCCCTAATTGATATAAGAATATCCAAAAGTAAGTTAAATTTCAATCATCAATTCTAAGTGTGAATTTAAAAAAACATAGGAATTGCACCTAATCTAGTATAAGTATAACAACCCTCGTACGGCAATCCCAATGCTAACCCGTGAGGGATGTGAATAATAACTACCACTAGGTCTGGCCTCCGGAGTATGTGTCAATCACCAAACAGAACAGTTGAATTATAGCTTCATACAGTAAACATCTTGAAGAGTGTGTCTGTTTTTTTTACAAAAAGCACAAAATTACTGGCGTAAGCAGACCAGAGACTAGAATTTGAAATTCGAGCTGTAAAAATTCGCGCTACTGCCTTATGTAACGTAACGTTAGGCCTTACTTAGTGCAGTCTTTAGTAGGACTTAGGCCTAACGTTAAGACGATAAGTGTCAAAATTACCTGTTTAGAAACAAAGCACCAAAGTATGGTACCAAAAATTATGACGCTCTATTGAATAAGAGATTCCTCCTTTCTTCCAATCAACTTCTAATTGAAAGAGTGCATTGACACTACGTCTATCGTTGACAGACTGTCTCCGACACAATTCGAAGATTCTTGAAGAATTTCATCACTTGCACTGCAAGTAGCACGAAACTAATTATTTGCCCCATTGAAGCCTATGTTATAAGAGTCAAGTTTTGGGTCCTTTTTCTACCAGAATCTTATAGATTTGGGATCTTTTGTGATGTTTTCCAAAAAGTACCATCTAATATTACTCGGATGAGCGTACTTTCAATAGAGGTTACCAGAGGTTTTGGCCCTTTTGGGAGGGAGGGGGCTGAAGTGAAGAAGTGTTACACACTCTCACCAAATCACTCAAATTGGGGTATGGGTCCATGGTAAAATAGTTCCCCATGAAACTTTTAGCTGAAACAAATCTCGTCAAGTTTGGAAATGGATAGTCAAGACCTATCCTTTCTCTACCATTTCTATAATTTTCAACTTTTTAGTTTCCTGTCCCATGATATGGGACCTCTCAAAAATATTTTTTATTAGCCTTTTCTTAAAAGGGTTCTCATTTTTGAATGGCGGAATGACACCTTATTAGTTCCGTGCTACCTATACAGACTTGTTGGGAAAATCTTATGGCACGTACGATCGATCAATCTTACAAATTATTCAATACAACAAACTTATTTTATTACACTATTTACTCAACTCCAGCGAAAGTAGAACAGCAAAAAATACATATTAAACAAAAAAATAAAGGCTATCCTGGATGTTGGCATCATGAAATCAAATACATAGGATTAGGAGGAAAATACGGAATTGATATTTATATAAATAATGTTCGGAAGAAGACAAAAATCAAATGGAAGAAAAAAGTTTAAAAGAAAATTGCTGATGAAATAGCCTGGAAATGGATCAAAGAAAGAAAACTAGCAAACTTAGATTTCAACAAGAACATGGTTTTGAAAGACAGAAATATATCGCAGAGATGAAAACAATGGAGACCCTCACTATAATAAAATTAAGGCTGAATATGACTAAAGTTAAAGCCAATTACAAGACCAGCTACCATAATATAGCTTGAATTTTGTGACCATGAAGATACTACTGAACATATTTTTAACTGTTTCTACTTTAAGAATGGATATGAGCAAAACAAACCTTTATGATACGGACAATATAAAAAACCTAAGGAAAATAGCCTGGTACGCAGAGAGAGTAAATGAAATAAAAAATAAAGCTAACAATGAACAGATGAGCTTCCCCGATCTCCGAACAGTTTCAGCAATGTATAGTATTTTATCCAACAGTTTTAAAGTCCTGCTACGTCATCTTCGATTTTATTCTTTATCGACTGTGCCTGGTTTTTTCATTAGAGTGGACTCCGTGATGAACCACATGCTTGATCATATCTCAAAAGGAGCCGCATATTACCGCACATTCCGTTGTTGTAATTTATGCATAGAATTAAAAACGGAGAAGGCGTATTTTTTTCTCATACTTTTGTTACGCTCGGCTGGTGTTCATGTCCTCTAGAGATTTTTGCCGACTTGACCTATTCAGATTCAGATGTATTGACGAGTCACCCGACGAGTCACCCGACGAGTCACCCGTCGAGTCACCCGACGAGTCACCAAGACCACGATTTTCCCCCATTCACTGTAATGATAACGATTTTTACAATCTATCGCTTCATTTTTTTTAATTCTTTTTTTAATTTTTTTTTTTTTCTAATATGTTATGTTACTTTGGGTAGGTAATATTAAGTCCTCGGAAAAAATTTCGGGTCGATTTTATAACCTTCGGCCATGGAAATCGGCAAATGTTCCCAGGTCTATAGTGTTGTCATGTTATAAATTATCTCATCCGCAAGGCCGTTATCAAGCCGTTTTACTTTTTATTCAAGAATTTGAGATATATACAATTATTTGCTGATATCACTAATTCAATTGTTAATATCTGCAAATAAAGCAGTGATATTAACAAATAATTACTGATATTGACAAATAATTACTGATATCAACAAATAATTACAGATCTCGACAAATAATTACTGATATCAACAAATAATTGCTGATATCACTAATTCAATTGCTGATATCAACAATCTAATTAGTGAAATCAATGAATAATTGTTGATATTAACTACTAAATTAATGATATCAGTAATTATTTGTTGATATCAACAAATATTTGCTGATATCAGTTATTATTGATGAATTAGTGATATCACTAATTAACTTAATGATTTCACCAAATGAGTTGTTGATATCAGCAATTATTTGATGATCATCAAATAATTGCTGATATCACTAAGATAATCAGTGATATCACTGGTGGTGGTGGTGGTGATGGTGGTGGTGGCGGTGGTAGTGGTGGTGGTGGTGGTGGTGGTGGTGGTGGTGGTGGTGGTGGTGGTGGTGGTGGTGGTGGTGGTGATCGTGGTGGTGGTGGTGATGATATATATTCGCCAACCACCCTTATCCTTTCATATTGCAGCAGATCGCAACGCATGGAATGATACAACTAAAGTAATAAAACTATTAAGACCGTTTTGAAAATAACATAAGCCTTTGAAAAAAAGAAGAAAAAAAAATCAATTTCATTTCTCACATGTAATTCATACTGGTGTTCAAAATTACCGTTAAGCAAAAAAAATTTTGGAACCAAAATTCAGCATTATTTGAAAACTTATCTTGTTAATTTCCATTCAACAGCGATTGGTCATTGTAAACAATTTAGATTAGATTTAAAATCAACGAATCTTGTGGAACGTTTGGAAATAAAGTAACGCATGGTAGGTCAATTTGTAGAAAATCCGTATATTGGATTCAATTTTGCTAATTTTTTATTTCTGACTTAGTAATCAAAGTGTCCCCATTCTATAATAGAATACCCCAAGCTTAAATAATTTACACCATAGTTTTGTTTTAGTATTGAAAAGTTTGAAGGAAAATATCAACGAAATATCAGTAGGGTTTGATAGTTATTTTCTGCAGTTAATGAAAATACTCATTTTTCAAGGCCATCTATTGTGATTAAAATGTGGCGGCGTACAATTTATTCCAAAACGATACTGATTGGCTTATCATTATAAGTGCACACTACACCATTGTGTTTCGACCAATCAAAACACAGAATTTGAATTTCATTTACCTCGTAACGTTAGAGACGACAACTGGCCTTTAAAATTTCGAGAAAAATGGTTTAAAATTACCATTTTTACCCGAAAATTAAGTAAAACTTTTACAAATGCACTCAAAACAGGTATCAATGAACAGGTAATATGTTCAAATGTTACCATTTTTGAAACATTACCTTGTAATGAAAAGGTTGTCCCGCATGACCTCAAATGACCTCAATTAAGTCATGATTCCCCGTATAGGGGGTTACAGAGAGGGAATCCACCTTGGGGGGACTCATACCGACATTCCTAGCATGAATGATTATTTGTTTTTAAATATTCCATTAAAACCCTTAAGTATGCCTTTTTATTTTAGTTTGGCCGCCATTGGTACGAATGAGTCAGGGTTTTAAAAGCCATACGGGTTTAGGGGTGTGTTGAACACGGCCCCCTTTGATACGCCAAAGTAGATTACGCAGACTGAAAAGCCATATTTCGATTCTGAATCCCATTCTTAATTTATGACCCGGGACCAAACCGGCACAATAGATAACTATATAATTAAATGTCACTTGACATCGAGTATAAATTGACGACATTCGTTCAATATGTACTCTGAAGTCAATTTGTTCAAACCTCGGAAAAAAGTCAGTAATAACAAGTCACCCCTTCGCACAGAGATCGCGGAGCAATTTTTGAAGTGTGTGTGTGTTGGGGGGCCGGGGGGGCCGAAGAAGTAAATGGCGAAAATAAAAAGCATTATTATATACATATTTATATATATACACTTACTCCTAATCTTGTTGGTACGCATGCCTCTCGATGGGGGGTGGAAGGGGTGGGGGGGTCGGGGAGGTGTCAATTAAGTTTCACCACTGATGTTGCTGCTGCTGATCGAAAAATCTTCAATTTGGGGAAATGTTTGGGTACTTTTCTTAATAATTCTGTGAATTGTTTGTCAATTTAAGGGAAATTTTGTTCATTTCTGTGCAATTTTCTTCGATTTTTAGGAAATCTCGACACTTTCCTCATAATTTATTGACAATTTTAGGATAAAATTAAATTGACGCGGGGTTTTAGCAAGTAAAAAAAACTATTTGTAGAGAGGTGGAGGGTTCGCGAAAAGTTTAGAAAATTTAGTAGAATTTGGCAATATTTCCTAAAAATTGAAGACAATTTCCTGAAAATTGAAGACAATTTCCCGAAAACGTGGAAAATTTTACAATAAAGGGGAGCAAATTTCTCAAAATGAAGGAAATTTTACAAAAATTGAATGAGATTTCCCCAGAAATGAAGATTTGTGGAAGAAAAATTCCTTGGAATCTGACTCTTTACAATCAATTCGTTAGACCTTCATTTATTGGGTGGCCAAAATAGTACTCCCCCCCCCCCACCTTCTTCCAAATAAAAGTATGGAGTGGGGATTGCCATGGCTCGCCCGGTTCCTTAATTAGCTTAGAGTTGTCTTTATTAGTTTGTATTGTAGAAATTTAACCAAATATTTTGCCAACAACATTCACCTTTTCAGTTCTCGTGGCCATCACTTCTTTTAGAACTGTAATCATGCACGCCCTAATCAGATGAGATATTCTATTTTACTTTTATTTTAAATATCAGTTTTTAGTGGACATGATTAAATTGCAGGTCATCCTTCTTATGATTTGCTAAAAAGTGTGCGGGAACGTGCCCCAGCCCTACTCCGCGGCCCATGCAATTGGGCAATTTCAATCAATTTTGGGGATGTTTTTTTTTCTTCCAATTTTGGGCCATTTTCCTCAATTATTTGGGAATTTCCTTCATTTAGGTCATTTTCTTCAATTTCGGGACATTTTCTTCATTGTTAGAAAATTTGTTTGGATTTTGAGAAATTATTTGTCAATTTTCACGAATTTGTAGCCAAGTTCGACCCAAATTTCAAATAATTGTACCCAAATTTTCTTCTATTTTACTTTTATTTTCGGGAAATTTTGTTCATTTGTAAGCAATTTTCTTCAATTTTCAGAAAAATTTCCCAAACAGGAAAAACAGATAGCTGAAATCTGCTCTTAGCCCATATTATTATTATTGTCATTATTCATTTGGGCCTAGCAAAAAAGTGGGGGCCTAATTCCCCCCCCCCCTCCCCAGCCCCCCCTATCTCCGCGGTGCCTGTCGCATACATATTTCATGTTTAGGACCAAGGTGAAGGCATCTGTCACGGTGACGGTCGTATTATAATAAAATAACGAAAACAAGAAAGGACGATTAAACATGTATTTACTTGTTAAATACATCTGTCACCTCATTAGTTTAATTACCAGCTTTTGTATTGAACTGATACTTTGTTTATGCGAAAGCTCCAAGTGACGTGTGCCTCGGTCTACTTGCGACAGTGACGTATGCCTCGGTCTACTTGCGACAGTGACGTATGCCTCGGTCTACTTGCGACAGCGACGTATGCCTCGGTCTACTTGCGACATTACCTGTTTGGCCAATACATTCTAGTAATGGACATAACTTAAGATACCTTCAATGCAAAACCGTTAAGACCCTACTGTTAGGGACCCTTAATCCCTACCCCCTCCCCCTCCCCCCTCCCCCCCCTCCCCCCTCCCCCTCCCCTCCCCTCCCCCTCCCCTCCCCTCCCCTCCCCCCCCCCCCTCCCCTCCCCCCCCCTCCCCTCCCCCTCCCCTCCCCTACCCCCCCTCCCCTCCCCCCTCCCCCCTCCCCCTCCCCCCCCCTCCCCTCCCCCCCCTCCCTCCCCCCCCCCCTCAGACAAAATGTGTATTTCTACTGTTATTAAAGAGTAACAAATTTATTATTTTAAAAAAATCGAAGAAAATTGACTAAAACTGAATACAATTTTGGTTCAATTATTTGAAATTCTGGTCAAATTTATCAGCAGATTCCCCCCTCAAAATTGAAGGAAATAGTTCAAAAATTAAGAAATTTCCTTAAAATTGTCAGACAATTTACCGAAAGTGTCCGAAAATTCCCGAGATTTAACCAAATTTCCCGAAAAAGAAAATAAATTTCCCAAAAATGTTTTACTCTTTTTACGTTGATTGTGGTAATTACATGAGTATATGTTTTCTAACATTCAGAATTATATTTCTCTTGTAGCTTTAACCTCTCATTGATCGGTACTACGGAATAAGGTTAAAAGCATTGAGAAATACGCTTATTAGGTAAGCAATTCTGATTTTGAATACCCCATACTCCAGTACAAAACTAACTGCAACTAATGCACCTGGGAATTGCCAATTTAGATGGCAACTCCTTGGTGCAAAGCTCCCTGGTGCAAAACAATCCTGGTGCAAAACTCCCTGGTGCAAAACAACTTTGGTGCAAAACTCCCTGATGCAAAACAATCCTGATGCAAAACTCCCTGGTGCAAAACTCCCTGGTGCAAAACTCCCTGGTGCAAAACAACCCTGGTGCAAAACTCCCTGGTGCAAAGCTTCATGATACAAAGCTCACTGGTGCAAAACTCCCTGCTGCAAAACAACCCTGGTGCAAAATACCCTGATGCAAAACAACCCTGGTTCAAAACTACCTGATGCAAAACTCCCTGGTGTAAAACTCCCTGGTGCAAAACTCCCTGATGCAAAACAATCCTGGTGCAAAACTCCCTGGTGCAAAACAACCCTGGTGCAAAACTCCCTGGTGCAAAACAACCCTGGTACAAAATTCCCTAGTGCAAAACTCCCTGCTACAAAACTCCCTGGTGCAAAACTCCCTGCTGCAAACAATCCTGGTGCAAAACTCCCTGATGCAAAACAACCCTGGTGCAAAACTCCCTGGTGCAAAACTCCCTGGTGCAAAACTCCCTGGTGCAAAACTCTCTGATGCAAAACAATCCTGGTGCAAAACTCCCTGGTGCAAAGCAATCCTGGTGCAAAACTCCCTGATGCAAAACTCCCTGGTGCAAAACTCTCTGGTGCAAAACTCCCTGATGCAAAACTCTCTGGTGCAAAACACACTGGTGCAAAACTCCCTGGTGCAAAACTTCCTGGTGCAAAACTCACTGGTGCAACTAACGTAAAAGATCATACGTTGTCAGCGCGTTCTATAGTGCCAATCTCGAATTGATGGCATTTGTTTCTGAATACGATTTAATACCTCGATAGTAAAAATGCACGAGCGCCAACCATTTTATACAGCGTACACAATCTACATTCTCGAGTATTCTTATTTTCAATAATACTTTTAAGTATAGATCTGAGAGTGAAAGAAAAACCTTTACTTTGAAACACTTGAAGAAGTCTTCAGCGAATGCCTTGAATACCCATCCGCGCCGACCCTGTATGTAACTAATTTGGTTGGGAGGTAATGTACAGGGTTAAATATGAATGTGATGGCGCCTTTTATTTTCGCCATTTCCAAGCTCCCCCCCCCCCTCCCCTTCCCACACACACATTTCAAACAGTGCTCCGTGGTCCCTGCTTTAAATGTCACCCAGTCAGCCAGTGGAATTGTAAGCCTCAATTCATATACAAAGTTCCCCGCTGTTTGGAGAGTATAGGAAGTAACACTATAACGAAGTCTGGAGTCCCTAGCATATTCGAATAGTGACACTTTCTTGCATGTCATGGCAACTAATAACCTTTGACATCCCGGAAGATCCGGCACTTGTAAGGATATGCAATATCCCTTACTTCTAGCCTAGAGAGTCCCATATAGTATCTCCATGCTTCTAGGGACCGATTATTCATGTTAATGACGTAACCTCCTTCCGTGATACTACATGAACGATTCGCGCCCTTAAATCAACTGATTTCCCACATGTTGGAAAATCAAACATCTCAAAGACATTCACTCACCACTGCCGCACACCCCATACATACACGTTGGCAGTGTACAACTAAACATACACTATATGTACGTACGGGGTTTATTTCGGGAATGGCATAATTATGAATCAGCGTGTACACTATTTAATGAAATATTAGTAAGGGCGCTGCGAGTAGCAATGTCGTAAATGTCGGACACAATATCGGCATTACCTGTACAGCTGTACTGCTAAGCAGTTTCCGAGACAAATTTCTCGAAATCTAAACAATGAACCCGTAATAGAATCACGCGTTTTGTGTTCCTTGTATAACCCATTTACTTGAATATTCATATAACCCATTCACTTGAATATTCATGTTTTCTTTAACGAATCCTACAAAAACTTCCAGGCGCTTTGTAGTTTTAATCCCTACACTAAACAAGTACCAGGGGCGGACTGGCACAAAGAAATCTGCCGGTCCTGAGTAACTGGTGCCATATAGAATAAATAATTTTAGCGTTGGTTATGGGGAAATAAATCCAAGCCTCCGGCGAATAACCCCAGCGGCGCACCGGTCCAGGACCGGTGGACCATACTGCCATAGTTCGCCTCTGACAAGTACTATCAGAATAATGCATAATGGGTAAAACCCTGTTCAATGGCTGTTTTCATAGTGTTTTTAGTCCTAGCTGACTAGTAAGGGATTCCATGGTCTTTAGAAGTAAGCGATCTCCCGATGCGAATATTCAAATCAACCGTGATCATTTTCTAATGAGTTCATTTCAAATTCCTATACAGACCGAAAACTTCTTTAAGTTGAATTGATCGTTCCTAAGCAATACAATTTTGACGATATGAAGTACTGAATACGTCACCAATAATATCGCATAATGATCAAAAAAGTAGATTTTGTTGTTGTTATTAATACCCTTGCTGTAGAAACTCGATATGCGTCGTAACATTATATACCAAAAGGCTTAAAGCTTATTCCATTTATGATTTTGTTGGGCTGCTGGTATCGAGTTGGTAATGAATGCTTAGCTACTCAGATTTGAAAACTTATTTCAATTTGCATTACTTTGTTCCTTATCTTGAGAGAATCAACGTTGATCTGTGAATGTGTGCGAGACATACACTGAGCCTGTGAGCAGGTGAGAAAGTTGTGACAAGCAAGAGAGAAGATTAAACTAACGGCCATATTGTGACAATTTTTCATATCTGGTTTAATTTGTTTGATTGTTTTGAATAGAATATTATTAAGCAACAGGACCATGGATCTCTTCTATCTCTCCCGAAACTACTTTGAAGACCGATTTAACCGAGCGGCTGACCAATCCAGTCAGCAGGACCCCTCCCCTGCATCGTCGGGGGTATCGTTCTATTCAAGCTCGGAGGTATTTGAGGGCTCAAATTCTTCCAGGAACGCGTATTGTTCAAACGGTTTTTTCTACTGGAGACAACTCTTGTCTTTCTTACCTCTTATTTTCATGTTTTTCACGTGTTTGATTTACGTGATCGTAATCGTTCGAAGCTCTAAGCTTTACGGAATGCGTCAACTATTCATTAATATTTACGTGGCCTTCAGTTTTGTTTATGTCGTGACTGCTACTGCACATATCTGGAAGTTTACTAGAAGTCCGTGTTGGCTTGGCAGTGTCTTCACCTGCAAGCTCCTGATGTGGTTTTCGGGATTTACTTATTGCACCATGGTGTTGTTTCTCATTGTCATTCTAGTGGAAGAAGTCAGTCCGACAACCGTCAGCTTTTTCAACGCAAATTACAAAATAAAGATTTTCACTGCGGCTGGTGTAATACTTTTGTCTGCAATTTACAACATTCCGGATGCGCTGTTTAGCTCAGTTGAACTATATGAGTTCTTTGATGCACCGATATGTATGAGGGAGATCTTCTCCTCTGGTGTCTGGTATTGGTGGGAATTTATCGCCCGATATGCGATTCTGCCCGTTGCAGTTATTACTACTACATTGGCTATAACAAGTACCATTCTTCGTCGCTGTATTTATGTCTCTGACGAGAAGGATTCTGATGAGTTTTCGCCTCAATTTGTTGTAGCGTTCGTTCTGACCGTTGCTCACGTTGCTGCTTCGTTCGCGACAATCTTCACATTCCTGATTTTGCATGAAATCGTTCCTACACTGATTCTTATTTTCAGTAAGCGTCACCGTCAGGGTCTCTTTTGTTGCTGTGCGTGTTGTGACAACATCGAAAGCGAAAAGTTGAAAAGTGTGGATGGTAAGGACGAAAAAGCGCCTCTTAATCCTTGAAGACCTAGCGGCTGATATCTGACAAACAACATTAGAGGAATATTTTCGTGAATTCGTCCTCCTCTTCTTCCTCCCCAGGAAGTGACCTCGCAATGTACTGTATGATGTAATAAAGGACAATCCAAGAACTATTTTGAGTTTTTCTTTGAAATTGAATTGCCTCTTCCTAAATTACTGGAAGCATTTTTTGTTTATTTACTGAGATGGGGTATAGCATACACTGTATAAGAATGTGACTTGCCCATCTGCTCATGAACCTTACATTCTAAGTAAACGAAACTTTTTTTTTCTTTTGTTTTATAGCAATACATAAGGTTTATGACAGTATATTTTGCACTGCGAGGTCACTTTTCAACGCGCTTGCGCGGCGGCAAAAGATATCAACTTGAATTTTGGTACCAAATGTCCTCTCACGGGATTATTCCTTTAAAGTGAGTTGCATAATTTGCATTAAATAAATATCACTGCAATTGACAGTGGGCGGCTGTCTGCTAACTTCGACAGTGTTAATATATTGCATCTTACGGCTATAAAGTATATACACCTACGTCATCAATGATACATAAAGTAAGGAATAGGGCTATCTAAATACATTTCCAATGTAGGCCTAAATTTGAAGTTAATTGAAATCTAAGCGTAGAGAGATTAGGAGAAATATTTTAACAATGTGATAAACGTTGACTCTTGTTATTTAACGGAGTTGATACATGTTGCTATGGCAACATGATTATATAATGCCATTTTATGTCAATTTCTGAAAATAATATCACGTAATTAATTCCAAAAGGAGATTGAAATTGTCTGTATTTTTAAGACCTTTGAGCATTTGAGTTGTGTGCTGGAAAATAGTATACCAGGCAGGTAAAAAATTAACAGATAATGTATTGGCTACACTCCTTCTGCTTAGAGTCAGCGAATTCTTTGCAAGAATCACAAAAATACATTTGTAAAATATTCAACTGTCCAAGCACATCTTAGATATTGGTTGTGTTATGAACAGGTTGGAATTCCAGAATCTGACTGCAGTGGATTGCTGAATAGAAAACTATTTCGGTTTATTATTTTTTTTCAATTATGGCATTTAACAGAAAATTGGTGATGCACATTACTTATGTAAAACTTTTAATAATCGAACTATTTTTCGTGGTGATATTTTATCATTTCAATTGAGTTACTCAAATTTCAATTGAATTTGTATGATTAACTTAATTCATGGTGACGGTTCATATGTTGGTATTATGATATATATATATAAGGAAACGTTAATGATTACCTTAAAGGATTATAAGGAAACGTTAATGATTACCTTAAAGGATTAGTTCAGTGGTCAAGCATTTTGAATGCTTTCTTCACCATTTTGGTTCTTTTGAAGTCCTCTTTCATATAAGATGAACTTGCTTGACCCCTGAACTAATCCTTAAACATGTTTAAGACGTTAGAATTTATGATTTGCATCTCTCATGACCTCTTTTAATCCATGGACTGCGTACCTGAGTTGGAAAACGTAGTGGAAAAGACTTGATACGCAGTGAACTGATTTTGAGGGCACTGGGTATATCAAAGTCTTCGTCTTGCCAAAATGTTCCAGTTCCTCTTTTAAAGAATTTTTACAGGGTACCAAGAAATCTCCTTTGTGATAATGGGAATGGTAATATACGTGTTTTGTAAATCTCCTTTTGCTTCTTCATTGTGCATTCTATTTTAATTGAGGTTTGTAATAAATTAATTACCATAACAGGGTTACAGTTCAGGTGTTGGTATGAAATTACGAGAACGTTAAGGATTACCTTCAAGTTTTTAGTATTTCAGCTTTTATCTCTTTTATGATAAAGTGAACCAGGCGCGGTGACACGGGGGTGCGCGCGGGGCGCGCGCTTTCAGGACACATATACCCTCCGCATTTAGTCTCTTTTTGCTAAAGGCTAGTCAGTCTGAACTGATGTGCCCCCCCCCCTTCCCCTCCCCTTTCGGAAATTTATGGTTCCGCGCCTATGAACCATAGCGTATGAGCACGTGCTTATATGGTGGGAGGGGAGGGGGGGGGGAGAGGAGCAAGACGAATTTTGCCATTTTTCAACTTTCGTAAAATGTTCATTTTTATGACATTTGCATCAATTTTCGGAAAATTTCCTTCAACTTTCGAAAAAAATTCTTCATTTTCATGACATTTGCATCAATTTTCGTAAAATTTCGTTCATTTTCGGAATTTTTTTTCTTCAATTTTTGAGAAGTTATCCTCATTTTTTTAAGCAATCCACCCTTCTGCCCCAAAAGCACTGTTGCTGCCCGAAAAATTGTCGATTTTTCGAAACTGAGGGGGAAGGGGAGGGGGGGGGGGCAATAGCCCACCTTGGTCCGTTCCATACGTCTATGTTGGGAACGGTATTGATAACATTAAAATATGTGTCTTGGGAATAGCATCACAGCAGATTACATTGGATTTTGCTTAAACATTGTGCTAATATTTTTGAAGTGAGTACGGTGAGGTATTGGTTCGTGATTAATTAACCATTAATTGATTATGTTAACAGAGAATACGACTGATCATATTGATCATATTGATCATATTGATATTGTTACTGCTCGTATTTCAAGGATATCGTTTTATTTTCATTGAATTTAAAGGTTGTTAGCGGGCTTGGGATTTCTAATATGAATAAAGAACATGCACGTTACGGATTACTAAAACCTTAATTGCTGGTAATTCAGATTTTTAATTTATACGATGATGGGAGCAGTAATGATAACATTAAAGGAAACATTTAGTGTTCTTCATTTGATATGATAGAAATAAAAATTATCATCTGAAGAAATTTTACATCGCACAAAACGATTTAGCATATATTTTCTAATTTATTAACCCATTAATCACGTCAATGTAAATTTACATGGGAGCGGCCATTTTGTTCATACGCCCTTTAAGAAATGATGTCATACACCCAGTACAGATTAGAATATTAATATATTTCTTTAAAATCTATTTCAAATTGTCTAACTTCTAAGAATTTGTTTTTGTTTTTCTTCGCACAGTCTATGAATTTGTATTTGTATGATAATAATGATTCAAGCCCTTAGACAGAACTTCATGTCAAAGCATTTTGGAAAGAAAATTTCAAAGAAAATTCTAAAGAAATACATTATGTGTGCTTGCACATAGGGCAGATTATGTCATCATTGGCATGATTTCAACACAAAATTAGACAAAACGGCAGCGTCCATGTTACAACTTCAAACTTGGATAACTTGAGAATGGAACTTTTTATGATGGGTTTTTTTGGTAGTTGGTTTATTTTTTAATTCTCTATCATATATCCAGCTATTTGACATATACCGCTTTTAGGTTGGTTCGGGTGTATTGTGTTTGTAAAACTATATTGATTATCATTAAAATTACAATAATAAGACTTTGATTAAATTTATCATATTGATATACTGGTATTTTAAAGGACTATGGACATCTAGCAGATTTACGAAAGGCTACGTGAAAGAGCATGAAAATCTGAGTGGAATAGTCTTCAGAATTCATAAAAAGATTATTTAGTTTTTAAGTTATGACCGAACAAAGTTTTACAATTTGTTAAATTGTGCGGAATGTGTGACATAATAAGAGGAACACTTCTCAAAATCTTTATGCAATTCTTTAAATTCTGTTCTTCAAATTCAGCTACGACTTTAGAATGTCTATTCTATATACATGATGATTCATGGTATAACTAAGTTCCCCCCCCCCCAAAAAAAAAAAAAAAAAAAATGCCGCAAGTCCAAAGCTATATTTTAAACAAAATTAACTTACAGAGAAATAAAAAACAATTGTTTTACATAAGGTGACGAAATATCATTCCCCCATTGATGTCACAGATTATTGCGCAATAGCAGCTAAAAATTAAATCATAATAGATTAAATTTTTGCTGTTTTAATGGTTAAGATCATTTAACTGATTAAACCCATGTTGCCTCTAGATGTCCATAGTCCTTTAATGATATTCTTTTATTTCCATTTCAATTGATTTTGTATTAAATTAATTACCACAATTTGGTGACTGTTTTGGTGTTGGTATTGTGATATGAATAAAGGAAACGTTGATCATAACTTTAGAGTTGTTGGTTTTCATATGTCATCTTCTTTGTCATAATGGGCGGTACTAGTGTTCTTTGCTGCTTCTCTTCATTATCGTTGAATTTGAATCATTTAAATATTTTTGAAGAAAAAAAGACGAAAAATATTTCACAGATTTTAAGTTGACACAGTCTAAATAACTAATTTTTGAAATTTAAAGAAGCGAAATCGTTATATGGACACAGTGATTATAATTCGAATCAAATTTATTTTATTACTGGACAATTTTTCCTCTTATACGGTATATTATAAGTAAAACTTTCATCATAATGAATGTAGAGGTTTTTTTGTGTTTTTTTCTAACCAACTATAGTAGACCTATATGGGTTCGATTCACGTCGGGGTCATTGCTCTTTGTTGGCTTTTTTTTTCTTCTCTCATTGTAATATTCGTCTGGTGACTACTATTGCAGTATTATCTTACTAATCTTTCACTTAAACTTTGAGGAATCTGAGGCTGTGACTTCACAACTAGTCTGATTTCAGTCGTTTCTACAGAATTAATACCAAACTTTAAATTTGAATATCTCCTTAACGGAATAAGATTTTGCAATGCTTTGTTCACCATTTTGTTTCCTTTTAAGAGTCCTCGTTTATATGAGATGGACATGCTTGACCACTGAACTAATCCTGTAATGCTCATCTATCAGTCTATCTGGAACAACCTGTTTACTGAGTATCCTGTTGAGGTTCCCCAGTTGTTAATGATATATATTTGTTTGAATTTAAATACAAATTAAGGGGGTCAAATTTTGCATACCTTTTAGTAGCCTAACAGTTACAGCAGATGCATTTCAATAAGGGTTAACATTACCATATACTGGTTACATGGCATAAGTTCAGCAAACTCCATGCAATAGACTAAATCATAATATACGAATCTAAAGGACACTTTCTTTTGATATAAAAAGTGTGTGTGTGGGGAGGGGAGGAAGGAGGGGGTAACCACCCAGTCATAACACCCCGTGGTCAAGTCGTTTCCTGTAAGACCCGAAAAAACAAGTTGCGTCCGTACAAACGGCGAGTCGGCTTTTTTGGTGACATTTATTGGACTTTTTTAACGCATTAACCAATTAATATTGATTATCAGCTGACTAGACACATAGGTAAGCAAAATACAACAATAAAATATGTACAAATTCCTCTAAACAATTTCTTATAAAGGATTAAGCTCTAGTTCAGCATATGAACAAGGACTGTAAAAGCAACAAAAAAATAATTATCAAGAAATAATTCCAAAATCTTACTCCATTAATGAGATATTAAAATTTAAAGCTGTTGTCTTATCTTTGTAGAAGTGACTGGTATAGTAAGTCTAATATGAAAGGTTATCGCCCGCATCCTCACATTCTTAACAACTATTAATGTATTTAAAAGAAAATTTACTTGAATTTGTTTTTCTCTTCATATTGGAGTTATTTTTCCTCAAACTTTCTGCAGGTGATAAATTATAATTCCTCTCATAAGATCATGTTTTACTACTTTCCTGACATATGCAAAGGCTTTTAAGCCACAAAACCGCTGGACAAATATGATAGAAAACATACAAACTTTGAGGAATCTGAGGCTGTGACGTCTGATATTAATCGTTTCTACACAAATTACACCAAACTTTCAACTTAAAGTAATAAGATTTTTGAATGCTTTCTTCGTTATTTTGTTTCTTTTGAAGTCCCCTTTCATATAAGATAGACTCGCTTGCATGTTTAACCCCTGAACTAATTCTTTAATAGCTAACATGAGACTAAACCTGATGAAATGTGACATCGATACTCGAATCTTCAAGGTACATGGACATCTGGAGGCATCATCAGCTCAATTGTTTACAATCCAATAAAAGCATGCATGAAAATAGCAACACAAAATTGGCCATTTTATATAGCGTTTTGAAGTCTCGGGCATGCAATATTTTTATGTTTTACACTCTTACTGGGCGACCTTGGTACTTTCATTTGTAAAACCTTTTTTTTTTTTCAATTTCAAATGTCTTCCATAATTCTGATCCAAAGGTCATGAAGGTTTTACCTCTTTACCATACACCCAAATCAAACTCTAGCAGGAATAAAGTTTCCTTTCATTAAGATTCAAAAAAAAAAAATATCATTACATAAAGATTTTGAACTGTCTGCCTATCAGTCATACTGTAAATTTCATCCAACTTTGATCAGAGGTAAAAACTTATAAAGAAAAATTGTATCTTCAAAATTCAAAAACTTATCTGCTCAGATTTCAATACTCTTTTAAACCTTTTACTTACTACTGTGGCCTACATGTTTATAGGCCGTCTAAGTTTTAAAAGCAATTAATCAATCAATCAATCAATCAATCAATCTTATCTGTTCGATTTCAGTGATTGGGTTGATCAGTTGATTCTGAGGTCATTTTGGGCAATCTGACAGTGGGTCATCTACCAGCGTGGGAAATCTTCAGTGAATAATTGTGGTGGCAAATGCTATTTTGACAAGAAAAAGAAATATATTACAAATTCGTACATAAGAGGAACCCTGTAGGTATTAACCAGTGGGGAAACACGGTAAAGCACCATGGTTATATAAAATGTTACGGATTCCACAAAAAAATATAAAATAAACTGCTGAGTTTTTCGGTTTGAAATGCATTCATTGACTGATCAGACAAAAAGAGAAATCGTGGTTATTCTGTTTATGCATTGGTCGGTTGCATAGGCGGGATGTGGGGAGAGCAAGGAGCTCTTTTATATCTAATATAGTCAGTTTACTATTATGTGATGCAGAACCCACGTGGTCAAGTCCCAAAAGTAAGGACCGTCGCTTTGGCTTTTATGCAATTTCGGATCCATTATTGTTGCATGTACATTCACCCTCCCCCCAGAAATTTGATTTCAAACAGTTTTCTTTCACATGACTGTCATTTTCCCCATCGTAAAAATCTAAAGCGCAAAACCATCAGGACGGGGAAGTCAGTACGACGACGTACGTTGCCGGTTAACTTCCCGTCGCACTACTCCGCGTCATAACATCTAAAGCTCCCTATTTTGAACGCTACGCCGCCCTTGTTAGACTTGCACCGATTTGTTTTCGGCCAATGCCATGATCTTTATCTTTATACTTTGTGGTAATTCTAAAACGTCCTTTGCCTGTTACAATCTCATTAGATACTGTTAGTACTTAATATTGCCTTAATTTATTCTGTATCCATTGTATAAATTTTTTTTGTTTTTGTAATTTAATGGGCATATAAGGGTACCATGATTATTGAATGCGAAATTTGATATTTTAAAGATAGGAAAATCCAGGTAATTATTTGTTATTAAATTTTTATTTCAAATTTGATTTCAAACAGTTTTCTTTACCAGGGAGTTTTCATATTAGATTGTCAGGCACCTCCCTGCTTTTCTCCACACTAACGATTGGAGTCTGAAGAGGTCATTGTAAAAACAGACAAGGAGTTATCAGATTACAATTTTACGATGATATAGTTCCATATCTTGGAGTGACCCGAAAAGTTGGCCGATTTGGTCAGTTAAAGGAAGTCAGGTAAACAAATATATCACCGTGTATGCTATAGCTAGTATTTCGCATAGTGCATTGCACAAGTAATGTACACCGTACTATATGAGATGATTATCATTTTAGCGCTCATATATTATTGAGAGATCAATGCAGATTGCTTTCCCAAGAGTATACTTCCAGAATTGCAAGAAGGGGAAGGGGTGAAAAGGGGGTTCAGACGCCTACCAGGGATCAGTTATTACAATCCCTGCCCAACACTGCAAGCTGTATGCCTACTTGGTAATTAACCTTTCCAGGTTTCCAAACAGACCACGCCCACCATAGCAACGCGGTAACTATGCGGGGCAAACAAACCTCAAATCCGCAATCATGCAATACCAATGTGTTGACATTTATGTTCGTGGGGCCTGCCGTAAGCTTAGATTCATTTTTGGCACTTCTCCGGATCTTTAGAGTTTTTAGCAAATGGGATAAACAAAATTCAGATTGCTATTTGTCCTGAATAACAACAATCAGATTTACAAAGCCCGCAGCGATCCCGTAGGCGCCATTTTTGTTCACCATTTTGCCGTTACTCAGTCTGTGTGTGCAGAAATTTGTTTTGTACAGTAAGTTGCATTGCTCAATAAGTTACATAAGCGCGCCGCTAGCTAGCTGTACTGTACCAGTACCGCGTAGGATATTTGCCCCACTTAGTTACGCAGATTCTGTTGCTAGGCAAATTCGTGCGGTGATTGGTTAAAACAAGCTGTCAATCATTAAACCCAGAAAGGTCAATTATTTATAAACCTAGCTCCGTCCCTTCTTATATTTAAGTTTTCCCCTCCCACCTTTCTTACCCCTCTGCATGCCTATGATGCATGCCTCTATGATGCATGCCTATGATGCATGCCTATGATGCATGCCTATGATGCATGCCTATGATGCACGCCTATGATGCATGCCTATGATACATGCCTATGATGCAAGCCCCGCGTGACGTATTTGAAAGCGTCCAATCGGATTTTGATGAGATTATTCAACAATATATAAAAAATAAAAAAAGCCTATGAAAGCGGCAACAAAAATGGTTGTGATATTCAAAATAAAAAAAATAAGCATATATATATATATATATATATATATATATATATATATATATATATATATATATATATATATATATATATATATATATATATATATATATATATATATATATATATATATATATATATATATATATATATATATATATATATATATATATATATATATATATATATATATATATATATATATATATATATATATATATATATATATATATATATATATATATATATATATATATATATATATATATATATATATATATATATATATATATATATATCTGATTCAACCATGTGTTCTCAAAAATTCGAGAACGATGGTTTCGCCTAATAAAAGCTTTTAAAATGGCATGAAGCCTGCGCCTATTCAGTAACTTACCAGGAAGGCTTTATTTTGATCCTGCATCCTTTTTTTCTTTTTTGTTTGTTAAGCTTTAAGTTCTCTCCGGGCCACCTTGCCGGTGTTACTGGGGTAAGATACAACTTATTTGATGCCAAGCTCAGAAGAGCCCTCACGCCATCCCAACTATACCCACAAAATAGATCAATATATATATTATAAAAGTCAGTTAAAATCGTGCCCCATTTATGTATAAAGCAAATGACAAGAAAAGAGTGACCTTTTTGCCCTATTCTGCCCGAAATCTTTCAGAATATAGTGCATAATTGTAGGCCTATTCTCTCGCGGGAGTTATGCAAATAAAATGATTAATAAAACAAAACAAAAACATGATGGAATTCACCTTTTCTTTTGATCATTTAGCCAAAAGGGAAATTATGCAAACACTCTTTTCTCAAACCAGTAGGAATCAATCCAGGAATAGCAGAGACGGTGAATGTCTTCCACACATTCCTTGGTATCTGTGTATATATGTTATTTACATGTCTAGGCCGAAGGTAGGCCAAAGGTAGGCCGAAGGTAGGCCGAAGGTAGGCTGAAGGTAGGCCGAAGGTAGGCCAAAGGTAGGCCGAAGGTAGGCCGAAGGTAAGCCGAAGGTAGGCAAAGGTAGGCCGAAAGGGCGTCAGCGTTTCCGATAGTTGAATAAAATCTATATTTGAGGTGATCGAGAAACACCAAATAATTAAACAAACAGTGGAAACATTTGTACATATACAATAAATCTGTTCCCTTTTCCAGTTCATGATTTCTTTTCTTTTTCTTCCCATATTTAATACGTTTTTCATCATAGAGACCCAATTAACGCAGTACGCAGTTATGCCCCGTTAACTTGGGACATAACCTGTTTGGTCAATTATACATTGGCGCAACGAAACTACAGCCTACAAAAACTAAAGGTTTCGACCTCCAGAACCCCTAATCTTCTCCCTCACCAAAATTCTCTTAAGATTCTCTTTCCAAAATTACATTTTATTTAGGCAATTAGGCATGTTAGGCCCATATCCTGTGTTACGTCACTGTCAATATGTGGTGTTTATCAAACGAATAGCTCTCCAACATTCACCGTTTACAATGTAAATTTCCTTCATTTCTATTACTCAATTTTACCGGACCTTCCAACCTGGAAGGGGGTATACTTATCGGAAGGTAAATTCCTCTTAGGGAGCAGTTTACCTCTAACTCCCCCCCCCCCTTCCCCCTCACCCACCCCGTTCCCATCCTGCACTTCACGTGCCGGTTTATCCTATCCCGCTGTGGTGTCTTGCGGTAATTTGGAACAAAAACTTTAAAGCATATGGCAGGGAAAGCACAAGTAAGTCACTCACAATGACTTGTTTTTCAGTGTGTACCCAACGATTTTGCCAGGAAGGAAAGTGGATGAATACCGGGTTAACACCCTGCTCTTTTCGAGAAGTGTTAAATCAGAGTACCAGGCAGAGGGTGAATCTCCTACCAATGGGACCGACGGTTTTACATCCCCTCCAAAGGACGATGAGCGCCACCCAACCATTGGTCATTTTTCACAAAGGTTGCGTGGGGGAGAAGGTGTGATGCAGAAGACAAACCTCTGCGCTTGATGTCAGCGTATATCGTTCTACGATGAACAGGTTTTGCATATTTGTGGAAAAATCGCTGGGTAGTCGCTGTTGGACTCGAACCTGGGACCTCCAGCATCTCAATCGTATACGCTCAGCCGACTGCTACCTGCCTCCCTTATACGATTGTAAATCAAGTGCCTTTTCATCCGTTCATCAGGTCGAACGGCATCACGTTTAAATGTTTTTACACTTTTTTGTCATTCTTAAAATAAAGATACAGAAATATTATCAACAAAAATACAAGAATAACATAAATGATGAAGTATTATAATTATAAATAGAGACCCCGCTGCTTTTTCCTCGATGATATTGTTGTATACCATACGGCAAACACCTATTCGCCCATCACCAGCGAGAACGTGAATATGCCGCCCTTAATGTTTGCAAAGAGAGATTAAGATATAGTTTTCCTGAGTTTGTCACAAAGAGTCACAGGAGTAACATCGAAAGACTACCCCCAATTTCTTACTTGGGGGCGCCATATAAGAGGAGAATCCCCCCCCCTCCCCTTCTTATGCATTCTTTTTTCGATAAAGGGAGTTAAAATGGGCGATGTTTCTTTTAATGTTTTTTGTTTTGATTCAATTTGTCTAAGACTGGCAAAAGATGGGCATTTTATTGAATGTGTTTGGTCCTCTAGACAAAAGACTCACATCGTACCCACCACTGACCTCCCTCCGCCCCCCCCCCCCCTCCTCATGCCCCAGGAAAGGCACATCACATTAAAAAAAAATAACGAATTATTTCAATTACAACTTCATATACTTCGGAGAATACGACGGTTCATGCAGGATACCACAGCATTGGGCTGCCCATTATGCCAATGACACACGGGCCCTTTCCTCTGTTCCCCCGAGGACCCAAGCCTTCCTCTACTTTAGCATCCATGGTCCCTATCCAGATTTTTGATGGCACTTAAAGCATCCCAGTCTGCAAGTTTGACTGTCTCTGGGATACCATGGAGGGCGAGGAAAAGTTTTCGTTGCTGTAGTGATATTAATTGTTCGCTGTATCAGTTTGAACATTGTCAGTTACTGGAGACATGTTGGTCGCTTCGGGTTTATCGTCGGGAGCCAAACTATCAGATTGTTTTGTTATTTTCGGAGCTTCTGTCCCCGTGGTAAAACTCACGATGTACGGCAACTCCTCAAATGTAACTTCTTAAAAGACAAAAGAAAGAAAGGAAGATGTCAAATCTAACGAATAAGTGGTTTCGCCGATGACATAACCGGGTTCCGCGCCACTTTATTGGTACGTTCTTTGTTTTTTTAAAGAAATGCTAGACTAACATTTTTTTTTCGCTCTATAGCAATGATAAATAAACATTCAGTATTATTTTCCACATACTACATATAATACACAGAGTTTGTTTAATGTTTTGTGGGCTCCCTAAATTACATGGCGGGGCTTGGGAAAGTGTACCCCACCCCCACTTGACAGTCCTGTAGCTTTGACAATGTGGGATTCAAAATATTTTCTTTAATGAACGCACATAATTCATTTCAGGCCCGTCGAGTGCCATCAGGACTAAGTACCCTCAGGACTGATGCAGGACTGAGTGCCCCCAGGACTGTGCTCCCTCAGGACTGAGTGCCCTCAGGACTTAGTGCCCTCAGGACTGAGTGCCCTCAGGACTGAGGGCACTTAGGACTGAGTGCACTCAGGACTTAGTGCCCTCAGGACTGAGTACCCTCAGGACTGAGTACCCTCAGGACTTAGTGCCCTCAGGACTGAGTGCCCTCAGGACTGAGTGCCCTCAGGACTGAGTGCCTTCAGGACTGAGTTCCCTCAGGGCTGAGTGCCCTCAGGACTGAGTGCCCTCAGGACTGAGTGCCCTCAGGACTGAGTGCCCTCAGGACTGAGTGCCCTCAGGACTGAGTTCCCTCAAGACTGAGTGCCCTCAGGGCTGAGTGCCCTCAGGACTAAAATATTTTGTGCAATTTAGTGGGCTCGAGCACAATTTAAGGGGTAACAAATAATTATGCAATCTAAGGGGTCCGAGCAATTACGCGATTCCCTAGACCCCATCCCCCTCTCCCTTCCAACGCCTATGAAAATACTTATCATATAACATATTATATATGTATATATATATATATATATATTATATATATATATATATATATATATATATATATATATATATATATATATATATATATATATATATATATATATATATATTTATATATATTTATATATATATATATATATATATATATATATATATATATATATATATATATATATATATATATATATATATATATATATATATATATATATATATATATATATATATATATATATATATAGATATATAGATATATAGATATATATATATATATATATATATATATATATATATATATATATATATATATATATATATATATATTCATATATATATATATATATATATATATATATTGATAACAATTTGATTAAATAATTGTATATAAAGAAACACACAACTTACTATCTATTATAATGAAGGAGTCCACATCTACATTTAGGTCTGAATATTTGCACATTTCGCCACCGCAAGATTGTAAAACGTTGCTAAGATTTTGAAAGTATCCTTTTTCTACACCTCGTGTGAAGGCATTTCGAATGTCATTCAGAGAATCTACCTCACTGCTGAAAACCATGTGAAAGAACACATCCACGCTTCCCTTTCTACAAAGAAGACGTGACTTTACATTCAAATAGCTTAAGATGTATATAGACATGGTAGTTAAGGAATAAGGATAAGAATGTGTCTTTATGTGTTTTATCATATTTTTTCATGAAAGTTTGTGGCTTGAAATACATTAGACATGTTAGGAAAGTAGCCAAACAGAATAAATGACAATTATAATTTACCACCTGAAGAAAGTTTGAGGAAAACAATTTGAATAGTAAAAACGTTATATCAGTTTTAATCAAAATACGATACAATGATACCAATTGTTAAGAATGTGAAGATTAAGGCGCCAACCTTCTACAGTAGACTTACTACACCAGTCGTTTCTACACAGATGAGACAAAAACATAACTTAAATAACACCTTATCTGCTTTAAAAAAATTAAAACAATAATGAATTAGGAACAAAATCATCAAAATCGTTTACAAATTGTCCACTTTACAGCTTTTAAAATTTCGATGCACTCGTATGCAAATTTGTGATACATTACATGACAAGCTTTGCATTTAATACACAAACTTACCTTACAGCAACAATCGCCGTGCCCATCAATCTATTTTTTTGGTAAAAGTTCCTCATTGACTGATCTACCTACAATGAAAAGTGGATGCAATACAGTGAGTTGATGCAAGACAATTAGCTGAATCAATACAGTGTGGTGAAACAATTAATACAGTCAGGTGATGCAAGACAATGAGGTAATTCAAAGTGGGTTGATGCAATACAGTGAGGTGAAACAAAATAATTCCGCGAGGTTACGCATTGCACTGAGGTGATCCAAAAGTGGGTTGATGCAATACAGTGAGGTGAAACAATATCGTGAGGTGAGGCATTGCACTGAGGTGATTCAAAAGTGGGTTGATGCAATACCGTGAGGTGAAACAATTAATACCGCGAGGTTAAGCATTGCACTGAGGTGATTCAAAAGTGGGTTGATGCAATAAAGTGAGGTGAAACAAATTAATTCCACGAGGTTAAGCATTGCACTGAGGTGTTTAAAAGTGATTTGATGCAATACAGTGAGGTGAAACAAATTGATTCCGCGAGGTGATGCATTGCACTCAGGGATTCAAAATTGGGTTGATGCAATGCATTGAGGTGAAGCAATTGATACCGCGAGGTGATGCATTGCACTGATGTAATTCAAAAGCGGGTTGATGCAAAAGAGTGAGGTGATGTCTGAGAGTGATGTGAAAGAAGACAGTGAGTAGTGCAATACGATAACAGTATGAGATGATACATGGTAGTGAAGGGATACAATACAGTTAGGTGCAAGACAGAGAGTGATGCAATACAAATACAGCGTGAGATGTTACAATGCAGTGAGGTGATATAATACATATAGGTGTTAGACAGAGAGGTGTTGTAAGACAGTGAGTGGATAAAAGACATTGCGGCAATAATGAGGTAAAAAGATAGTGAGATAGTACAGGGCAGTGGAGTGATGCAAAGCAGTATGAGATGATAAAGAACACCGAAGCTGTAAGGTGATACAATACAGTAAGGTGATACAATACACTTAGGTGATACAAATGAGGTCAGCCAAGGACCGTAACTCTCTTCCTTGAAGTGGGACCTGGGAAAGAGATGCCAGGGGTCTAGGTCAAGTCAGCGTTTACTTAACAGCGAGGTGATGCAGCGCGGTAACACAGGACTTTAGTGGCCTATTGAAAAGTGAAACTGCAGGCTTGACTGCCGAATTAGGCACGATAGGTGGATAAAGCACAAATTAAAGGTTAATACAAAATATGAAAAATTGTTGATTGAAATATTGCCACGGCAATTCCGTGCTGTCGTGGTGAGTGCTATGGCCCTGTAACAGGAAATAGGCTAGACTCATGCAGTTCAGGGAGGTGATAAAATGGGGTGATACAAGATGGTGGGTTACACACAGGGATGTTTTGATGACGTGCATTAGATATAAGTATACGAGGTTGAAATGATGCAATGAAGGGAGGCTCGGCTCCCGTGCGAGGGATGGCACTTCTTTCCGTTTGCCCTGTGGGAAAATTGACATGACCGTAATTTCTGGATACAGGTGACTGTTCTCCACATTTTCAGATGAAATATAAATACATTGTTTTTTGAGTAATGCCCCCCCCCCACCTTACCTTACACACATACCCGCCATTCATCGTGGAGGAAGATTTTGACGTTATTGCCCTCAATTTCGGGAAGGAAAAATACGGCGCTTGTTTCACCTGGAGCAGTGGAGTGGGTTAATGGAATGATTGTTCAGGTTTCCAAAATATAGTCAATAACGTTTTAGATGCAGTTCCCACTGAATTAAAAAAAAGTCTTACCCCGTATGCTAGGCCGTACTCAAGAGAAAGATATGCGTCGGAATTAGTATCGAAAAAGTCCTCTGTGAAGTTGAGCTGTAATCTTGTTTTCGCCAAAATACCGTAGTATTCATCTGACAATGTCCAGAGAGAGAAAAAAATATTATCAGCAAAGATTATGACATCATAACATCACATTTTAAGTTGCTTTATCATTGTTTTTCATCATCTTTACAGCCAGGAACAAAAAGAGGCCAGGGACAAGGGCCATGGTACCCGTAAAGAAGCAAAACCCTTCCATTTGGGAGTCCCGTGCAAACTATCATGTGCCCATTGTAATAGATTGGGAAGTGCGTCACTTGATTGGTGTGGAGATTGGTTGTTTTGGGTAAATTATATGAAATATTTCTAAATATATGTTTTCTTTCTTTTCTACATTAATTGAAACAATTACAACTACATCAGTCCCTTATCACTTTAGTCAGATAACATCTGACTGTACTATAGCTAATACATGGCTGTTATACACAGTATGCAAGTATTGCCTTCTAACTAGTGTCTACTGGTGTTTATCTCACTAGTATAATCAGGCCTCACGAATGGGGTTTCCTTAATGAAGAGGGTGCACTTCCCCCGGCAATAATTTTGAATTTATTCAGCTGCCCTGATTATAAATATTTTAAAGAAAATAACTAAGAAACTTAGGTTTATCTGTAAGTTTACATTTTATCTGTAACTTCTTCAGTGGCGTGTCATCCCGCTTGAACAGCCAGAGGAAAAAAATAAAATGTGGCCTTTAACGTAGTAAAAGTTGGACCTAAGGGGAAATCCATTAGTCTGAGTGGAGAGAGGTGAAAATAGGTGGTGCGGAGCAGTGAATTTTTTAACATACTCGTCGCCCAGTGAGAAATTTTGGTCGCCCAGTGAAGAAAATTCTGATGCACTGGGCGACCAGACTTTCGCCTTGGTGTGTCTATAGCATACAAGATGACTTCCACTGTTATCAACATGTGTAGACAGAACATTTTATGCTGTTATGATAAGTTTTATGAATCACATTTCTCTAAATACTAAAATATCCCATATATAATCAACTGTGTGGGGACCCTTGTGGAGGCCCTGTGATGGCCCATTTTGAAAGTGCTCAAATATACATGTTCCTTCGCGCCTCGCATCGGTTGCTATGGGTGATTGTGGACGCCTAGTGGAGTTTCCGATTTCATTGGGACATCGGTCACTTAGTGACCGAGATCCTACATTTTTTTAATCTGTAAAAAGCACACAAGGTAATGATTGGTTTGTTCGGTTATATAGCCTCGGTCCCAGGGTTTTTTGTACAAAAAAAGTATTTATGGTCCAAAATGAAGATTGCTGGTTCAGAATGAAGACGTCTAGTCCAAAATGAAGACTGATGGTTCAAAGCAGAAGATGTTTGCGTCAGTCTGATACGGCCTGAATAAGGGCATTTAATTTTTTACTGCAAACTTCCTTTTTTACGTGAAACCGCAGCTGAATAATTGATATGAAGAAAACAAGAATCAAGCTTGAAAAATGTGGAGGGTGGGGACGTGGGAGAACGTCACAATTCTGCCAATGATTTTTCAAGGTTGGGAATTGAAATATTTATTTGGGGATATAACTGGTCTTCCTAAAAAGTAAGGGTAGCATGCCTGGCTTCCGGCTGCATGTTTAAACATCCTATTGATTTCAATTTTTAAATATCAGCTGATCGCATGGTCTTCATTCACTATGCCGGCCTTGCACTATGCAATGATAATAAATTCAAAATGTGGCCCCATACCTGGTGTGTTCATCATAGCACCTGAAATAGAAAGAAAAAAAAAAAAAGATAATGTTCGTAAAACAAACTATTGATATTCGTTTGTTCGTAAAACAAACTATTCATATTTTTATGCTTAAACTGTTAAATAGACAACGTCGAAGAGTTCAGGAAAAACGTATGTATAGTTGACAGTTTCGAACACTTATGTTAAATTGTTAAAACAAAAACGTTTTGAAAATTATGTAATTAAACACATACCGACAGCAGTGTGCCGGGATACGTACACTAAGGTTATGATTACATGAGCCCTGGTTGGGCGGGCTAGCCCGGGAGGGCTGAAAATTCATTCCAATAACATGGGCCCGTTTAGCAGCGGGCTGTCCCGGGGGGTTAGCAGCCGGGCTAGAAGTGTTCACGTGACAGAAACCACGGAAACGCGTAATATAAGCATTTACACGTTGTATTTTTGTAATCAAACATGGCCACCATGTCTAATCTGAAAATGTTCTTATCAATAAGTTGCGTTACATAAATTTGCAATTGTTTGGCATTCTAATAACGCTTTAGCATATTCTTCAGCTAAGACGAACATGATACCTGCCGCACATATTACTATATGCAACGTCTGAACGTGGACTATCAAAACGGAGAATTGGTACAACGAAAAGAGCGCCATGGGCTAAAGGAATTCTGGGTGGGAAAAGGAGCATTGAATCATTGCTTCGAATGACCACGTGATGCGCGATGGTATGACAGAACTAGTAAGGTATTACTCCGCCCAGCAATATAAGACTCCCCCCCCCCCTCTCCCTCCCTTTCAGGGCAGGGAAACTTGCTCATACAAATATTTTTGAGAACAGGAAGCTGAGAAGTTGAAAATGACAAGAATGATAAAGAAGGGATAGGTCTTGGCTATGTATATCATAAATTGACAAGATTGGTTTCAAAAAAAGTTTAATAGGGAACTATTTTGCCATAGACCAAAGAGCTTCTGCATGGACCCACACCAAAATTTGAGTTATTTGGTGAGGGTGTATAACACCTCTTCACTTCAGCATTAAAGAAAGAGCTTAAACCTCAAGTCAGCCCCTACATACCATCATCTGAAAGATATTAGACGATAATTTTCAGAAAAAATGGCAAAAGTTTGAGAAACTTTCTTTTTCTGTTACAAAAAACCCCAAAAGTTTCATCGTATAGGTTGCAATATAACAAATAATTAGGATATCAAGTACGGAACCTGTAAGATATCTTGCTTGGTAAGCTGAACAATATGGCTGCATGACTTCAATATTCTCGTGTAGTATAAATGTTCCTATTAATAGGCATGCTTCCGGACTGTTAAGGGTATATGGACAGGTACAGTAGTTTTCTGTTCAACCACTGACCGAACAGGACATTTGATTATGAGTTTAATGGTCTTTGATTTTTAAAAATAGCACGTGTTACCTGAAACCGTTTATTTGCATGTAAGCAAGCGACCCGCTCATAATAGGCCTGACTACTTTTACTTTTTTCTGCAAGATCTATGGGTAGTGAACGACAATTTAGAATAAAATGATACAGAATGTCGTTTTGTGATATATCATCTTCAAATTATATGAAAATTAATTATTATTGGTTTTAAATTAATTATTTTTGTTTAAGAATTTAATCTTAGTCCTACCTCATTTAATTCTTGCGATTACATAAGCCCTAGGCCCGGGCTGGGTGACCTGGCAATCAGTTTTTGAACCGGGCTTGAATTTTTACCCCCGGGCTATGATCAGGCGAATATAATGACGTCATTTGAGATCCCTGGCGATCTCAGCCCGGGAGGCTGAAACGTTCAGCCCGGGAGTACTTTTCAGCCCCGGGTCTAATGTAATCGGAATTTGTTTTATAACGCAGTGTCTTATTTACTTGGGCTGGAATTTCATCCCGGGTTAAGACACCTGTCAGTCAAAGCCGGGCTGAAATTTTACTCGCGGGCTCATTTAATCGTACCTTAAGGAATTAATCTCCCAGGACCGTAGATTCTGTTGATGAAAATCGCACCGTTATCCAACCTTTACCTTTCTCTAATTCCTTTATCCTCGACACAGTGAAAACAAACCGGTTTTCGCCACGGTCAAGCATTCGTGTTTTTTATGGACATTTTACTTTTTGGTCCCCCCAAAAAAAAAAAAAAAAAACCTCAGGTACATTCGGAGACCCCTGAGCTTGGGTAACTTCCTCCTTCCCCCTCTCGGCGACACTGACCATCCATGTCATACCCGCATCGGCGTGCGTATTACCACAGATTGTGCAAAGTTCCACCAGAAAAGGTCATTGGTTGGCTGAGCGTCAGATGACGTCATTATTAATCTACATACATGACGTACTTTTAAAGGCAACTGCAGCGACCAGCAAGATTATCTTTAAGATGACAACAAATATCACACCTGCATCAACGTGCATTACCATGCATTGCACAAATTTCCATCAGTCATGCAGGTACAATAGACCTTTCAAACCGAGTTTAGCCGAATGTGATTTCTTCAGCACTTCAACCAATCATATGCTGGGGGTATTTTTCTTTTTTCTCTCAACCAACTGACCAATCGGGTGCAGTTTTGAGGAAAAAAATCTGAGCAGCAATACCCGCCCGTGTTAGCTTCATGTATAACGCACGTATAAGACGTGCGCTTGAAAACATTTTTGCATACACTTGGTCCCATACCGTGCGTGAATTGTGCAGACGGCCAAGATTCCCCACCAGTATTTGATTGGTCAATAAGATTTCCCCAGCATACGATTGGCCCATTATGGACATGTGAATCTCGGTCATGTGACATTATTTAAATTAGTTTTCCGGAAATTGCCGATTTAGATTTGAAAAAGTATATTGACCTCCAGGACGCATCAGCATACGTCATTAATCACCTTAGCATCATATAATGATGTCATTATATTCGTTATACGTACTTTTAAAGGCAACTGCGACTAACAGGATTACCATTAGGAAGCCCACAAACGCAGGGACTACAGTGAAGGCACACCAGCATAACTTAGACTGTATCGCTTTCTTCTTGGTCCGATATTCTTGGTCCATGTAATCACTAGTCTGCCTGTAAAACTTCTTCGGACTGGTCCTTCTGGCCAATGGGGCCACTAGGTGTGCGGTATCCTTTATTTGGGGAGATATTAAAGAAAAACATTTTGATGTCATAATTTCATATCAAGATAACTCTTTATGTGTTTCTACAAAATGATGTTTTCTTCTTCTATTTGGAGTGTAAAGTACATGAACAGATGGGCACCGCAAGTCTTTTAAGGTGCATGTTATATCAGGTCCCATCTTGATAATTAAATAAAACATTTTTACAATAATTAAGAAAGAGGCAATTAATTCTCAAAGAATATTGACATTGTCTTGGATATGCTATTATGACGTCACATTATACACTGCATGATCTCTTTTTAACACACTGGTGACATCTTTGAAAATGCAATACATCCTAAGCAGAATGAGATATTCTTTTTTTTTTTTTTTACTGCAATTTGTTTCTTTATTATTCCTCTATCATCTTAACGAACATAAAACTTCATCAAATTCTTCTTTTTATCTGCTTATGGTCAAACACATTTGATTCCGCTTAGACCCAGGAGCGGGTTAAATTTGGGGCAAATTTGACAAATTCTAATCATCCAAGGAGAAAAAGAAATTTCAATTTCTTTTTCTTATCTGCTTATGGTCAAACACATTTGATTTCGCTTAGACCCAGGAGCGGCTTAAATTTGGGGCAAATTTACCAAATTCTAAAAGAAATTTCAAAGTTTCGCAGGCCCATATAGATCTGTAGATATGGGCGGGATTTGCCCACTGAACATGGGGGCAAACTCACTAAATGAAATTTGCTCACCGAAAGTGACACGTGGGGGCAAAATCATAAAATTACACTAAAATACAATGATCACGAAGCAAAAGATATAAACTATTTTGACGCAAAAGCGGCCGCGATGACCAAATACTCCCGTGAACACGTAAAGCAACTAGGCGGCTGTAGAAGATTAATTCAGGGACAAAATATGGTTGGGAGACTGATATCCCTTTCACAATGCATATATTTCAAGATACATTTGTTTTCCTTAATACAAAAAAAAACAATGCTTTGCAAATCGTTGAGAAGTGGAGAATTGCCACCCGGCCAACCCCTCACCCTATAAAGCGAGCGGTACACGAGGATTTGTACATTAGTTTGGATTAAAAAAATAAACTTACTCTGTCTTCCTGATGGGTTTCATGGTGCTCCACCTGGTCACTTTGCTGATTGTCATCATGAACATCCTTCGGAGAAAGAAAAATAATTTATAAGCATTGGTGGAAGGAATTCAGGCGGAATCCTGAAAGAGATGAAAAGGGTACCAGAGGGTGCATTATGCCTTCTCCCCATCCGAAATTTTGGAAAAATGGCCAATGGTTGAGTGACGCTCACCGTCCTTCTGAAGGGACGTAAAGCCCTCGATCCCGACGGTAGGAGATTCACACCTGCCTGGTTCTCTGAACACTTCTCGAAAAGAGCAGGGTGTTAACCCGGTATTCATCCACATTCCATTCTGACAAATTCCTTGGGCAGTTGGGTCCACACTGAAAATAAGTCAATTTCGACTTGAGGCGTAAGTGTGCTTTCCCTGGCATGTGCCTTAAAGTACAAAACAAAGCTAGGTGAAAACTTACTGACTATACATATATATACAATCAGTGACGTCACGAAACATTACGTCACTAGAAGTATGCCTAAATTATCTTACCGGTTCTGATGGCTCTTCATTATCATCATCAGCCTCGTCATCTGCGTCATTGTCTTCTCTACCAGCCTGCAGTAAAATACTGCCATTAACCTTTTATAAAATAAAACACGAAACACAGTAAAATGATTTAGTTCGAGGACAATATTTGGGTCCATCAGCATTATATTTTAGCTCAGCGACCCCAGCCCGCCCCAATTTGAAGGATTTTTTATACCGCTGTGGTTAGATTAATATCAAATTAAATGTCATAAATAAGCATGATGTGTTGAATTGGTGATGATGTGTTGAATTGGTGATGATGTGTTGAATTGGTGATGTGTTGAATTGGTGATGATGTGTTGAATTGGTGATGATGTATTGAATTGGTGATGATGTGTTGAATTGGTGATGATGTGTTGAATTGGTGATGATGTGTTGAATTGGTGATGATGTGTTGAATTGGTGATGATGTGTTGAATTGGTGATGATGTGTTGAATTGGTGATGATGTGTTGAATTGGTGATGATGTGTTGAATTGGTGATGATGTGTTGAATTGGTGATGATGTGTTGAATTGGTGATGATGTGTTGAATTGGTGATGATGTGTTGAATTGGTGATGATGTGTTGAATTGGTAATGATGTGTTGAATTCGTGATGATGCGTTGAATTGGTGATGATGTGTTGAATTGGTGATGATGTGTTGAATTGGTGATGATGTGTTGAATTGGTGATGATGTGCTGAATTCGTGATGATGTGTTGAATTCGTGATGATGCGTTGAATTGGTGATGATGTGTTGAATTGGTGATAATGTGTTGAATTGGTGATGATGTATTGAATTGGTGATGATGTGTTGAATTTGAAGATTAAAGAACATTTTTGGAAAATTGAAAGAAAATTTCTAAAACAATCGATGAAAATTTTCGAAAAATTGATAGAGAACAAAATTCAGAAAAATTCCTGAAAAGAAGGAAATTTACCCGGGGAAAATAATACCTGAGAGGATTTCTCCTCGGTTGTTTATGTTTTCTTTCCGGTTGGGGGAGGTCCAATTGGAAAATTTTAAAAGTGCCTGGTGCAAACACTAACTGACTACGCGCCCACGATCTACAATGGTCCCCAGATATATTTTAAGTAGTTGCCTCCGTTACGCCACTGGTGAGAGTAGCGAATTAAAGCGGGGACAATAGGACACATTTTCGGGAGAAATAATTTGTTATTTCGTCGGGCGGAATTATCGCTCCACCTTTCCCCTGCGGTTTCGATTATGAGCCCGTGTGTCTATCTACCACCTCTCTTGCACAAATACTCACCCTATCATAGTCATCGTCTTCATCTGAGTCATCGTTCAGTTCCACCATCTTGCTTTTGGGTTGCTACAATTTTGAAGAAAAAATTTGATCAATAAATGGTAATAACAATTCTTGGTAAGTAGTAAGGTAAAAGCGTCTTAATGCGCTAAACAGGTGAATAGGAGATAGATGCAGGAATGCGGTGAAAGATATGAACGCAGTATAAGGAGAACTTGACAGAAAAGTTTGCTTTCTTTATGTTATTTGAAAAAACCCTAATCATAAAGAAAAAAATAATCTATTATAAAGTTATATTAATAATAATGATAATAAGTATAATAATAAGTATGATAATAATGATTGATGATGATGATGACGATGACAATGATAATGATAATAATGATGATGATGATGATGATGATGATGCTGTTGATGATGATGATGATGATGATGATGATGATAACGAAGACAACGACGACGACAAGTGACGACGACGACAAGTGACGACGACGACAAGTGACGACGACGATAAGTGACGACGATGACGAAGAAGAAGAAGAAGAAGAAGAAGAAGAAGAAGAAGAAGAAGAAGAAGAAGAAGAAGAAGAAAGAAGAAGAAGAAGAAGAAGAAGAAGAAGAAGAAGAAGAAGAAGAAGAAGAAGAAGAAGAAGAAGAAGAAGAAGAAGAAGAAGAAGAAGAAGAAGAAGAAGAAGAAGAAGAAGAAGAAGAAGAAGAAGAAGAAGAAGAAGAAGAAGAAGAAGAAGAAGAAGAAGAAGAAGAAGAAGAAGAAGAAGAAGAAGAAGAAGAAGAAGAAGAAGAAGAAGAAGAAGAAGAAGAAGAAGAAGAAGAAGAAGAAGAAGAAGAAGAAGAAGAAGAAGAAGAAGAAGAAGAAGAAGAAGAAGAAGAAGAAGAAGAAGAAGAAGAAGAAGAAGAAGAAGAAGAAGAAGAAGAAGAAGAAGAAGAAGAAGAAGAAGAAGAAGAAGAAGAAGAAGAAGAAGAAGAAGAAGAAGAAGAAGAAGAAGAAGAAGAAGAAGAAGAAGAAGAAGAAGAAGAAGAAGAAGAAGAAGAAGAAGAAGAAGAAGAAGAAGAAGAAGAAGAAGAAGAAGAAGAAGAAGAAGAGGAGAAGGAGGAGGAGGACGACGACGACACGACAAGAACAGCAACGACAAGAACAGCAACGACAACAACAACAGCAACAACATTCAACTATACGATGAAACGCATTGCTGTCAAAGGATAAGGTTTTTTTTTTCAAAATTACGAAAATTTCTTCAAACGTACGATTTTTTTTACAAAGTTTCCAAAAACTTTTAGGATTTACCCTCTTTTTGCCGACTTCCTTACATGACTGCCACGTCATAGTTGCACAGATCCTTCGACGGGAAAATAAACAATTGGGAAACTCGAGCCTCTGGGCCCGTCTGGACTCCGCCCCCACACTCCTCCTTTGAGAAAAATCCCGAATACAGCCTCGTGAACGCTGATATACTTTGGAAGAATGTGAGAACTGGACAGCTGAATGTCACATTATAGTATTTTCTATAAAATAGAGCTTTCAACCTAAATTTTTGGAACTTCGCCATTAAATCTTTTTTTATACCCTTTTATATAAAATGCCCACCTTCGACCACTGAACAAACAAATCGACAAAACTCGGAAAATTCAAATAATAATTACGAAAATTCATTGCATGCTTCCAGAGAACGACAAGTGACGTCACTATGTCATTAACGTGTCCCTCACCTGATCTGGTGATCTTGTTACGACTTCAGCTTGATCTGCACTGCCTTGGTCATCCTCTGCACCGAGTTCGTCATACGTGAGTGGCTGAATTTGGGTTATAATCGTAAATTGGA